>CM019708.1:32605529-32628817 GCA_009760885.1 Achatina immaculata
GTCAGTGTAACGTGTGTATTAGTAACTGTCCCAGCAGTCAGTGTAACGGGTGTATTAGTAACTGTCCCAGCAGTCAGTGTAACGTGTGTATTAGTAACTGTCACTGCAGTCAGTGTAACGTGTGTATTAATAACTGTCCCTGCAGTCAGTGTAACGTGTGTATTAGTAACTGTCCCTGCAGTCAGTGTAACGTGTGTATTAGTAACTGTCACTGCAGTCAGTGTAACGTGTGTATTAATAACTGTCCCAGCAGTCAGTGTAACGTGTGTATTAGTAACTGTCACTGCAGCACGTTGATTCTGAACACATCGCTGGGAACACTGAACAAAGTCTCACTGGTGGCTCATTTGGGTACCTCTATCTGCAGACTCTTCGCGCTGGGCTCAGTCTCTGGTCCTTCTATGTCCAAATAAAAGTGTTCTTGGCTTCAGAAGTTGATCAGGCGATGCCTTCTCCAAGAATTCTTCCCCAGGTCAATGAACCATCACATGCAAAAAACGCATATTCGGCGATGGGTTGCTGTCCCAATGAAAAAATCACACACTGAATGGACAACTCCTTGCACAACAAACTGACCCACAACTGCTGGAGCTAAACAAAATGAACCTGAGAGATAAATAAATAGGACAATACGTTTTTTGTAAACACTGACAAAATGGAAACAAACACAGCAGAAAATATGTGTTCTACTCGGTGGAGACTACTTTAGGGGAAACTGTGCTACAAACATAATCAACACCAACATGTCAAATGCCATTTTTCCCTCCTAGTGAATTGTCCGGATCAGAAGACAGGTCAGCGATTGTAGGGTGGAGTCTCCATTTCCCATCTTTTGCCGGATTGTATTTTTAGTTATTGTTTATACTGGTATCATTCAAGGTGAGGAACTGTGTTTTTAAAGGGCTATCAGTGCGAATTTTTATAAATGTTTTCTTCAACTTTTTCATCAAAATATGCCCACCTCTTGTTGGCGGAATAAATTCTGAATACTTAGCTCTTCACAAGTCCCATCTGAATACTTAGCTCTTCACAAGTTCCATCTGAATACTTAGCTCTTCACAAGTCCCGTCTGAATACTTAGCTCTTCACAAGTCCCATCTGAATACTTAGCTCTTCACTTCTTCTTCTTCTTCGTTTGCATTGTCTGTCTATATCTGCAGTCCTGTCTCTTGGATAAATTTCACTTTTTTTTGTAATTCATGTATGGAACCGTAGAGCTTATCTTCTTTAGTGGTTTCACTGGGCCAGTAGTTATTTCTCAGTGTCTCGTAGTTGATGCAGTTCTGGAGGATATGTTCCACAGTTTGGGGCACCTGGGCACCTGTACATAGATTAGTAGTACCAACCTTAAACTTTGTATACATATCACTTAGGAGTCGGCTGTGTCCTGTTCGGAGACGGAAGATGGTGACTTGTTCCTTTCTGTTTAGCATGTGATAGTCATCATGTGGTGGTGTTTGTGGCTTCCTGTAGGTTTTTATCATGCTTTTCTTCTGATTATAGGTGATTGGTATGTCTGGTTGCTCAATTTCAGTGCCCTCTTTGGCCAAATGGTCAGTTTTCTCATTGCCTGGTATCCCACAGTGGGAGGGAATCCATTGCAAAGTGACTCCATGTTGTAAGCCAATTTTTGACAAGGCATCCTTAAGGTCTGGTAGTTTGTTGCACTGAAGAGCTTCCAGTACTGATCTTGCATCTGTGAGAATTACTACAGGACATGTATCAATTCTGGAGTCTGATAGTTTTTCAACTGCAGCAATAATTGCCCTAACTTCTGCATCAAAGTTGTTGCAGTATTTTCCTGTGGGTATGGAAATCTTGTCAGAGATGTTGTTTGGATATTCAATATGTGCTCCTGCCCCTCCATTCTTTATGGCATTGTGTGCAGATCCGTCTGTATACGCACGCATCCAGGTGTCACATGGATATTTGTCATCTAGCGCACTAAGTGTGGCTGTTGACCTTACAAGGCTGCTTTGCATATCACCATTCTGCACACCTTTCACTTCAGTCTGAATAGTTATTTGTGTATAATCTGCTTCTTTCCATGGTGTATGCTCTGGTACAGATGATAATGGAGTGACTACAGTTGGAAGGTCAGGTATCAGCTTACGCATACGCTTGGCCTGGTGAATGAAGCTGCTTCTTTTAAGCCGGCTTAATGCCAAGTTATTGAATCTCTCCTTCAGGGGATGGCTTACAGAGTTAAGGAATTTCTCTCCCATGGTCATGACCTTTGTGTCTCTACGTTCCTTTAGCGCTTGAACACCAACTATTTTCTGCATTTCTACTATTGGTGTGGACCTCATGGCACCTGTGATAACCCGTAGTGACTGATTTTGAACCTTGTCTAGATTATGCAGCGTAGTGTTTGATGCTGTGCACCAAGATGTTGAGCCATATTCTAAATGTGGTAGAATACTTTGCTGATATACATTGCTTGAGGATTCTTTCACTAGCTCCCCATGTGGTTCCACTTAATTTTCTTAATATGGCTAGTTTTCTTCTGGCTTTTGCTTCTGCACTGTTGATGTGTTGCTTCCAGGTCAGTTTTGAGTCAAGAGTCACTTCTAAGTAAGTGGTTAGCTCTTCACAAGTTCCATCTGAATACTTAGCTCTTCACAAGTCCCATCTAAATACTTAGCTCTTCACAAGTCCCATCTAAATACTTAGCTCTTCACAAGTCCCATCTAAATACTTAGCTCTTCACAAGTCCCATCTAAATACTTAGCTCTTCACAAGTCCCATCTAAATACTTAGCTCTTCACAAGTCCCATCTAAATACTTAGCTCTTCACAAGTCCCATCTAAATACTTAGCTCTTCACAAGTCCCATCTGAATACTTAGCTCTTCACAAGTCCCATCTGAATACTTAGCTCTTCACAAGTCCCATCTCAACTCGCAGATATAGCGCCTTCAGTGATTATAAGAATGTCTTAGCTATCTTCAACACAGGCTTCTTCTTCTTCTTCTTCTTTTTCTTCTTCTTCTTCGTCATCATCATCATAGGGAGAAACATCAATGCAAGCAGCAGGTACAAGGTACATTAGCACATCTTGGTTTGGACGTCACTAGCTTTGCCTCTCTGAAGCATCCTTATACCCCTGAGATCGTTCTCTATCATTATCGTGCTTTGTCTAGATTTTGATGTGCTGCTCCTGCACAAAATTTTCTCACCAGTGATGAGGCTTCTAGTGACCTGTCTGTAGGTAGATTGATGGTTCTAATTTGATTCCCAGCACGGGCAAGCTCCGCCCCATCACTCACACTTACCGGCCCCGACCAGGAGCAGATGTTGAAGTGCTCACTTCCATATCCACTTCCTCTGGGCAGCGCCGTGTGGTGGTAGGTGAGTGGTAAAGTCTTAGCAAGTGCCTTCTTGGCTCATGGTGCTCTGCGGTCTTATGAGAATCTGCACGATCTCACAAACTTATTTGGGTCTTATCCGAGAACTGTAAGTCACAGATGCGAGTGACAGACAGACAGACAGACAGACAGACAGACAGACAGACAGGCAGGCAGGCAGGCAGACAGACAGACAGATAGACAGACAGGGGTGAATCAGTGAGTACATACGTGAGTGATAGGTCAGTAGATAGGTAACAAAGTAAGTAAAACAGGACACCTTTACACTGGATGTTACTGGACCTCCTGTTTCTCAGATCCAGTGCGCCATCACTGACACAAACGTGGCTTTTGTAGACGTCATGAGTAACCAGCTGGTCTTACCGGTGAGTACTATCGTGTGTGTGCGCGCTCGCGTGACCAAGCTGTGTGTGTTTGTGATGAGAATATGTGTGCAGTTGTTCCATTATTAAATGCAGGACTTCTCTCAGTGCGCCTGTCTTTTTGTCAAGTGTTAATATTTCTGGTAAATATGTCGTCTTGTCTATGATTTTCTAGATGAATGTATTAAAACTAGTTTCTGCTTCGTCGCAAGATCACGGTTGGCTTGTGGGTAAGAAATGATTGAATAAAAAAGGAAATTACAAGAAGCAAAATTATTTCACAAATAACTCAGCTTTCTGACAAGTTCTGCCTGAGGATTCAGGTTCTTGTGACAGTCAATATCCAAATGTTGGCATGATATAGAAAAACTGGAGAAGAAAGCTACTTGTTACGTTGCTATCAGTATAGATCAGATTGTGTTTTATACGCCAGTCACTTGTATGTCCCTTGCAGAACTTTGTCTCCCTAACAGCTCTCATGTAGGCCTCTAGGTTGTAAGCAAGATGCCCTGTTGCTGATGCTTCCATTTGCAGATCATCAACGATGTCTTGCAGCCTTCTTCGCTTTGGTCTTCCTCTCTTTCTTTTTCCCATTATGTATCCTTTCAAGACGGTCTTCTCTAAATTATCATGACGTTTAATGTGTCCAAAATTCTTCTGTAGCATTTACATTCAAAGGCATTTATGTGTTTCTCTGCTGTTTTGTTAAGTGTCCAGGTCTCACAGGCATATGTTGCGATGGGAAAGATGCATGCCCTTAAAAATCGTATTCTTGTAGTTCTGTCTGTTCCTGTCCACATATTCTTTAGTTGTTTTACTTTCTGAAGAGCGACAGATGTCCTCCTTTTAATTTCCCTCATTGTATCTCCATTATTAGTTAGTAGTGATCCAAGATATTCAAAACTATCCATTTCTTCCAATTTTTCCTCATTGATACATATTTCAGCTGCCTTATTTGTTTTGTCGGTTGTTATCAGTTTAGTTTTCTTCACATTGAGGTAGATATGTTTGCTACGATCTCTCTTAAAATTGGCTTCTCATCTTTTCGGATTCCATTCACATCCATCTATCCGCCTTTCTGTCAGTCAGTGCCTCTCTGTCTGGTTCCCTTTCTGTCTGTCTATTTAGTCTGTCTGTCTGCTTGCCTTCTTGTCTGTCTATCTGCCTGTCAGCTTGCTTATCTGTCTGTCCATTTACCTGTCTGATAGCCTTATCTCTGTATATCTGATTGTCTATCTATTTGCCCATCTGTGTGTCCATCTGGATGTCTATCTACCTGCTTGTTTGTCTGTCTGTCTATTTGCCTGTTTGTTGTCTATGTGCCTGCCTTCCAGTCTGTTTGACTGTCTAATTGTCTGTCTGTCTATCTGTCAGTCAGCTTGTCTGCCTATAAACAATTCACTTATATAACAGGCTATGTTTTCATCAATCTTTGACTCGTTTGTCCTCTTCGTTTCCTGCTGTCTTTTCCTTGTACTGATACAATTTATAAAAAGTAATTCTTCGAACTAACATTTTCTTCTCTTTTTTCTCGTCGTCTACATCTAACAGATCCAGTAATGAAAAGACAAAGAAGACAGTGACCGCTGGTCTGCTGGGCTGCTGTAGATCGACTTTTACGAAGAAAATATTAATTTCATAAAGTAAAATAAGTTAACTCAGCATAATTTTTGTTATAACTATTAACCAAAAATTAAGCAACGAAAGATAATTAAAACTGTTGGGAATATACAATCAAAATTCTGTTGACATGTCGTGAGATAACGGAGCTTAGGAAATCTGAATATCACTGGAAAATTTAATGGAAAACGAAGCGAAGAAGAAATATGGCAGATGGTTGACACAATATAAAGAATATTATAGAAGCAACATTTAAAAAAAAAAAAAGTGTGTTAAGTGTTTCCAAAAACTTGGGGGGGGGGGGGAGATGATAATGGTGGTGTTGCGGGTGGTGGGTCAAGTATCAAAGAAGGTGGTGTAGCTCAGCCATTAATGAACTGCTTCCCATGGAAAAGGGTGTGGCTTATAGACTCGCTATTCGGTGCCGTCCAATCCAGACTGGTATACCAAAACTGGGTACTTGACACATATATGTTGAGGTGATTACCATCAGAGAAGAGAATATCTGCTTTCATGCCGAGCCACATTAGACAGGGCCACACCCTCGGCTCTAAGAACATGAGGGGTACGAAAAAAGTACAAGAAAAGTCAATTAAGAAGATCCATCGCTGTGTCTGACTTAACAGCGCGCGAGCAGAAAGAGAGACAACAGTTTATGACAACATGAGTCTGATACTTGACACCATCTGAGAACTTTATTCTAGTCTTATTTCTACATTTCTACAACAAATACTTTAGCTGAGTACTTTTTCTCTACGCAGGAAACCAGAGACTGGTGTTATCCCTCTGTGAAGCCATCTTTCTTCATAATGTAGTCTCTCTCTCTCTGTATAGTCATCTTTCTTCCTACAGTAGTCTCTCTCTGTATATTCATCTTTCTTCATACCGTAGTCTCTCTCGTAGACGTCACTACAGAAACAGAAAATAAGATCTGGGAGAATGTTCTAGCGATGTAAGCAGCAATGTCTAGGTCATACAAAGGATGAGGATGTATTTAAGCGCATAATTAGTGAAACACCAGGGTCAGTTGCCCACATATTTGGCACATGATGATGATGATGATGATGATGATGATGATCTTCCAGGCTGCTGATAATGAAGGTTAAAGTTTAATGAATATAAATGAATGCCCAAACTCAGCCTCAGTTTACTCAGTGTTGTTGATGTGAACATAATGACCCTGATATATACCTGGACGAAGTTCTTCAGGGAAGTCATGTCGGTTATTTGTGCAAGCTGCCTAGCACTATTTTGTCGAGTACCTTTTCTTAGCCGATATTGTCATCTTTTGACCTTACTAAGTAGAGAACACTGAATTATGTTTATTTTGCAGTCTCTTAGAGCTTGTGTATTTGGTCTTAGAGCTTGTGTATTTGGTCTTAGAGCTTGTGTATTTGGTCTTAGAGCTTGTGTATTTGGTCTTAGAGCTTGTGTATTTGGTCTTAGAGCTTGTGTATTTGGTCTTAGAGATTTGGTCTTCTGGCTCTGCCCAAGCTGCTTCTCAAATAACGCAAAACCCTCAAGCAGTCATTCTCCACGTTGCACAGTCTTTTGCTAGTTCCTCCCAAGCCTCAGAACTGATGGGAAAAGTCTCTCATTCCTTCCTTTCTTTCATCAGTCTTCCCTCTCAGCTCCCAACTATCTTAACCTACAACATTTCTCCCTCTCATCTACAAATTAGCTTAACCTACAACATTCCTCCCTCCAGCTCCCAATTATCATAACCTACAACATTCCTCTCTTCCAGCTCCCAATTATCATAACCTACAACATTCCTCCCTCCAGCTCCCAATTATCATAACCTACAACATTCCTCCCTCCAGCTCCCAATTATCATAACCTACAACATTCCTCTCTTCCAGCTCCCAATTATCTTAACATACAACATTCATCCCTCTCAGCTCCCAGTTAACTTAACCTACAACATTCCTCCCTCCCAGGTCCCAACTATCTTAACCTACAACATTCCTCCCTCACAGGTCCTAACTATCTTAACCTACAACATTCCTCTCTCCCAGCTCCCAACTATCTTAACCTACAGCATTCCTCCCTCCCAGTTCCGAACTATCTTAACCTACAACATTCCTCCCTCCTAGCTCCCAGCTATCTTAACCTACAACATTCCTCCCTCTCAGCTCCCAGCTATCTTAGCCTACAACATTCCTCCCTCTCAGCTCCCAACTATCTTAAACTACAACATTCCTCCCTCCCAGGTCCCAACTATCTTAACCTGCAACATTCCTCCTTCCCAGTTCCCAACTATCTTAACCTACAACATTCCTCCCTCCCAGTTCCCAACTATCTTAACCTACAACATTCCTCCCTCCCAGTTCCCAACTATCTTAACCTACAACATTCCTCCCTCCTAGCTCCCAGCTATCTTAACCTACAACATTCCTCTCTCCCAGTTCCAAACTATTGTAACCTACAATATTTCTCCCTCTCAGCTCCCAACTATCTTAACCTACAACATTCTTTCCTCCTAGCTCCCAGCTATCTTAGCCTACAATATTCCTCCCTAGTAGCTCAGAGCTATCTTAACCTACAACATTTCTCCCTCCTAGCTCCCAACTATCTTAACCTACAATATTCCTCTCTCCCAGCTCCCAACTATCTTAACATACAACATTCTTCCCTCTCAGCTCCCAACTATCTTAACATACAACATTCCTCCCTCCCAGCTCCCAACTATCTTAACCTACAACATTTCTCCTTCCCAGTTTCCAACTATCTTAACCTACAACATTCCTCCCTCCTAGCTCCCAGCTATCTTAACCTACAACATTCCTCCCTCCTAGCTCCCAGCTATCTTAACCTACAACATTCCTCCCTCCCAGTTCCCAACTATTGTAACCTACAACATTCCTCCCTCTCAGCTCCCAGCTATCTTAACCTACAACATTCCTCCCTGCTAACTCCCAGCTATCTTAACCTACAACATTTCTCCCTCCTAGCTCCCAACTATCTTAACCTACAGCATTCCTCTCTCCCAAGTCCCAACTATCTTAACATACAACATTCTTCCCTCTCAGCTCCCAACGATCTTAACCTACAACATTACTCCCTCTCAGCTCCCAACTATCTTAACCTACAACATTCCTCCCTCCTAGCTCCCAACTATGTTAACCTACAACATTCCTCTTTCTCAGCTCCCAACTATCTTAACATACAACATTCCTCTCTCCCAGCTCCCAACTATTTTAACCTACAACATTCCTCCCTCCCAGTTCAAAACTATCTTAACCTACAACATTCCTCCCTCCTAGCTCCCAACTATGTTAACCTACAACATTCCTCTTTCTCAGCTCCCAACTATCTTAACATACAACATTCCTCTCTCCCAGCTCCCAACTATCTTAACCTACAACATTCCTCCCTCCCAGGTCCCAACTATCTTAACCTGCAACATTCCTCCTTACCAGTTCCCAACTATCTTAACCTACAACATTCCTCCCTCCCAGTTCCCAACTATCTTAACCTACAACATTCCTCCCTCCTAGCTCCCAGCTATCTTAACCTACAACATTCCTCTCTCCTAGCTCCCAGCTATCTTAACCTACAACATTCCTCCCTCCCAGTTCCCAACTATTGTAACCTACAATATTTCTCCCTCTCAGCTCCCAACTATCTTAACCTACAACATTCTTTCCTCCTAGCTCCCAGCTATCTTAGCCTACAATATTCCTCCCTCCTAGCTCCCAGCTATCTTAACCTACAACATTCCTCCCTCCTAGCTCCCAACTATCTTAACCTACAATATTCCTCTCTCCCAGCTCCCAACTATCTTAACATACAACATTCTTCCCTCCCAGCTCCCAACTATTGTAACCTACAATATTTCTCCCTCTCAGCTCCCAACTATCTTAACCTACAACATTCTTTCCTCCTAGCTCCCAGCTATCTTAGCCTACAATATTCCTCCCTCCTAGCTCCCAGCTATCTTAACCTACAACATTCCTCCCTCCTAGCTCCCAACTATCTTAACCTACAATATTCCTCTCTCCCAGCTCCCAACTATCTTAACATACAACATTCTTCCCTCCCAGCTCCCAACTATCTTAACCTACAACATTCCTCTCTCTCAGCTCCCAACTATCTTAACATACAACATTCTTCACTCTCAGCTCCCAACTATCTTAACCTACAACATTCCTCCCTCCCTGCTCCCAACTATCTTAACCTACAACATTCTTTCCTCCTAGCTCCCAGCTATATTAGCCTACAATATTCCTCCCTCCTAGCTCCCAGCTATCTTAACCTACAACATTCCTCAGTCCTAGCACCCAACTATCTTAACCTACAATATTCCTCTCTCCCAGCTCCCAACTATCTTAACTTACAACATTCCTCCCTCCCAGCTCTAACTATTGTAACCTACAACATTCCTCTCTCCCAGCTCCCAACTATCTTAACATACAACATTCTTCACTCTCAGCTCCCAACTATCTTAACCTACAACATTCCTCCCTCCCTGCTCCCAACTATCTTAACATACAACATTCATCCCTCTTAGCTACCAACTATCTTAACCTACAACATTCCTCTCTCCCAGCTCCCAACTATCTTAACTTACAACATTCCTCCCTCCCAGTTTCCAACTGTTGTAACCTACAACATTCCTCCCTCTCAGCTCCCAACTATCTTAACCTACAACATTCCTCCCTCCTAGCTCCCAGCTATCTTAACCTACAACATTCCTCCCTTCTAGCTCGCAGCTATCTTAACCTACAACATTCCTCCTTCCTAGCTCCCAACTATTGTAACCTACAACATTCCTCCCTACCAGTTCCGAATTATTGTAACCTACAACATTCCTCCCTCCCAGTTCTCAACTATTGTAACCTACAACATTCCTCCCTACCAGTTCCGAATTATTGTAACCTACAACATTCCTCCCTACCAGTTCCGAATTATTGTAACCTACAACATTCCTCCCTCACAGCTCTCAACTATTGTAACCTACAACATTCCTCCCTACCAGTTCCGAATTATTGTAACCTACAACATTCCTCCCTCCCAGCTCTCAACTATTGTAACCTACAACATTCCTCCTCCCAGCTCTCAACTATTGTAACCTACAACATTCCCCTCACAGCTCTCAACATTGTAACCTACAACATTCCTCCCTCACAGCTCTCAACTATTGTAACCTACAACATTCCTCCCTCACAGCTCTCAACTATTGTAACCTACAACATTCCTCCCTCCAGCTCTCAACTATTGTAACCTACAACATTCCTCCCCCAGCTCTCAACTATTGTAACCTACAACATTCCCCCTCCCAGCTCTCAACTATTGTAACCTACAACATTCCTCCTCCCAGCTCTCAACTATTGTAACCTACAACATTCCTCCCTCCAGCTCTCAACTATTGTAACCTACAACATTCCTCCCTCCCAGCTCTCAACTATTGTAACCTACAACATTCCTCCCTCACAGCTCTCAACTATTGTAACCTACAACATTCCTCCCTCACAGCTCTCAACTATTGTAACCTACAACATTCCTCCCTCACAGCTCTAACTATTGTAACCTACAACATTCCTCCCTCACAGCTCTCAATATTGTAACCTACAACATTCCTCCCTCCCAGCTCTCAACTATTGTAACCTACAACATTCCTCCCTCCCAGCTCTCAACTATTGTAACCTACAACATTCCTCCCCCCAGCTCTCAACTATTGTAACCTACAACATTCCTCCCTCACAGCTCTCAACTATTGTAACCTACAACATTCCTCCCTCACAGCTCTCAATATTGTAACCTACAACATTCCTCCCTCACAGCTCTCAACTATTGTAACCTACAACATTCCTCCCTCACAGCTCTCAACTATTGTAACCTACAACATTCCTCCCTCACAGCTCTCAACTATTGTAACCTACAATATTCCTCCCTCCCAGCTCTCAACTATTGTAACCTACAATATTCCTCCCTCCCAGCTCTCAACTATTGTAACCTACAACATTCCTCCCTCCCAGCTCTCAACTATTGTAACCTACAATATTCCTCCCTCCCAGCTCTCAACTATTGTAACCTACAACATTCCTCCCTCACAGCTCTCAACTATTGTAACTACAACATTCCTCCCTCCCAGCTCTCAACTATTGTAACCTACAATATTCCTCCCTCCAGCTCTCAACTATGTAACCTACAACATTCCTCCCTCACAGCTCTCAACTATTGTAACCTACAACATTCCTCCCTCACAGCTCTCAACTATTGTAACCTACAACATTCCTCCCTCACAGCTCTCAACTATTGTAACCTACAACATTCCTCCCTCCCAGCTCTCAACTATTGTAACCTACAACATTCCTCCCTCACAGCTCTCAACTATTGTAACCTACAACATTCCTCCCTCACAGCTCTCAACTATTGTAACCTACAATATTCCTCCCTCACAGCTCTCAACTATTGTAACCTACAACATTCCTCCCTCACAGCTCTCAACTATTGTAACCTACAACATTCCTCCCTCACAGCTCTCAACTATTGTAACCTACAACATTCCTCCCTCACATCTCTCAACTATTGTAACCTACAACATTCCTCCCTCCCAGCTCTCAACTATTGTAACCTACAACATTCCTCCCTCCCAGCTCTCAACTATTGTAACCTACAACATTCCTCCCTCACAGCTCTCAACTATTGTAACCTACAACATTCCTCCTCACAGCTCTCAACTATTGTAACCTACAACATTCCTCCCTCACAGCTCTCAACTATTGTAACCTACAACATTCCTCCCTCACAGCTCTCAACTATTGTAACCTACAACATTCCTCCCTCACAGCTCTCAACTATTGTAACCTACAACATTCCTCCCTCACAGCTCTCAACTATTGTAACCTACAACATTCCTCCCTCACAGCTCTCAACTATTGTAACCTACAACATTCCTCCTCACAGCTCTCAACTATGTAACCTACAACATTCCTCCCTCACAGCTCTCAACTATTGTAACCTACAACATTCCTCCCTCACAGCTCTAACTATTGTAACCTACAACATTCCTCCCTCACAGCTCTCAACTATTGTAACCTACAACATTCCTCCCTCACAGCTCTCAACTATTGTAACCTACAACATTCCTCCCTCACAGCTCTCAACTATTGTAACCTACAACATTCCTCCCTCACAGCTCTCAACTATTGTAACCTACAACATTCCTCCCTCACAGCTCTCAACTATTGTAACCTACAACATTCCTCCCTCACAGCTCTCAACTATTGTAACCTACAACATTCCTCCCTCACAGCTCTAACTATTGTAACCTACAACATCCTCCCTCCCAGCTCTCAACTATTGTAACCTACAACATTCCTCCCTCCCAGCTCTCAACTATTGTAACCTACAACATTCCTCCCTCCCAGCTCTCAACTATTGTAACCTACAACATTCCTCCCTCACAGCTCTCAACTATTGTAACCTACAACATTCCTCCCTCACAGCTCTCAACTATTGTAACCTACAACATTCCTCCTCACATGTTTTGAGCTAGCGCATCCCTGCCGAGCAGACCGCTTCCCACCCCAACCTCCTTAAAAAAACTTTTATCCCTGTCGCTGTATCTGCCCCCCCCCCCCACCTCAGTCCTTCCATCCCGTCTCCCTATGGTTCCTTGTGCTGGCTTCATCCTCTTCTGGAAGCATGGATCTACAGAAACACTAACATTACGACGGTTATTATAACCTCTAGCATTACGACGGTTATTATAACCTCTAGCATTACGACGGTTATTATAACCTCTAGCATTACGACGGTTATTATAACCTCTAGCATTACGACGGTTATTATAACCTCTAGCATTACGACGGTTATTATAACCTCTAGCATTACGACGGTTATTATAACCTCTAGCATTACGACGGTTATTATAACCTCTAGCATTACGACGGTTATTATAACCTCTATCATTACGACAGTTATTATAACCTCTAGCATTACGACGGTTATTATAACCTCTATCATTACGACGGTTATTATAACCTCTATCATTACGACAGTTATTATAACCTCTATCATTACGACAGTTATTATAACCTCTATCATTACGACAGTTATTATAACCTCTAACATTACGACAGTTATTATAACCTCTAACATTACGACAGTTATTATAACCTCTATCATTACGACAGTTATTATAACCTCTAACATTACGACAATTATTATAACCTCTAACATTACGACAGTTATTATAACCTCTAACATTACGACGGTTATTATAACCTCTATCATTACGACAGTTATTATAACCTCTATCATTACGACAGTTATTATAACCTCTATCATTACGACAGTTATTATAACCTCTAGCATTACGACGGTTATTATAACCTCTAACATTACGACAGTTATTATAACCTCTAACATTACGACAGTTATTATAACCTCTAACATTACGACAGTTATTATAACCTCTAACATTACGACGGTTATTATAACCTCTAACATTACGACAGTTATTATAACCTCTAGCATTACGACGGTTATTATAACCTCTAACATTACGACAGTTATTATAACCTCTATCATTACGACAGTTATTATAACCTCTAACATTACGACAGTTATTATAACCTCTAACATTACGACAGTTATTATAACCTCTAACATTACGACGGTTATTATAACCTCTAGCATTACGACGGTTATTATAACCTCTATCATTACGACAGTTATTATAACCTCTAACATTACGACAGTTATTATAACCTCTAACATTACGACGGTTATTATAACCTCTAACATTACGACAGTTATTATAACCTCTAACATTACGACAGTTATTATAACCTCTATCATTACGACAGTTATTATAACCTCTAACATTACGACGGTTATTATAACCTCTATCATTACGACAGTTATTATAACCTCTAGCATTACGACGGTTATTATAACCTCTAACATTACGACGGTTATTATAACCTCTAACATTACGACGGTTATTATAACCTCTAACATTACGACGGTTATTATAACCTCTAACATTACGACGGTTATTATAACCTCTAGCATTACGACGGTTATTATAACCTCTAGCATTACGACGGTTATTATAACCTCTAGCATTACGACGGTTATTATAACCTCTAGCATTACGACGGTTATTATAACCTCTAGCATTACGACGGTTATTATAACCTCTAACATTACGACAGTTATTATAACCTCTATCATTACGACAGTTATTATAACCTCTATCATTACGACAGTTATTATAACCTCTAACATTACGACAGTTATTATAACCTCTATCATTACGACAGTTATTATAACCTCTAACATTACGACGGTTATTATAACCTCTAGCATTACGACGGTTATTATAACCTACAATATTCCTCCCTCCCAGCTCTCAACTATTGTAACCTACAACATTCCTCCCTCACAGCTCTCAACTATTGTAACCTACAACATTCCTCCCTCCCAGCTCTCAACTATTGTAACCTACAACATTCCTCCCTCCCAGCTCTCAACTATTGTAACCTACAACATTCCTCCCTCCCAGCTCTCAACTATTGTAACCTACAACATTCCTCCCTCCCAGCTCTCAACTATTGTAACCTACAACATTCCTCCCTCACAGCTCTCAACTATTGTAACCTACAACAATGATCCTCAAATGTTTTGAGCTAGCGCATCCCTGCCGAGCAGACCGCTTCCCACCCCAACCTCCTTAAAAAAACTTTTATCCCTGTCGCTGTATCTGCCCCCCCCCCCCACCTCAGTCCTTCCATCCCGTCTCCCTATGGTTCCTTGTGCTGGCTTCATCCTCTTCTGGAAGCATGGATCTACAGAAACACTAACATTACGACGGTTATTATAACCTCTAGCATTACGACGGTTATTATAACCTCTAGCATTACGACGGTTATTATAACCTCTAGCATTACGACGGTTATTATAACCTCTAGCATTACGACGGTTATTATAACCTCTAGCATTACGACGGTTATTATAACCTCTAGCATTACGACGGTTATTATAACCTCTAGCATTACGACGGTATTATAACCTCTAGCATTACGACGGTTATTATAACCTCTATCATTACGACAGTTATTATAACCTCTAGCATTACGACGGTTATTATAACCTCTATCATTACGACGGTTATTAACCTCTATCATTACGACAGTTATTATAACCTCTATCATTACGACAGTTATTATAACCTCTATCATTACGACAGTTATTATAACCTCTAACATTACGACAGTTATTATAACCTCTAACATTACGACAGTTATTATAACCTCTATCATTACGACAGTTATTATAACCTCTAACATTACGACAATTATTATAACCTCTAACATTACGACAGTTATTATAACCTCTAACATTACGACGGTTATTATAACCTCTATCATTACGACAGTTATTATAACCTCTATCATTACGACAGTTATTATAACCTCTATCATTACGACAGTTATTATAACCTCTAGCATTACGACGGTTATTATAACCTCTAGCATTACGACGGTTATTATAACCTCTAGCATTACGACGGTTATTATAACCTCTAGCATTACGACGGTATTATAACCTCTAGCATTACGACGGTTATTATAACCTCTATCATTACGACAGTTATTATAACCTCTAGCATTACGACGGTTATTATAACCTCTATCATTACGACGGTTATTATAACCTCTATCATTACGACAGTTATTATAACCTCTATCATTACGACAGTTATTATAACCTCTATCATTACGACAGTTATTATAACCTCTAACATTACGACAGTTATTATAACCTCTAACATTACGACAGTTATTATAACCTCTATCATTACGACAGTTATTATAACCTCTAACATTACGACAATTATTATAACCTCTAACATTACGACAGTTATTATAACCTCTAACATTACGACGGTTATTATAACCTCTATCATTACGACAGTTATTATAACCTCTATCATTACGACAGTTATTATAACCTCTATCATTACGACAGTTATTATAACCTCTAGCATCAGGGCAGTTAGTATAACCCCTAACATCACGACAGTTATTATAATCTCTAACATTACGAAAGTTATTAGAATCTCAACCAATCAGCTAACAACAACGAAGGGACATAACGCAGCAAGTTCTAACAACGGACTCGCGTAGCAACAAACCAAATCTACGGCAGCAAGGAACATCAACAAACCACTTGTACAACAGTGAGAACCCAACGATCAAAATACTTACCGGAACAATCACTATCGTGTTGCTCGTCATGTAGAACGGATTGATATCGGTCGTTACACACTTTACCTGCAAACAGTCAAAGACTACATTCCTAGTGTTATTCGGCCTTTTCGCACTAATTCGCTCAAATAGGTTGCTACATTTTGTTTTACAGTACATGAATTTGTATCCAAATCTTTATAAATATATTGTGATTACAATGTATAGATTATGGTTTACATGTACTGGTTTTGATTACCGTGTACAATTTATGGTTACCGTGTACATATTCTGGTTACCACGTACACATTTGGGTTACCATGTACAGATTCTGGTTACCATGTACTAATTTTGGCTACCATGTACAGATTCTGGTTACCATGTGCAAATTTGGTTACCATGTACAGAGTGTGGTTACCATGTACATGTTCTGGTTACCGTGCACTAAGTTTGGTTACCGTACAGATACTGGGTACCATGTACAAATTTAGTTACTATGTACAGATTCTGGCTACCATGTACACATTTTGTTGCCATGTACAGATTTTGAACAAGATCACTGTGAACGTGTTGGTTGAGTACACATTTGTTGTGCGTGCTTTTGTGTCTGACCGTTTCAGAAAGTATAAAATAGGGTTTGGACTGTCTCATTGTCTGATGTCTGCCTTTCACCATGTTATATACGCTGTCTCATTGTCTGGTGTCTGTCTATCAGTTTGCTTTATATTCTGTCTGTCTGCGCTGCCTAGTCTACTATTCTATATTATGTAAGATATCAGATTAAAAACAGTATTATTATTAATATTATTATTATTGCGATTATTTTACATACAAACACTTGCTAACGTCCAACCAAATTTTTAAAAAAATATATATCTGCTAATATGAAAACAGTAACAAATTTATGGAACACCTAAAGGTCAGCGGTTACAGGTCAACAGTTAGAATCAACAGTTACAGGTCAACAGTTAGAGTCAACAGTTACAGGTCAACAGTTAGAATCAACAGTTACAGGTCAACAGTTAGAATCAACAGTTACAGGTCAATAGTTAGAATCAACAGTTACAGGTCAACAGTTAGAATCAACAGTTACAGGTCAACAGTTAGAATCAACAGTTACAGGCCAACAGTTAGAATCAACAGTTACAGGTCAACAGTTAGAATCAACAGTTACAGGTCAACAGTTAGAATCAACAGTTACAGGTCAACAGTTAGAATCAACAGTTACAGGTCAACAGTTAGAATCAACAGTTACAGGTCAATAGTTAGAATCAACAGTTACAGGTCAACAGTTAGAATCAACAGTTACAGGTCAACAGTTAGAATCAACAGTTACAGGTCAACGGTTAGAGCCAAAAGTTACAGGTCAACAGTTAGAATCAACAGTTACAGGTCAACAGTTAGAGCCAACACTTACAGGTCAACAGTTAGAGCCAACAGTTACAAGTCAACAGTTAGAGCCAAAAGTTACAGGTCAACAGTTAGAGTCAACAGTTACAAGTCAACAGTTAGAGTAAACACTTACAGGTCAACAGTTAGAGTCAACAGTTACAAGTCAACAGTTAGTGTAAACACTTACAGGTCAACAGTTAGAGTCAACAGTTACAAGTCAACAGTTAGAGTAAACACTTACAGGTCAACAGTTAGAGTCAACAGTTACAAGTCAACAGTTAGAGTAAACAGTTACAAGTCAACAGTTTGAGTAAACAGTTACAAGTCAACAGTTAGAGTCAACAGTTACAAGTCAACAGTTAGAGTCAACAGTTACAAGTCAACAGTTAGAGTAAACAGTTACAGGTCAACAGTTAGAGTCAACAGTTACAAGTCAACAGTTAGAGTAAACACTTACAGGTCAACAGTTAGAGTCAACAGTTACAAGTCAACAGTTAGAGTAAACACTTACAGGTCAACAGTTAGAGTCAACAGTTACAAGTCAACAGTTAGAGTAAACACTTACAGGTCAACAGTTAGAGCCAACAGCTTCAGAACGTGTAAGGAGCCGTAGACTTTAACTTTCATGTAAAATAGACTTTAACTTTCATGGAGGATTACTGAACGATCTGCCTTTGATCTCACAGCTATAAGATATAATATGCAATATATTTGTCATACATATACTACAATATACTTGTATATAAAGATAATCCTATTATTCTGTCTATTTCCTTTTTATTATAAATTTCAAAGATCTCAATGGAAACCAAAATTGTCTATAAAGCGTACAAAAGTTACATTCCATTCTCCGCTTTTTATTGTATTTTATTTCATATGAACAGTAGAAATAACAAATAATCAGTAACACTAATATTTCAACAAGATGCCTTTGTCAAGGACTACAGAAATAACAAAGCAACATAAAAACATGCAAAAAATGGGAACTCATTCAACGAAGATTCCGCTCTTGTAAAGGTTGAAAATAAAATGTCACCACTCTTCATTTTCTTCTAAAAGAGGATAGCGACTGGAGTAAAACTGGTTCTAGTAATAAAGGTAAAAAGAGGTGTATTGTACAGTTTTACATGGCGGCAGAGGGAGTGAGGAAAAAACAAATAGCAGAAAGTATGAGAGTAAGATGAGAATGATTAAATGAAAAACATACAACATTCAATATTTCAGCCTGAGCCTTTCTCGGTGATTACATACACAAACACAACACAACATATAACTAAAAAAATGAAAATAGTAAACTTAGCTGTGTGGCATCCTCCTAGATAGAAAACCTAGGGGTGATGTAAGAAAGCTAAGTTTTTTCATTTAATCATTCTCATCTTATTCTCATACTTTCTGCTATTTATTTTTTTCTCACTCCCTCTGTCGCCATGTAAAACTGTACCACACACCTCTTTTTACCTTCATTTCCTTCTGCTCACCATCTTTGGGTAACCTCCAGCCAAATTCACGATCTCCTGGAAGTTCTCGTACACATGGAGCTGGCCAGGTGGCAGGATATCGCTCTTGACAGAGTTACCGTTTACAAGCCACTGGACATGCATGTCAGAGGTGAAGGCGTAGGGCATCGTGCAGTTGAGCAAACCTTCGGCGTCGGGTTCGCTGAGTGTTAGCCATTCCTTCACCTGAGAATCTGGGAGGAGTGTTAATATTTGTGGTTATTGCATTGGTAGATGAAAGGAACTGTTAACATTTGTGATAATTACATTGGTAGATGAAAGGAAATGTTAATATTTGTGGTAATTACACATGTGGATGAAGGAAGAGTTAACATTGGTGGTAATTATACAGGTACATGAAAGGAACTGTTAAAATTTGTGATAATTACACAGGTAGATAAAGGGAAGTGTTAAAATCTGTGATAATTACACGTGTCGATGAAAGGATATGTTAAACTTTTTGGTAATTACACATGTAGAAGAAAAAAGAGTTAACATTGTTGTATTTATTTTTATAGATCATTTATTTATAAAAATTTACAAAAGAAGTAGCGAGACTGATACAGAAAGAATGCTCAGATGTCTCGCTCCTCGTTCACCCAGCACCCGACACAGTCGCTCCCCTCTGTCCCCCCCCCCCCTCTATCAACATAAAAAACATAGAAGATCTGTATTTACAATGTATTTTTGTTTATGTATATGTCTGTGTGTGTATGTGTGCGTGAGTGCTATTTTATTAAGTTAATTACTTCTTCTCTTTTACTTTGAATGTAGTAGTTAAATCTTACACTTTTTTGATATGTTTTTTCCTAATTTAATTTGTATATTTGTACTAAATCAAGTGTGTGGGAAGAATGAAAGATGGAGTGATGAAGGGCAGAATGTAACACGGGCCTGCGTGCCCAATTCTTTACCCTTCAAAAATAAAGATTATTCATTCATTCATTCATTCATTCTCTCTCTCTCTCTCTCCCTCTCTCCTTCTCTCTCTCTCTCCCTCTCTCCCTCTCTCTCTCCCTCTCTCTCTCTCCCTCTCTCTCTCTCCCTCTCTCTCTCTCTCCCTCTCTCTCTCCCTCTCTCTCTCCCTCTCTCCCTCTCTCTCCCTCTCTCTCTCTCCTTCTCTCTCTCTCTCTCTCCCTCTCTCTCTCTCTCTCTCCCCTTAAAATTGTCAAATAGCCCCAGTGGTTTCCAACAGTTAGATTGTCTGCCCTTTCCCAGGCCATCTGGCCAGCCTAGTTAGATATATTTCTCTTATCAGTTTGTGTGATACAGTTTTACTTAAAAAAAAGATGAAATTAAAATAAAGAAAAGAAAGGAAAAAACAGGCAGTCAGAAATACTAAACACAACGAGAATTCTGGCAAAATAGCTTTCCCTTTGATGATAGGACAGACAAAAGAGAGGAAAAGTTCACGTTCAAAATGTGTTCGAATTCCGCGTAAAGTGACTGTTATGTTGCAAACCAGTGCTTATAACTACATGATCTCTGAGCTGTCTGACACACAAACATAATTATAACCTCTAGAATTACGACGGTTATTCTGAGCTGTCTACCACACATAACTCTGAGCTGTCTGATACACATAACTCTGAACTGTCTGACACACATAACTCTGAACTGTCTGACACACATCTCGTACAGATTGTAAATGACTTTCTTGCCTTGTCTTGTTATGCGAGCTCTGAAAGCAGAACGGCCTTGGGACAGCACCAGCACCTGCATGAAAGCAAACACAAACCCGCACAAGACTCTCGCCATTTCTCGGAGACAAAAAACAAACAAATGAACTCGTCAGCCTCAGGTGTGTTAAGTATTCTCAGTGCTCTCCAGAATGTCAGTGATTAGCACCTGTTCTGGCCACCTGTCAGGCCTCACCTGAGATAATCTAGCAGAAAGTCAGGATTTCTGATTACATAAAGCGTGCTTTAGTACAAAATGAAATATAACAACTAAAAAAGAAAACAAAAACTTCACTTCTTGTAATATCACAGTTTTTTTCTCTGTCTGAAGTCGTTTTGGTAGTAGTTACGATTGTGATATTTATAAACCCATCACATTAAACATGCTTCTTTCTTTGCCAATATTATCTTTTCTATTATCTGTGCTATTATCTGTTCTATTTTCTCCTTGATTGCTTTTGTTTAGGAAAGAGCGAGAGAGGAAATATTACACTGTTGTTGTCTGGAAGTAAGACTTGTTACTATTACATATTTTATGCTATTTTTTACAACTTTACGTCACTGATCTGTACTTTTGTTTATATATATTTATAGATATAATATGCACTATATTACAATTACTCTCAGACATTTCTTACGTCTGAAGTATCAAATAAGATACTAATAGTTTGTAGCTTTGGGGGGGGGGGGGGGGGCGAAAACGCTATCCGGTTTGGCAATCAGCGACCCATAGCTGACATGTCAGCTTACATGACTGAAATATAACTGACCAAGACCCTTAGTCTGAAATCACCATCAAAACCTTGTTGATGAGAACAAGCTGGGACCATCAGGTGCGTGGAGTCGTATTGTTTACTAAATGGTAACCCTTTGTAATCCTCCCTTTATCTCATTACTCAGCCAGTCTCTGGCTTCCATTTTGTGCTTACCTACGTCTGTCTGGATGCATTTTGTGCCCGTCTTTCTTACAAGGTGGTTAGCCAAGTGTTTCATTATTCGTCTTGTTTTCGTTTTTTATATGTTGTGATGTTTATGTATGGTATCCTTGAAAAAAATGCTTCTACCGAAATATTGGATTATTGTTTGTTCTTGTATATAATCTCATTTTACTTTCTGCCATTCTTGTTTCTGCCAATTTCCTCACTCTTAAAAAAAAAAACTGAATTAAACAGCTACATCTACAACCTTACTGACATCTACTTCCTTACTGACATCTACTTCCTTACTGGCATTTACTTTGTTACTGATATGAGGCCATGAATACTATGACCTTTGAGAAAGTTCAACAAGGGACTGTACTCTGCATGAAAATAAGATGACGGTACCAACATGGTGCTGTATCTGGTTTCACAGATTCATGGTTTCCCGTAGACACCAGGTTAGAAAACATTCAGTAGATTTCCTTTGTAAGTTTTCTATACCGCAGTGAAGTAGTTTTCAGATAAGAGTGTTGTGTGTAATCTGTAGATTATCTCTCTTGTTCGACTTGCTGGCGGAGTTTAGATGTTCGCCATGTTTTAGTTTTAGAATCATGTTGGGATTTGGATAGGAAGTAGGAGGAGTGAAAACTGACCTTCTGTTTCTTAAACCTGTCTACTGGAAGACAACGAGTTAAAGAGAGTAAATATGAGAAGAGTGGCAGAAACCCGAGAGAGAGAGAGAGAGAGAGAGAGAGAGAGAGAGAGAGAGAGAGAGAGAAAGAGAGAGAGAGAGACTGATTCATCTTTATTTCAAAAGGGTTAAGAATTGGGCACGCAGGCCTGTCTGACATTCTGCCCTTTATCATACATCTTTCACTCTATTCCAGACATTCTACAAATATGCTGTTCATATAACAAACATAACTAACATTGAAGCTGAGAGACATAAAATAAAATATAACATTTACATTTCGCTCTTAAACATTCACTCAGTACAGAACTAACTACATACATTATAAATGACTATCTACTAAACAAAATTTTCGGGACTATTCAGAAAACAATTAATTGTATTCGGTGTCTGTAGGAGCAGTTTAAGATAACTTTTAAGTTTTATAATTCATGGAGGCATGTAGTCGACATCAAATAGATATTGGGAAAGCTTGTAGTTGTAGGAAGGAGTATATTATATTTTTTATACAGGATGGGAGGGTATTCCAAAGATGAGCAGCAGAATAACTAAAGCTTT
>CM019708.1:33228917-33695911 GCA_009760885.1 Achatina immaculata
CAAAACTCTCCACTTCTTCCAGTTTTTCCTAATTGATACATATTTCAGCTGCCTTATGTGTTTACTCAGTTGTCATCGATTTAATTTTCTTTGCATTAAAATAGAGGCTTTGCTCCTAACTATTCTTATGGACTGACATAATTAGTTTTTTCCATTCCTTTTTGTGTTGTGGAGAGTAATACTGTGTCATCAGTATATCTAATCTCTGGTATTTCATAACCTCCAATTTTTATGGCTTTATCTAACTATGCATGAATAAATACAGTCACACTACAATGCTTTTGTTATAATATAAAATAATCCCATATTGATTAATTCCATTAACCATGATGGAATTTTTACTATGACATTCCAAGAATCATGTCTCATAGCTAAGAATTCTTTCTCATAATTGTGGTAAAATGTATCACTACCCCATAATGGTCACATTTCATTATGTATCGTTTTATTTGAATTGTTGAGTTTTTTTTTAATTTTGTCATATTACTGATATTTTATATAGCCACATGCGCATCTTTTAATGTAAAGTTTAATTTTGGTTGTCATGTTGTTGTTACAACTGGGTAAATGTTTGTTGAAGAATTATGTTATCCTCGTTTGTCATGTTGTTACAGCTGAGTAAATATTTGTTGAAGAGTTATGTTATCCTTGTTTGTATGTTGTTACATTTGAGTAAATGTTTGTTGAAGAATTATATTATTATTTTTCGCTATATTGTTGTTACAATATTATCATTGTTTGTGTCTCTCTCAGGTGAAAGACTTTATTTACTTGGGCAGGATCAAAAAAATCAAGTCTGTAGTGAGGGAATCCATGGTACAGAGCAAGCAAATGGGCAAACGAGAGAACAAATTAATAAATATGGAGGGGAGGGTGCAGTTTGATCTGCTACAGGTAACAGATTTGACATGTCCTGAAAAAAATGTATGCTTAATTCTCAAGTCATTGTTTCTTTTTCATTCCTGCATGCTTCATTCTTTTTCTTTTGCTTCCTTAGTTAATCTGCCTCACACATCTCCTTATTTAATCTGGTTCACACATCTCCTTAGTTAACACTTTGTTGACCACAGTTATTTACCCTGAAAAACCCCCAGTTCCCAGCCATTTTTCTGAAAAATGAACATTTTTGAGTGAACTTAGAAAAACATGCATATCTCTACTCACCCTTTAGGGAATGTAATCCAACTTGGTAGACAGACTCCCAAGACCCTCTAGTACTTCTTGAGGGTGTGATATCTTGTGAAATAACTATCTGAATGCAGTGGAACTTGACAACTTTGACCACTTTGACAAAAAAAAATTTGTTTCACTCTTTTTCTCATTGACCAAGCACACTCTGCACTTGCTAGATGATGCTTTTTTAGTGCCTTCATCCTCAGGATTCACCAGAACATGATTATTTCCTATTCCAGACAATCGCTGTTGTGCATTGTTGATATCATGCGAACAAATCTTTCGTCTTTCCTTCATCAGTCGAAAGCTGCTGCTTCGGTTTATACAACTCTTGAAATTTAGGCAAAAAATAATCCAGCAGAGGTTTTATTTTACTAATTCTACTTGTTTCTGGAAATGTTTGAGAGTTGTCAGAGAAATGCAGAAGTGTCAGAAGATGCTCAAATTTAGCTCTGCTCATTGTTTTTGAAAATATTGGTGTTTCCAGAAGAGGGTCTGTTGTTCAGTGTGGCTTCCTAGTCTGGCCCATCAAAATGATCAATCCAAAGAATTTGTTAATGTCTGAATGTGTTATATTTTCAGACAAAAAGGCAGTAGTTTGTTCATATGTTGTGTCTGTGCACAGTATAAATTTTCATGATGAGGTAACAGTTTTAAAAAAATCATTGCCAAACACTGTACTGAAAATTTCCTCCATGCTGTCTTGTTTGTTTACATTCACTGAAACACCAGAATTTCCTATAAATTTTTCAAGAACTGGTGTAGAATCAATGTTACTCCACACACCTATATCACTGCTAACTATATCACATAAAAAATATGAAATACTTACTGTTGAAAAATCATATCCTGACTTCGAATCACAATCACACTATCTCTGGAATTTTCACTTCTGACACAGCAACACTGTGCCTAGTTATCGTATTTTTAATCAGATCGCCGTCACAGAAATCACTTTGAAACACATCAATTTCATTACTAGAATCATTAAACAGTGATTTTTATTCATTACTAGGGTAGTCTGACAAAAGATTCTGGGCATAATTCATTGTACTGTCACAGTAACATCGAGCGTAACGTGCTCCGCCATTTGCACAAAATGTCGACTTGGCGAAATCTCGTAAACACGTGTTTCCGACAGCTAAACCCGCGAGATTTCTATTTTTTTTTAAGTTACGAAGATTAAAAACAATATTTTATTATATTAACTTTGCAGTAAAAATACAAACAACCAAAAATTACTTTAAATAACACGCTAGAAACAGTTTAAATAAGACGACCATCGAATACGGCAAATCCGCCTTTCGGTCAACAACGCACGGAAACCAGAAATACGGATTTTCCCGTATTTGGTCAACAAAGTGTTAATCTGCCTCACACATCTCCTTAGTTAATCTGCCTCACACATCTCCTTTGTTAATCTGCCCCACCCATCTCCTTTGTTGATTTGTCCTTCATAGCAGTCACTCTTCTCATCATTTATCCTTCACAACAGTCATTCTCCACATGTACCTTTCCTTCACATCAGTCATTCTCCACATGTACCTATCCTTCACAACAGTCATTCTCCACATGTACCTATCCTTCACATCAGTCATTCTCCACATGTATCTTTCATTCACGTCAGTTATGCTCCACATATTTCTATCCTTCACATCAGTCATTTTCCATATGTACCTATCCTTCACATCAGTCATGCTCCATGTTTACCTATCCTTCACATCAGTCATGCTTCATGTTTACCTATCCTTCACATCAGTCATGCTCCATGTTTACCTATCCTTCACATCAGTCATGCTTCATGTTTACCTATCCTTCACATCAGTCATGCTCCATATGTACCTATCCTTCACATCAGTCATGCTCCATGTTTACCTATCCTTCACATCAGTCATGCTCCATATATACCTATCCTTCACATCAGTCATACTTCAGATGCATCTATCCATCACATCAGTCATGCTCCACATGTACCTATCCTTCAAATCAGTCATAATCCACTTGTACCTGTCCTTCACATCAGTCATTCTACATTTGTACCTGTCCTTCACATCAGTCATGCTCCATGTTTACCTATCCTTCACATCAGTTATGATCCACTTGTACCTATCCTTCACATCAGTCATGCTCCACATGTACCTGTCTTTCACATCAGTCATGCTCCACATGTACCTATCCGTCACATCAGTTATGCTCCACATGTATCTATCTTTCACATCATTTATGTTCCACATGTATCTATCCTTCACATCAGTTATGCTCCACATGTATCTATCCTTCACATCAGTTATGCTCCACATGTATCTATCCTTCACATCAGTCATTCTCCACATGTATCTATCCTTTACATCAGTCATTCTCCACATGGACCTATCCGTCACATCAGTTATGCTCCACATGTATCTATCCTTCACATCAGTTATGCTCCACATGTATCTATCCTTCACATCAGTTATGCTCCACATGTATCTATCCTTCACATCAGTCATGCTCCAGATGCATCTATCCTTCACATCAGTCATGCTCCAGATGCATCTGTCCTTCACGTCAGTCATGCTCCAGATGCATCTATCCTTCACATCAGTCATGCTCCAGATGCATCTGTCCTTCGCATCAGTCATGCTCTAGATGCATCTGTCCTTCACATCAATCATTCTACATTTATACCTGTCCTTCACATCAATCATTCTACATTTGTACCTGTCTTTCACATCAGTTATGCTCCACAGTACTTGTCCTTCACATCAGTTATGCTCCACAGTACTTGTCCTTCACGTCAGTCATGCTCCACATATATCTATCCTTCACATCAGTCATGCTCCACATGTATCTATCCTTTACATTATTCATGCCCCACATTTATCTGTCCTCCACATCAGTCATGCTCCACATCTGTTTATACTGGTCAGTCTTGTCCACATGTATCAGTCCTCCACATTATTAATGTCCCACACCCGTCTACTCCCCACATTATTGATTCTTCCCAGTTATATATCCTCCACATCAGTTATGCTTCACATCTGTTTATACTGATCAGTCATGCTCCATACTTGACGTGAATTTGACACAGCCAGGTAGACAAGAAAGACATGGACGTAGCAAGAACATGTAGAAGCAGACATTAGTGAAGTACTAAGGTTGATGATCATTTCTTTTACATTGATGGATTCTGTCACTTGATCATCTACTCTCCTATGACTCTGTTCATGTATGTTTATGTCGTCCTGTTTGTTCCATCCTTGACTTAATATTCCATTTCTCTGGGCTGTTCCATGTTCAACTTTTTTACTTGTTTCCTACTTCTTCCATGTTAGATTATTCACTGCTTGTTGAGTATCAAGTACAAGAAGTCTGTTATTTACCTTCCTAACACAGATTTTGCTGCGGGACTACAAACTTCGGTCATACACTCTTAATGCAGTGTCCTTCCATTTTCTTCAAGAACAGAAGGAGGATGTCCAACACTCAATCATTACAGATCTACAGGTTGGTATAGTCCATTGTTATTACAGGTCTGTGTATTGGTATGTTCATTTATTGCAGATCTGGTAATGTCTTCTCTAAGATCTTGATGTATTTCAGTGTGGCACATTGTATATTGACAGTTAGGTTTACAAACTGTCTTCTTACTGGCCAGACTTATCCTGGAATTGAAAAAGCATTAGGAAGATATTGTATCCTGGTGTATGGAAGTTTTCATCAGAAGATTGTCAGTAATTTTATTGTTAGTTTGTTGAAGAGTTGTCTGAGACCTGAAAAACAGACCTGATAAGTCAAGCTGATTCATTTCTTGGTTTGTTGTTTGTTTCATTTCTTTTTAAGAACTGTTATATTACTTTAAAAAAAAAATTCAGAATTGGTCTACCATACTTTTTCTGCCATTTTATCCCACAAGATCAAATTACTACACACAACAGTCTGCCAGCTCCCTTCTATCTAGGAGCTTGCCAAACAATGAGATGATTTTTGAGAATAACAAAGTCACATTCATGACAAACAATACAACTCCCTGTTTACATTATACATGTGACACAACCCAGGATGAACATCTCACAGTTGAACTACACTTAGTGGTTGGATATCTCACAGTTGAATGCACATAATCGAACAAATGCTGCATGTCAAAGTCAAACAGAAAGCCAGTTTAATCATGGAGCAGAATGCTGTTGAAATCATTGATGATAGATGAAATGTTGATTCACACATCTTAACCTGATGGAAATACAGAACACATACATATCACTGGCAACAGCAATACTAGCAAGTGAGTTCCACCATAACATATCACTGGCAACAGCAACACTAGCAAGTGAGTTCCACCATAACATAGCGGAAATGTTGCGGACATTAGGAATTCAGTCAGTGATTTGACAAAAACAGCATTTCTCTCATACTACATAATACATGTGATCTTGTTCTAAGTCAAAGCTCTGCTCGGGTAGTCAGTCAGTTATTGCACATCCCTTGCGGAACTTTGCCTCCCTAACAGCTCTCCTGAAGGCCTCTCGGTTGTAAGCAAGATGTCCTGCTGCTGATGCATCCATTCGCAGATCATCAGTGATATCTTGCAGCCATCTTCACCTTGGTCTTCCTCTCTTTATTTTTCCCATCATGTGCCCTTCCAAGACAGTCTTTAAATTTCATGACGTTTAATATGTCCAAAATACTTAAATTTTCTCTGTTTAATCTTCTTTACTAGCCAGCCTTCTTCAATATTAAGTTATTGTATCATGGATATATTTGATCATTCTTGTGTCCATGATATTTGAAGGACTCTTCCATAGAATTTATATTCAAAGGCATTGATGTGTTTCTCAGCTGTTTTGTTAAGTGTCCAGGTCTCACAGGCATATGTTGCCATGGAAGAGATGCATGCCCTTAAAAATCTTATTTTTGTAGTTCTGTCTGTTCCTCTCCACAGCTTCTTAATAGCTGTTTTTTTTTTAGTTAGTAATGATCCAAGATATTCAAAACTCCCCACCTCTTCCAGTTTGTCCTCATTGATATATATTTCAGCTGCCTTATTTATTTTGTCAATTGTCGTCAGTTTAGTAACTGCTTGGGTAACTCAAAGGAAATTACCCCAAAATTTCAACAACAAAAAAATTACCAAGAATGTTAACTTAATGCAAGGGAATAAACTGCAAATCCATATACTAATGCAACAGCTGTTTAAAATTTTGTCGCACAAGGTCAGTGGTACAGATTGTTGTGCATGACAGTTGGTGATCAGTTTATCATACAAGATCAAAGACAGTATGTCATGTATGGCAGCAATCAATTTATCGCATAAAATCAGAGATACTTATGCCTTTTAACAAATGGTGATCAGTTTATGAGATGAGATCAGAGATAGATTGTTACACATAGTACGCAGTGATCAGTTTATAAGACGAGATCAGAGCTAGATTGTCACACATACTCGGTGATCAGTTTATAAGACAAGATCAGAATTAGATTGTCACTCATAATATGTGGTGATCAGTCTATCAGCGTGAAATGTATTATTTTATTTAATTTGGTTCCTTGATCAGAATTTCCTCTTTTTTATGATGGTCAGAATGGAAATGAGCAGACCCGTCGTAGGCTAGCTGTGTACTGCCTCAAAGATGCAATCTTACCACTACGTCTGTTGGAAAAGCTCATGTGTGTCATCAACTACATGGAGATGGCACGTGTTACAGGTGTACCACTACCCTTACTTCTCTCACGAGGTCAACAGATTAAGGTCATGTCACAACTTTTGAGAAAGGTATGAAAGATTGAAGTCTTACAAGATTTTGTACTTTTTGTCTTTCCTTTTCCTGTTTGTTTCGTTTAGGTTCTGTTACCATATCACCATAATAACACCACCTGATGATGGAGAAACAAGCATAATAACACCACCTGATGATATAGAAACAATCATAATGTCACCACCTGATGATGTTTTGGGATTCTCTGATCATTTCTTCTCATCAAGTGACCAACATATGGCCATCTCCTTTTCCTGATCACCCATGAGACTGGTTGTTGTTCAGTCATCTGTCTTATCTCTGCATTGTTCTTGAATTCATTCCACTTGATGCCGAGTATTTTCCTTATGCATTTGTTTTCAAAAGAGTCTAATTTCTTTTCTATTTCTTTAGTTGTTTTCCAGCTTTCGCATGCATAAATGAGGGTGGATATTACATTTGAATTGAATAGTCTTAACTTGGTTTTTGTGCTTATAACTTTTGAATTCCATATGTTCTCAAGATTCTTGAAGATTGATGCTGCTTTTGCAGTTCTGATCCTAACTTCCTTTCTAGTGTCACCATCCTGGTCTATGTAGCTGCCAAGGTATGCAAATTGATTGACTTCTTCAATATCTGTCCCTTCTATGTGTATTTTTCCATTTTGATTGAGAGGAATTTTCATTATTTTTGTTTTGTCCTTTGTTAATTTCAAGTCCTATTTTACTAGCCAGTGAAGACAGGCTATCTGTTTTTTCTTGCATTTAATTCACATTATTACTGATAAGAGTTATGTCATCAGCAAAATCAAGATCTTCTAGTTGGGTCTCAACTAGAAGTATCTCTTTATGTGGGAATATTGTGCCTCCAATGACCATGCCCTCTGTTAGACATATTTCAATTAATCTTTCTCCATTCTGATTAACCATGTCAATTCCTTCTTTCCCCATCACTTTTTCAACGTCAGTATTATCCTTCCCTACCCTAGCATTGAAGCATTGTATATATATATATATACACACTGATACATGAAGATTTTGATGCATGCACTCAGATGTGAAGATTGAGACAGTCACTAAATGCTTGGTTTATCCTAGGCCAAGGAACAAGATCTTGTTCTGCCTGCTCACAAAGTAGAGACTGGTGATGAGTACGAAGGAGCCACTGTCATTGAACCAGTAAAAGGGTGACATTATTTTATATTTTGTACTTCTGTTATTTATTCTCTATAATTTCTATATTTGCTGCAAAACTTGCATCATTTATTTCATATAATTTCTATATTTGCTGCAAAACTTGCATCATTTATTTCATATAATTTCTGTTTGCTTTAAAACTTGCATCATTTATTCTCATGTAGTTTTATATTTCTGTGTTGGCTTCATGACTTATTTATTCATGTAACTCTTAAATTTTTTTATGCGTTTTGTTAATGACTTACATCATTTATTCATGTGTACTCTGAGAATTTGTCTTAGATGTATGTGTTTTATCAATGATTTATATTATTTTGATATTACCTTTGTCTTGTTTCTGTTTAGCTCTAGATCTCTTACTTCATTAATCTTGTTCACAAGTTTCTGCATTTTCTCCTCTTAGAACGGTGTCCTCTCTATATCTCAGGTTATTCATATATGATCTTCTATTTTAATTCCTTCCCCATTTTTAGAACCTCTCTTGTCTTCACAGTATAATGAGAGTAGATCAGGTGACAATACACACCCTTGTCTTACAACTTTTTTTAATATCCTGATACTCACCTGTGTCATTGTTCACTCTAATTGCTGCCTTTTGATTCCAGTACATATTCTTAATAATTCTCATATTTTTACCAGTATATTAAGGCTTTCTAGCATTTCTGTGAATATAGAAAGGAATAAATACACCAAATGCAACATCCTTTCATACGGGAAGACACTGACACAAATAAATAAATTCAGTTACTTGAACAACATAACAGCTGATGGCAAGTGCAGAAATGAAATAAAATCATGACTAGGTAAGACAACCAGCTTTTTATGACATAAAGAAGATAATAACAAATAAGATGATATCCCTAAAAGTGGGGAAAGGAGTATTACAGTTCTATATAGTGCCAGTATTGCTATATAGTTGTAAAATATGATGTCCATCAGCTAAAAGTGATGTGGTTTTGGCAAAAGATGCAGCAGATATCCTGTGCAGACAGAAAAACAAAAGAGTAGGTTCTCAGAAAAGTTTCAGAACAATGTAAACTAGTTAAAATGGGAACAAAAAAAAAGTTTCAGAGCAATGTAAACTAGTTAAAATGGGAACAAAAAAAAAGTTTCAGAGCAATGTAAACTAGTTAAAATGGGAACAAAAAAAAAGTTTCAGAACAATGTAAACTAGTTAAAATGGGAACAAAAAAAAAAGTTTCAGAGCAATGTAAACTAGTTAAAATGGGAACAAAAAAAAAGTTTCAGAGCAATGTAAACTAGTTAAAATGGGAACAAAAAAAAAGTTTCAGAGCAATGTAAACTAGTTAAAATGGGAACAAAAAAAAAGTTTCAGAGCAATGTAAACTAGTTAAAATGGGAACAAAAAAAAAGTTTCAGAGCAATGTAAACTAGTTAAAATGGGAACAAAAAAAAAGTTTCAGAGCAATGTAAACTAGTTAAAATGGGAACAAAAAAAAAGTTTCAGAGCAATGTAAACTAGTTAAAATGGGAACAAAAAAAAAGTTTCAGAGCAATGTAAACTAGTTAAAATGGGAACAAAAAAAAAGTTTCAGAGCAATGTAAACTAGTTACCCCCGTGTGGTACCCGGGACCTGGGCACATGCCTGGGAAACAAAGAATAAGACCATTGTATCTTACCACACATGATCTAAAAGGCAACTAAGGAGGGTTCGGCATAGGGCCCAGATAAAACCGCAGAAAATCAAATCGATCACATACTAATAAACAAGTGGAAATGATCACTACAAGATGTGAGAGCAAGGAAAGGAGCAGATATAGGACAACGTCTGGTAGGAAAAATAAAACTGAACAAGCTAACTCAGAATGCAAACAACATAGGATTAAAAATCAACATAGGAAAGACAAAGTTAATGAAGCAAAATGTAACAATATAAATGTACTATAGTAGATAGCAAGTTAGTGGAGGAGGTCAACAAATTTGTATATCTTGGCAGTAGAGTTGTAGAAAATGGAGACAGCACAGAGGACATCAACAGCAGACTTACTAGAGCAAACCAGACTTTTGCAATGCTGAAGACTATATGGAAATCTAAAAAAACTAAGCATGAAGATGAAAATCAGGATATTTAAGAGTAATGTTCTAAGTGTACTACTCTACGGAAGTGAATGCTGGAAAATCACCAAAACCATAGAAAACAAGCTAAATTCTTTCCAGACTAAATGTTTACGAAGAATTAGAAAAATATTTTGGCCATAAGAAATAACATCTTGTTGGCAGAAGTGCAGATGAACCCACTGACAGCAGTTATTGAGGAAAGACGCTGGTGATGGTTGGGACATGTGCTCTGAATGACTGACAACTCACTACCAAAAATAGCACTAAGAAGGACACCACAGGGGAACAAGTAAAGGTAGACCAAAAGAGACATGGAGAAGAACAACAGAGAGGATGTTGAGCAATAGAGGGCTCACCTGGACAAGAGCAGAAAAAAAAGGCCTTTTTTATATTATCTGTGGAAGCCCCATGCCCTGGGTACTTAAGGTTCAGAGAGAGAGAGAGACAGTGAAAGTTTCTTACACATGTTAGAAGTTGGATAGCCTAGTAATGACTGGAAAATTCAGGGAAATGGAAGAGAGGAAGGCCAAGATAAAAAATATCTAAGTGGACTAACCAAGTGGTATGGAGACAAGGAAAGCAGCTGAACTGATTGGAAACATCAAGGACTGCACACAATGGAGAAGGATGATTGCCAACGCTGTCTGGCACAGCACATAATATTTATTCTTGTGCAGTCTTAGATTTCTATGTTTACCTGCTGACAATCTTTTTTTTTCCTGTACATTTTTCTTATTTCATCTTTCTGTATCATATCAGACATTCATCTCAGTGTTTTGTCCACAAAATTGCAGAATTTATTTTCTTGTTTTGTTGTTTCCATATTCATTCTGTCATGTTTGAAATGCTGCTTCCATTTGTAATATATCATCATCATTGTTTTCTGCATACATGTTGGTGCCAGATTTTATTTCTTCATAATTACTGTGGCACAGTCTTTGAAAAGGATTTTTTCTGTCATCATCAGGTGCCTTGCTGGTAGGTGTTGTTGGTCATGCTTCTCTCCAGATATTGTTCCTTGATATTTTCCCATAGATCTTGTTCCTTGATGTTTTCCCATAGATCTTGTTCCTTGATGTTTTCCCACAGATCTTGTTCCTTGATGTTTTCCCACAGATCTTGTTCCTTGATGTTTTCCCACAGATCTTGTTCCTTGATGTTTTCCCACAGATCTTGTTCCTTGATGTTTTCCCACAGATCTTGTTCCTTGATGTTTTCCCATAGATCTTGTTCCTTGATGTTTTCCCACAGATCTTGTTCCTTGATGTTTTCCCACAGATTTTGTTCCTTGATGTTTTCCCACATTTCTTGTTACTTGATGTTTTCCTATAGATCTTGTTCCTTGATGTTTTCCCACAGATCTTGTTCCTTGATGTTTTCCCACAGATCTTGTTACTTGATGTTTTCCCACAGATCTTGTTACTTGATGTTTTCCTAAAGATCTTGTTCCTTGATATTTTCCATCAGCTCAGTTGGTGGCGTTTTTTTTTTTTTTTGCACGTGCCATCGTCCATATATTTTTTCTTTTGGTCTTCCCATGTATCTCTTCCCATTTATCTTCCTTGTTCTGTTGTTTTCTAATTATATGTCCAGTGAATGATGGCCTTGGTTTTATTATGAATTTTATTAGGTTCCAGCCTACATTCGTTTTTGTTAGACCTTTGTGTCTGTCATCTTTGTTGTCCATGGTATTATTAACATTTTTCTAAGGAACCACATCTCTGTTGGTTCTAGTGATCTTTCCACCGATCTGTTGATTGTCCATGACTCACTTCCATAGAGTAGGATGGGCTCAATGTAGCATTTTAGAACTCTCTTTCTGATATTCATTGACAGAGATGAATTACACAAGATGTTTCTCACTTGTTGGAAAGCTGTTTAAACTTGGCATACTCTATTCTTGGTTTCAGAAGTGCATTACCCATCTGATATTACTTGAGTGTCCAGATATTTAAATGTATGTTCTTGTCCCAAGGTTGTTCATTGTACCTTAACATTTGCATTTAGGTGGGTTTTTTTTCTTTTGTGATATGACATTATTTCTGTTTTCTTTCTGTTTAGGGCGCAAGTCCTTTCTTCACACCTTCTTACTATATCTAACAATTTCTATGGGTGTTTTTAGCTATTAGTGCTGTATTAACTGTATATTGCAAAATTAGTCATGTTGTAGCCCCCAACTTAAATTCCTGGTTTATTTTTTATTTCTCTGTTGATATTTTCATTGTACACGAGAACAAATCTGGTGAGAGGGCACAACTTACCTAACTTTTTGCTTTATTTCTTGATATTTGCTTGTCATGTTTTCTACCCTGTTTGCCACTTACTGATTCCAGTGCGTGTTTTTTATTATTCTCATATCTTTGCCATCAGTATTTATATCTTGTAATATTTTCATGGTTTTGTCATGTTTTGCTTTATATCAAAATGTTTTGATATAGTCAGTGAAGCATACAAATAAGCCTATAAGTCTGTCTTTACTTCCAAAGTTCTCTCTGTCAGAGTTCTTGTTGCAGATATGCCAAAATATGTTCCTTTTCCTTCTACAAATCCAAAGTGTTCATCTCATATTTCTATCTTTATTCTGTGTCAATTCTTCTTATGCCAATTCAGGAATCTAATACAGAATAAATCAGACAGTAAATCAATTTGGAAAGCCATAAATACCCTATCAAATAAAAGAAAAGAATTTGATTCTCAAGTCATCAATCGTGCATACACTAGCGCACATATCAGTACACATTTCAGAGAAGAAATCAACGTTCTTAAATCATCAGTATCAGCTCCTGTACGCGACTTACATGAACTACAAACATTCCTGGACAGCAGATGTACTGATTTTAAACAGTTACACATTCCATTCTTAACAGTCAGTGAAGTTCACAGTTATCTCTTAACCTTAAAAAACAACAATACAGCTGGGCTTGATGATATTAGTAATAAGATCTTACGTTATGCTGCACCTGTCATTTCACATACACTAACATATATTTACAACCAGTGCATTGCAAAATGTTATTTTCCTGAGCCTTTTAAAACTGCTAAGGTGTATCCTCGCTTTAAATCTGGCTCATCTAACAATCTTACCAACTATAGACCAATATCCATATTATCGTCATTATCAAAACCACTCGAAAAACACATACACAAAATAACTCTACGACACATGCAAGAGAACAATTTACTCATAGACAGTCAGTAAGGCTTTAGACCCAATCATTCCTGCCACACAGCTCTTACCAAAATGACAGAAAACTGGTTAGTAAACATAAATGACGACAGACTATGTGGTGCCATCTTTGTTGACTTTAAAAAGGCATTTGATATGATTGACCACGATATTCTTGTAAGAAAAATAAAGACTTGTAGACTGCACCCTGACCTAATAAAATTAATTGCATCGTTTCTTTCAGACAGACAACAGGTAGTATTCTTCAACAATTCTCTATCAAATTCTGCTAAAGTTGACACTGGTGTTCCGCAAGGTTCTATTCTAGTCCCGTTGCTCTTTGCTATCTATATCAATGATCTTCCACTTCATCTTAAACACTCTTCTTGTGACCTTTATGCCGATGATTGCACAGTCTACACCAGTGACTACGATTGTGTTAATCTAGAATCAACTCTTCAGGTCGAGTTATACAATTTAATTGGATGGAGCAAAAATAATGGCATGATTATAAACACCGATAAAACAAAATCAATGCTCATAACAACAAGACAGAAACTACAAAACGCAACAAAAACAACACTTCGGCTCTGTACAGAAACATCACAGATAGAAAACGTTAGCGAGCACAAAACACTAGGTCTTATTATTGACCAACATCTGACCTGGAACTCTCATGTGCAATGTCTAACAAAACTCATCGCACAAAATGTATACCAATTAGCTAAAATTAAGCACTTCATAGTTCAAGACACTAGGAAGACATACTACATAGCTCATATACAAACACATTTAGACTACTGCTCAACAGTTTGGGATGGTTGCTCAGTGTCAAATACAAAGAGGCTTTGCTCTCTCCAAAAGCGAGCAGTAAAGCTTATTAGTGACAAAGATCAAGCACAAACAACTAATCATCACAAACGTATCAAAATACTACCTCTTAAGAACAGGTTCCTCTTCAACAAAGCCAAGTTAGTACGTCAAATTCTTTCACGGCATGCCCCACCTTATCTATGGAACCTGTTTAAATTTAGCCCAAAGTGCAGCCAATGCTTGAACAACATATGTCTTCCAAAACCTAGACTTCTGCTGCTCATCTTTGGAATACCCTCCCATCCTATATAAAAAATATAAATTATACTCCTTCCTACAACTACAAGCTTTCCCAATATCTATTTGATGTCGACTACATTCATTCATTCATTCATTCTTACAGACACCGAATACAATTAATTGTTTTCTGAATAGTCCCGAAAATTTTGTTTAGTAGATAGTCATTTATAATATATGTAGTTACTTCTGTACTGAGTGAATGTTTAAGAGCGAAACGTAAATGTTATATTTTATTTTATGTCTCTCAGCTTCAATGTTAGTTATGTTTGTTATATGAACAGCATATTTGTAGAATGTCTGGAATAGAGTGAAAGATGTATGATAAAGGGCAGAATGTGAGACGGGCCTGCGTGCCCAATTCTTAACCCTTTTGAAATAAAGATCAATCAATCAATCAATTCTCTAAAGTAGTTTTGTGATACATGAAAGGCTTATTGCTCTTTGGCTCCTGGCTTCTTTATATACTTGTAATAAATTGTCATTGAGTTCTAAGTATGTGCTGACTTGAGTATAACATGAACTTTTGAGACCAGAGCAGTTGACCACATTGGAGCACATTGACTACAGCAGTTGACCACATTGGTCATGTTATAGTCACCAGCAGGATCTAAAAAGACAGCACATGAAGTTCACAGGCCGTCTCCTCTATTCAGGTCCATGTTATACCGAAGAACATTACATTAGGACACTGCTTTAACTGCTGATCCAGTAGGAAAACATTAAAATAGACTGAATCTGTCTGTGTGTAAATGTTGTTTAACAGTATTTTTTCTACCATAGATTTGCACAAATACATGTAAACACAAACTTAAATCACCACGTTTGCTGTTTGTTCATAAGCAGTACATTTAATCACAAACCTAAATCACCATTTTACTGTTGTCTGTGAACTGTACATGAAAGCACATGCCTAAATCAATATGTTGTTTGTGAATTGTGCATATAAGCACAAACCTAAATTACATTGTTTGCTGTCTGTCCATGAACTGTATTTGTAAACACAAACCTAGATCACCATGTTTAGTGTTTGTCTTCATGTAACTGTATTTGTAAACACAAACCTAGATCACCATGTTTAATGTTTGTCTTCATGTAACTGTATTTGTAAACACAAACCTAGATCACCATGTTTAATGCTTGTCTTCATGTAACTGTATTTGTAAACACAAACCTAGATCACCATGTTTAATGTTTGTCTTCATGTAACTGTAATCAGAGACTGGCATCCCCTTTCTTTGGGCAGTCCCATATGTGCTCTACCTTCCATTCCAACACCCACTGAAGTGTGCACTTGCTGATGGAGCAAGTCACACATTGGTTGTGGATATTGCACACTAAAGCACTTTTTTTTTCAGAAAAATGTCCACTTTCCCTATTCTCCCCCAATTCAATCATCCTCCTGATGTGATTGTTGTCATTCAGTCCAATATCATCCTCCATATACAGCCTATCTAGAGTGGCTTTTGCAATCTCCTCCTTGTACATTCTTAGGGTTCCCTGAATCAATGCCATGGCTCCCAGCTTGTCAACTTTCTCATTACCTTTTAGCCCCACATGACCTGGGCAATAGATCCACTCAAACTGGATAACTGAGAGCCCTATAGAAGCTTGAGGCGCTCCCTGTGGAAGAAATCAATCTCTTGATTCTCCGTAACAAGCTTTGGGAGTCTGCTACCATGACTCCATGCAGGTCGTCCTGCTCCACCAACAAGGAAACTGCTTTTGATACAGCCTGCACCTCCATTCTCATGCCTGAAATGCTTGTTGCTTAGGCTTCTGATTTACTTGCATCCGGTTTGCTGTTACAGTAGACAGTATAGTCTTTTCCACTTTTTAAGCCTCGTACCATTGTCCCATCTGTGAAGATCACAGGGTCAAGTGGTTTGGAGTGATGCTGAATCTGTTCCTGCCCTTGGACTTCTGTTTTACCCTGAGCCCAATCTCGACATTCATGGCCAAGCTGGATCACGACCTCCATTAGATTCTGCATATTTGGCACTTTAGTCCATTCCAGTTCTAAGGGAATCTGCTCTGGGTTGCAGACTGCTGACAGCGTCTCTTCTGCCTCAGCCATCCTCTTGCAAGCACAAAATATCAATGTTGCTGTTTGACTATGAACTATGCAGTGATTGCGCCATTATTTCTTGAAACTCCTACAACTGTACCTGTCTCTCATGTTGCATGAAGAACTTTCTGAAATACCAGTTTTATCAATGTGACATTTGGTACCTTATACTTTTTTCTTTTCTTTTTTAATGTAAAATTAAACACACTTTACAATCATCAATAGAAAATGTATGTGAACCTTTTTTTTTATCATTAATGATGAAATTTAATCTTTACAAAATGCTCACATACTGAACCAAAGTCAAAAGTGGCTGATTTTCCTTGATGCAACTTCAGCACCATCATTCTACTGGCCAGAATATCTTCCAACTGATTTCGCTGGTGTTTTTTACTTTTTGATACAGTAACCAGCGACCTCCTAAAGTTTCAGTTCTCATTTTTAACTTGCAGTTTACCAATAATTGCCAGTGGACACAATCACTGACTATACATATAAGCACAACCACAGACCACTGTGTTTGCTATGTCCATGAGATGTCATTTTTAATGGGTTTTTTTTGTTTGTTTGCAGGTACTATGATGTTCCTATTGCCACTTTGGATTTTGCTTCTTTGTATCCATCCATAATGATGGCACATAATCTTTGCTACACATCCCTGCTCAATCCCAGTGTAATCAACAAGGAAGGGTAATGTGATGATGTTCTTAGGTCCAGGAGATTCTGAGTTGTCTTTAGCAATTTTCACTTCAGTACTGTTAGCTTCATTTTGTTTTTGTGTGTTATTTCTGCATGACATCTCTTTCCTGTAATCTGCATCTTGATATTTGTCTTCTCTATAGTCTAAATCTAGACATTTGTTTGTTTATTCTTTTCTCTCTTACTGCTTCCCTTGTGTCTATTAATGTCTTTCTTATAATCTTTGTTATGCAGGTGTATTGGTTCAGTTTTACAAAAGATAGAGTTAGTTAAGTTGGCAGAAACAAGAATGGCCAAAAAAAAAAAAAAAGATGAGCAGTCAAATGAAGAACATGCAACAATCAATATTTCACCAAAAGCCTTTTTCAAGGATCACATACAAAGATAACACAACAGATAAATACACGAAAAACAGATGAAAAATGGAGACTTAGCTTTTTTTGGTAAGAAAGATGGGCGCAAATTGCAAGTTACTGCTTTTGATTATGTTTTTTTTCATCTGCCACCAGCTCGGTTGTTCAAAGTACAGTAAATAGGTTTATCCATTTCTTTTTTATGTGTTTATATTTTAGGTTGAGTGAGGACCAGTACATTAAAACCCCATCAGGCAACTACTTTTGCAAGGCCTCCGTCAGGAAGGGAGTTTTGCCAGAGATTTTAGAGCATCTGCTGTCAGCAAGAAAAAAGTTAGCTCCGTGTCTTACTTTCACAACTTGATTGTTTCGTCATGACTAATTCTGTTGTTGTGGAGTCTTATTTAGTTGATCTTCATTAAGTTATAAAGTGTCTTCCCCCCCCCCCCCAAAAGTCTTTTACAGATATCACATAAGTCAAGCTAAGAGAGATACTCAAGATATATTTTGTTTTCTATATTATGGTACAAAACTAGGTACAAAATGGATATTTCTTTTGTACAGAAGGATGCTGAATGGTATAAACTAGCAGTAGCTTTGTACTTTCAGATATCAGAGGCCAAAGGTCGAGATATCAAAGAGAGAAAAAAGCCTTAAGCAGACATCAGAGAAGAAATTTAATATGGTGAAGAATATAATAGAAGCAGACAGCAGCAGCAAACATCCTGACATGAACTTTCTACAGCTGTAGGCATCACAGATTAGTTTTGTGACAGGCTGTTCTTCAAGACTCAAGAATGCATAGCATGCTATTCTTGCAGATTCAAGAACATGACAAGCAGTTTTTGCAGATTCAAGAACATGGCAAGCAGTTTTTGCAGATCTGAGAAAAATGAACAGTTCTTGCAGATTCAAGAGCAGGACAAGCTGTTTTTGCACACTCTAAGGACTTATTATATGCTGTTCTTGTATATTGGAAAAATGTGAAACAAACTATTCTTCAAAAACTTCACAGGCTTTATATTTGCCAGATTATGAGTGGATTCACTGAGACCCTTATCAGTTCCAGCTGACATGCTAACACCACAAGACATGCTAACACCACAAGACATGCTAACACCACAAGACATGCTAACACCACAAGACATGCTAACACCACAAGACATGCTAACACTGGAGATGTTTTGTCACTTACTGTTCAGTAATACAGACCACATTATCACATGGTTATTGCTGATTGTTAAAATTACCAATTGATAACAGATGACATGAACTCCGTGTTCAGACACTGGGCATGGTAAATATGGATCCTGCTCATTAGAGTGAAATCTTTTTCTTCTTCAGGTTTCTAAGAGTCCCACAGCTTCTGTGTTAGGTCTACTTTACTGTGAGTCTCACAGCTTCTGTGTTAGGTCTACTTTACTGTGAGTCCCACAGCTTCTGTGTTAGTGCTACTTTACTTAAGTGTGCACATTTTTTGCATTCCTGAAGTCTGTACTTTGCTTCCACAAGAGCATTCTTTTCTGTGGGATATGTTAAGTCAGATAGAAGCATCTTTGTTGAGCTTCGTGAAACTTGATAATTCACATTCCCACATCTGCCCACAACTTAATGAGGAGCATTTCTTTTTTACGAGGAGACTGATCTAGACAATGCTGGGCTCTGAAAAGTAGATTCTGACATGTCCCATTTGTGTCTGCTAGGAAAAAAAGTAGGAACAGCTTTATTACTTAACAACTACAAAGTTGTTTTGGCGTTAACCTTCATCATACAAACACAAACAGGACGAAAATCACAGCTTTACCGCATTGCCTCATATATAGTTGTATACTTATACACTAATTATTCTGACTTTAAGTGTCAAGTGGCACAGAGGTTGTTATGCAGGTACTGAGTGCACCTAGCAGCAGGTTTTAACACTTTGTGGACCACAGTTCCCAGACATTTTTCTGAAAAATGAACTGTTTTGAGTGGACTTAGAAAAACATGCATATCTCTACTCATCATTGAGATAAATTAATCCAGGTTGGTAGACAGACTCCCAAGACCCTCTAGTACTTCTTGAGTGTGTGATATCTTGTGAAACAATTATCTGGATAAAAAAAAAAGCAGAGCAAAATTCTTTGTAAATTGCAGTGTCATCGACAGATATGTGCTCCACCATTTGCACAAAATGTCAACATGGCGAGATCTCGTAGACACGTGTTCCCGACAGCTAAAACTGCGAGATTTCTATGTTTTTTTAAAGTTACGGAGATTGAAAACAATATTTTATTATATTAACTTTGCAGTAAAAATACAGACAACCAAAAATTACTTTAAATAACAAGCTAGAAGCAGTTTAAATAAGACGACCATCGAAAACAGTTTAAATAAGACGACCATCAAAAACGGCAAATCCGCCTTTCGGCCAACAATGCATGGAAACCGGAAAACGGATTTCCCCGTCTTTGACCTGTCACATGTTAACAAAACTGTCATTTGGCTCCATTCTGCTGTGAGCATTAATCAGCAAGCTACAGCCAGTGAAGTGAACATACACACAAGCTGTTCGTCCGATTAGAAACAAAGTGACAATTAAGGAACTTGACTCCACCATTTTTAGCTTGAACTTCTTCTAATACCTACTTAAGGTGGCTATACTGAACTCCACCCAGACTTATAGCACTATCCCTAGACTCTTTGATGGTCTTTGAAACCTGAACACTGATCAAGTCTGCATACTGCCTAGATCATATCAGTTCTGGTACAGTGCTCCGTGCTGATCTCCATTCTTCAGTGTTGCCCTGGTCTGATTGGTCAGTATATCTGTGGAAGAATGCTGCCTCTTTCACTACATCTGTCTTCAGCACCTGACCTTTCTCATTCTTGATGTTGCCAACATCCCTTGTTCTAGATTTATTATTCATCCTTCTGTGTAGTTGCAAAACGTTAGCAGCTTTACCTTTCGCTATCTCCTGCATAAAGCTCTCTCATCACTGTCTTTTTGATTTTGCAGTCAGTGACAGATTTGAAGGTAAGTGTGGCAGAAGCTACATATCTTTCGCAACCTTCTCTTTTTCTCCTGTCCAACCATCATTTTTCTTCTGCTATTCGAGGAACTGTTTTGCCAGGGCATGTTTCATCTCCCAATCCTTTTTAATTTCCTCTGTCCGCTATGGGGGTAGATGGAAGCCCTTTCTTGTAAACTTTCTCATCCAGGCTACTTGTTGTGCTCTATCAAGTGGTGTCTGATTAGTGTGCTCGTACTTGAATGCTGATGTGCGCTTTTAGTGTCAGTGGTTGGACTTTAGCTATTCTCATTGAGTATTGTTTGGTAAGTGGTCACTGCCATAGTAGGATAGTGCCCAGTGAATTTCCTACATAATCTTAGTGGACACCAGAGTTAGGTCGATATTAGAATTTAAATCAGACTCTCAAGTGGCCAGTCAAGTCATCTTATTGCTGTTCAGAACAGACAAGTTCGTCTTCATCAGGGCATTGTCCAGCACACACCCCTGAGCATTGTTGATAAGACTGCCCCAGTGCCCATTTCTAGTGTTGAAGTCCCCACAGACTATCAGACATAAACATTAACAATACTTCATGTACTGCCCCAGTGCCCATTTCTAGTGTTGAAGTCCCTACAGACTATCAGACATAAACATTAACAATACTTCATGTACTGCCCCAGTGCCCATTTCTAGTGTTGAAGTCCCCACAGACTATCAGACATAAACATTAACAATACTTCATGTACTGCCCCAGTGCCCATTTCTAGTGTTGAAGTCCCCACAGACTATCAGACATAGACATTAACTCTTTCCGTGCGTATGGTCGAATTTTCGACACTTCCGGTGGTCCTGTGCATGCGTATGGCTGAAAATTCGACAATCATTGTTCCATTAAAACAGGCGGTGTAACATTTATATTGTACGGATTTCGTCCGCGATTCCAGTGACACTTTCAAAATGGAGAATACGTGACTAGTTACGAGCAATGCTGAGCGAGAACAAGGACGCGAAGCATGGAAATTTTTCAGTTTTTGACGATGTAGATAGGGGTATGGACATAGCCTATGGCCACCCCGCTGCTCTTGAGTGTTTTCTAAGTAGATTTAGACATATTTAAACGACTGGAGAAGTAGGTAGGAGTAGTTAGGAGGTTGTTTCAGACATTCATTCAGCGAAAATGCCATACGGAGTCACAATACGAGATCGATAAGTAGATCTACACATCTTAGATGGTAAATAGGGGTAAGAAGCGCGAATCTAGACCTAGCCGATGGTGAGCTGGCCACAATCAGTGTCTAAAAACATCACATTACTTCTTTTTTCATAAAAAACTCTGCATTTCTGAAATTTTCATTCATTTAGCTACACTTTGACACATACTACGTATACGGAAGTAAATGGAAATACTGTTTTCCATCCCATTTTACAACTAGACCCCCTTACAGACAAGACCCGCGTTTTACTCCCGCACGCCACGACACGTCCGTGTTTCTTCCTCCAGCACGTAAAGAGTTAACAATACTTCATGTACTGCCACTCAGTGAGATCTGGATCCCTTGTAATTGTAAATCTTCATTCTCCCATTCTTTAAGGTCCAGTACAGAGTGGGCAAAATCTTTTCTGATTAGAAAAGTCTGATGTATTTGGCTCATTGGATTAGCATTAGCAGGTATATCTGGGATAGTTGAGAACATCTGCCTACATCTTCTGCAAGAGGAGAATATCAAACTTGTACAGGAGGAGTTCCAATTTAGCTCCCCTTCGGTTGGCACTCTTGCAGTTCCAATATCAAGTGTTAATGTACTTCAACCTTATTCTCTCAGATTTTGTTCACTTTCTACATTTTTCTGCTCTCATCCTTCTCATTACAGCACCCTAGTTTTCTTTCTTTTTTATGCCTGATTGGTGTGTCTGTTTCTATTTCTGGGTATATTCTTGGTCTGTCGAGTACGCAGATGACACTGTTATTTGTCTATCCTGTGGATTTTATATGTCGGTTTATGTTTAATAAAAAAAAAGAATTATGTGCATTTGTATAGAAATAAATGTTGAAATCTGTATTAAAAATCATGTGAGTGTATATAAAAGATGGTGTGCGTGTGTGGGTGGGTGGGTGGGTGAGCACAAGAGAGAGAGATGTGGAAGTCTTTATGTGAGTCTCCATAAAAATAGAACTGAAATTACAAATGATTGTGAGTCAGTATAAAAATAGATGTGGAAATAGGTATAAAAATTACATTTTAAGTACAACTACTATGCTTTTAGGGCAAAAACTGACCTGAAAAATGAAACTGACCCATTTAAACAAAAAGTCCTGGATGGGAGACAGCTGGCCTTGAAAATTTCTGCAAACTCTGTCTATGGCTTCACTGGGGCCCAGGTTGGAAAACTTCCCTGTTTGGAGATTTCCCAGGTGAGTATAAGCATCTCATCCTGTTTGGAGATTTCCCAGGTGAGTATAAGCATCTCAGCCTATTTGGAGATTTCCTAGGTGAATATAAGCATCTCAGCCTGTTTGGAGATTTCCCAGGTGAGTATAAGCATCTCAGGATCATCTGCATCAGTGGAATGCTCCTGAATGTCTGGAGTTTACTTGAGCTAATAGAATGTTTCATATTTTTTTTTCTTGAAGTTATCTAGCATAACAACATTTTAAGTTGTCTCTATTTAATGGAGTCTTCAATATATTGTTTCTTTAATTATTTAAGCATTTTATTAATTATTAAAGAAGTTTAAAAGGCAGAAACACTTGCTAGAGGGAGGAAGAGTATTTCTCTGATCTGAGTTGTTTTGCTCTGCATCAGTTTCCTCAGCATTTTATGTGCTATGTATGTTTATGCATATCGAAATTCTGATAGCGATAAATGCTATGTGTTCTCACTATTTGTTCATGTTTTGGTTACAATATTTGTGATTGTTGTCTGTTTTTGTTTGTTCACATTTTGGTTATGATAATAGTAAATGCTTGCTGTTATTACTGTTTATCTTGTACTTATGTAAACTGGTCATGTTCATATACGGAGTTGTAGTGGTTGTTTGTCCTGGGTTTTTGTAGTTGCATGCTGTATATCAGTGTGTCACTTGTGTAGCAGTCAGGTAAATCTGCTCAGTGAGTAGTGTTATGTAACACATTGAATGAAGAATACAGATTCATTACTTCAAGTCAGTTAGTTGCAACACACACACATACTAGCACAGTACAATACAGTATGTGGGCAAAGCTTGTACAGTAAGGCAGCAAATACTACATTACCTGATTTCTGTTTTGCATTTTCCATCTGAAGTAGTTACTGTTCCAAGGTATTTGAATTTCTGCACTTGGTTTAGAATTGTTCTATTTTCTACTGCTAAAATGGATGGCGACTGCAGTAAAACTGGTTTAAATAATTAAGTTAGATAGAGGTGTATGGTGTAGTTTTACAAAGTGGCAGAGAGAGTAAAGTGAGAAAAAATAAATAGAAAGTATGAGAATGAATAAATGAAAAACATACAACATCTGATATTTCGGCATGAGCCTTTTTCGAGGATTACATGCATAACAAGACAAACAAATAACTAAACGGAGAACTTATCTTAATATGGCCTCCTCCAGAAGTAGGAAACAGAAAATTTATCCTAGAAGACGCATAGGGACCACGCAGGCCACACAAAGGATACATCGATAGAGCCAGTTGTAAAGAAGAGGTGGAGAGAGAGGAGGAAAACAAGTGGTAGAAGGAGGTGGGGGGAAAAGCAATAGATAATATAAACACCACTATGTTGCCAGAGAAGAAAAAAAGAGGGTGCCGGTAGGGAGGGGTAGCTAGGAGAAAGAAAGCAGAGCAAAAAAAGGAGGGGGCGGGGGAGTGGAAAAACTAAAGAAGTTACAGAAAGCTGAAGACGTTAATTCCAGCTGGGTGGAGACAGCCAGCCTGGAAAATAAGGCGCTGTTCTAGGACCCTCCGAGATCGATAAGCAGAACAAGAGCGGATTGCATTAACAGAAATGTCCTGCTTTCCCCAGTGGTTGCTAAGGCAAAAATGTTTAGCCACAGGTGTCCAGGCCCTCTTAGAAATATCACTGAGATGCTGGCGAAATCGATCTCCTAAGCGTAAGCCAGTCTCCCCAATGTACTTCAAACCCCAACGTTTGCACATAATAGCATAAATAACATTGTGTGAAGTACAGGTGAAACCATCCTGAACTGATAATGTGGACTTAGGGAAGGAGATCTGGCTAGCCTCGACAACAAACTGACAAGTTTTGCATCTAGGGCGTCTGCAACGTCTGGTACCATAAAAAGTGTCATCTTTCTTGAGATGACTATGAATTAAAAGGTCTCTGATGTTCTTGTCCCGTCTGTACTCCACCAGTGGGGGTTCCTCAAAAAGTTCTCGTGTATCAGGCTCGGTCTGGAGGAGATGGAGATGGCGAAACAGTATGTTTTTAACTGCCAGGCTATGAGGGTGGTGCGTGAGTACCAGTTTGATAGAAGAAATCTAACATTTTATGGCCTTGATCCTGGAAATCCAAATCCTCGAAGCTGGGAAAAAGGAATAGAGTCCTTACATGATCTGAGATGGGAGGAAGAATACAAGAGATAGCTGTGAGAGTCTGTAGGTCTATAGTGGATAGAAGTAGTAAGCCTGGAAGGGCCGATAGTAACGGCAATGTCAAGAAAGTTAGTGGAAGTAGCAGAGACATGGGAGGTGAAAGAAATGACAGGATTGTACTCCTTAACAAAACTGATAAAGTTGTCAAGGTCTCCTCTGGCTTTGATGTGACCCCAATGCCGTCATCTATGGAAGGCAGGAAATGGGCATCTAAAGGCCCTCAGAACCTTGTGTTCAAAGTGGCCCATGAACAGATATGCATAGCTGGGGCCCATTTTGGTACCCATGGCGAAACTACTAATCTGGTCGAAGTAAAGGCCATTGAATTCAAAAGAATTAAGTTGGAGAACAAGTCATTTAAGGCGCAGAATAGTAGACGTAGAAATAGAGGGATTGTGTCTTTTGTTCAGAAAGAACTTGACGGCCTGAAGTCCCTGGTGATGTGGGATGGATGTGTATAAGGATACTACATCAAGGGTGAAGATACGGTAGGTGTGACAGGCAGGAGTGTAAGGGTCTCAAAAGCATGATTCGTGTCCTTAAGATAAGTGAGCAGACTAGTGACCAGAGGTTGAAAGATGCTGTCAAGAAAGTCAGAGATTTGTTCTGTAGGGCAGGAACAAGTGGACACTATGGGCCTTCCTGGTTTGCCTGGTTTATGAATCTTAGGGAGTAGATAAAAGGATGGCTTCCCTAAGCAGTTGTCATGGATGTGAAGATGAGTAGTCGAGGGAGAAAGACCAGCTTTGTGGATGAGTTCGTTGATCATGTCACAAACATGGTGGTTGTTGGCCAAAGTCAGATCTTGAGGGTGAGAGGCATAAAATTCAGTGTTGCTCAGCTGGCCCATGGCCTCCTGGATGTACAATTCTTTCTTCCAACAAACAATGGCCCCGCCCTTGTCTGCACTCTTGATCACGATATATCACCTGCACTGGAGTTGTGAAAGTGCGCGCTGCTCCCCAGGGGTCAGGTTAGAGTGTCGTACACGGGAAAGGCAAAGCTTGTTTTCCTCCTCTCTCTCTCTCTACCTCTTCTTTACGATTGGCTCTTTCGATGTATCCTTTGTGTGGCCTGCATGGTCCCTAAGCATCTTCTAGGATACACTTTTCTGTTTCCTACTTCTGGAGGAGGCCATATTAAGATAAGTTCTCCGTTTAGTTATTTGTTTGTCTCATTGTGCATGTAATCCTTGAAAAAGGCTCATGCCAAAATATCGGATGTTGTATGTTTTTCATTTACTCATTCTCATACTTTCTATTTATTTTTTCTCACTTTACTCTCTCTGCCACTTTGTAAAACTACACCATACACCTCTATCTAACTTAATTATTTTCTACTGCATTTTGGTCAGTTCATCAGGTTGCATGCTACATTTCTCACATTATTCACATCAGGTTGCATGCTACATTTCTCACATCATTCACATCAGGTTGCATGCTACATTTCTCACATCATTCACATCAGGTTGCATGCTACATTTCTCACAACTCTCACCTCAGGTTGCATGCTACATTTCTCACAACTCTCACATCAGGTTGCATGCTACATTTCTCACAACTCTCACATCAGGTTGCATGCTACATTTCTCACAACTCTCACCTCAGGTTGCATGCTACATTTCTCACAACTCTCACATCAGGTTGCATGCATCAAGTTACTTGCTGTATTTCTCAGAGCAGCTCTTGTAGCACTTTTTTATCTGATGTTATATTATGAATTCTCTTTCTCCTTTGGTATATGATACATTGCAGAATCATTCTTAGTACAGTAAAAATGACAAGCTTTTGTCAAGACTTGTTACAACACAAACACATTGCATGTGACAGCCATGTAGTAAACTATGCAGTGTATGTTAATTCATATTAAAATACATATGCCAGACTGTCAGTGTTGCTGGTACTAATGATTGTTTGTTGTAATTGTGAATGTTTGTTGTGTGGGTCATCATCATCATCAGGTGCCGTGCCAGCTGGCGTTGGCTATTATGCTTCTCCAGAGTACACAATCCTTCATGCAAGCCATCAGCTCAGTTGGTGATCTCCTCTCACACCATCCTGTCAGACTGTCCAGTATCATTTCTCTTGGTCTTCCTCTTTCTATTTTTCCTGTTGTTATTATTTTCAATGTCCCCTCTTCTCATTGCATGTCCTATGAAAGTACATTGTCTCTCTTTTATATTTATTGACAAGATTTTTTGTCTCTCCAGCTCATCTCATACATTCTTCATTAGTTATTTTTGCTGTCCAGGGGATTCGCAACATTCTTCTAATAAACCACATTTCTTCTGCTTCCAATGATTTTTGTGCAGACCTGCCAATTGTCCATGATTCACTTCCATATCACAAGATAGGTTCAATATAGCATTTTAGGACTTATTTTCTAACATTCATTGATAAGGATGTGTTGGTTAATATGTTTCTCATTCTCTGAAATGCAGTCTTTGCTTGGCCTATTCTGTTCCTAATTTCTGTTCTGCATTTCCCATCTGAAGTTATTACTGCCCCAGGGTATTTGAATTTCTGCACCTGCTTTAGAATAATTCTGTTTAATTTTATACTGCATACTGGTGGATTCTGTTTCTTAGATATAACCGTAGTATCTGTCTTTTTTATGTTCAGAGTAAAGCCTTTCTGTTCACTTTCTTTGGCGACTTTATCCAAGAGATTTTGCATGTCTTGTTGGTTCTCAGCTATCAGTACTGTGTCGTCAGCATACCAAAGGTTGTTAATATTGTTTTTTATGCCTGGTTCTGTGATGATCATTCTCAGAATATTCTCGCTGTACAGAGAAAAAAGATCTGCAGATAGTACACATCCTTCTTGCACCCCTTGTTTTATAGGATGATATTTTCCAGTTATATTTTCAATTCAATTTGCTGCTTCTTGCTGCCAGTATAGATGTACAATAATCCTAAGGTCTTTGCTGTCTATATTGATGTCTTCAAGTATTTTAATAATTTCATTATTTTTCACTTTGTCAGATGCCTTGTGTGCATTTGGGTTTTAAATGTTTAGTTATATTGTTTGTTGTAATTTTAGATGTTTGTTGTGTGCATGTTTGAATTTTAAATGTTTAACAATATTGTTTGTTGTAATTGTGAATGTTTGTTGTGTGTGTGTTTCTGTTTTAAATGTTTAGTCACTTGGTGAAGAATAATGTAGTTGAATCTTTTTTTTTTAACTTGCAAGAGTGTAACAGCTTTTGGCCGTATGATGATTGAGATGACAAAGCAGCATGTAGAGGAGACATATACAGTTGCTAATGGATATAAACATGACGCTATGGTGAGTGCTTATTTTGTTTTTCTTGAGTTTTTATTCTGAGAATTTGTGACTTATTTGCTAATATCACAAAATCCTGTCACCAGTGACACATAATCTAGTTAGAGTGTGAGACTCACCAGTGTTAGCCTTGTCATAGATAGATGTAATTCACACTTCAAGATATTTAATAATATATAGTTTCTGTTTGTCATGGATGGTTGTAATTCACAGTTTCTCTTATTGTCATAGACAGAAGTAATTCTTATAGCTTAAGATACAATATGTTGTTTGTAATGTGACAGTGCATGGTTAGTCTGTTACTGGTGGAAGCTTGTACACATTAGAGCTTTCATTCATACATTTGCCACACTATTATATTAATAACATATAAATCTAAAATGACATACACAAAACTTTTGCTCTCACTTCTCAGCCATAAGGTGACAGAGTGGGAGACTCGAACTTAACTCCTGAAAATAAATGTCTGCCAACTGCGTCTGAACCAGAAAATTGTACTTTTTACAATATATTCTGTGTTGTTTGGTGAAGCATTTCACAGTTAATTCTTCTGACTTCATTCCTGATGTTCTTCTGGAGTTATATTCTTTAAGTGGCTCCATAGGAAGAATTGAAGGAAAATTGATGATCTTGTTCGCCTCTGTCCTGGAAAGTTATCCAATCATAATGTGTCATGAGTGTTGTGGTTTAAGCGTAAAACAGCTTGGTGCTGCGATGTTTAGTGTAAAACAGCTCAGTGCTGCATTGTGTAGTGACAAGTTATGTAAAGTATGCAGTGAATGCCTGCGTAATGATGATGTTTGTAACTCAATGGTATTGTTACATGATGGTATTGTTACATGATTTGAAATATGAGAAAGCTACCTGTGTCTTTCCAGGTGGTCTATGGTGACACTGACTCGGTCATGTGCAAATTTGGGGTGGCTTCTGTAGAGGAAGCCATGAAACTGGGAAAACATGCGGCTGAGTACATCTCCACCAAGTTTATTAGCCCAATACGTCTGGAGTTTGAAAAGGTCAGCATTCAGTGTCCAATTTTTGGCATTGATTGCTTTATTTCTAACACTGTATTGTATCTGACATTGTCTGTTTTGTTTCTAATATTGATTATTTTATTTCTAACATTGACTACCTTGCATCTAACATTGATTGTTTATTTCTAACGTTGTCTTGCTTCTTACATTGATTGATTATTTCTAACATTGTTTGCTTCTTACATTGATTGTTTATTTCTAACATTGTCTTGCTTCTTACATTGGTTGTTTATTTCTAACATTGTCTTGCTTCTTACATTGGTTGTTTATTTCTAACATTGTCTTGCTTCTTACATTGATTGTTTATTTCTAACATTGTCTTGTTTCTAACATTGATTACCTTGCTTCTAACATTAATTGTTTTGTTTCTAACATTGTCTTGCTTCTTACATTGGTTGTTTATTTCTAACATTGTCTTGCTTTTTACATTGATTGTTTATTTCTAACATTGTCTTGCTTCTTACATTGATTGTTTATTTCTAACGTTGTCTTGCTTCTTACATTGATTGTTTATTTCTAACATTGTCTTGCTTCTTACATTGATTGTTTATTTCTAACATTGTCTTGCTTCTTACATTGGTTGTTTATTTCTAACATTGTCTTGCTTCTTACATTGGTTGTTTATTTCTAACATTGTCTTGCTTCTTACATTGATTGTTTATTTCTAACATTGTCTTGTTTCTAACATTGATTACCTTGCTTCTAACATTAATTGTTTTGTTTCTAACATTGTCTTGCTTCTTACATTGGTTGTTTATTTCTAACATTGTCTTGCTTTTTACATTGATTGTTTATTTCTAACATTGTCTTGCTTCTTACATTGATTGTTTATTTCTAACGTTGTCTTGCTTCTTACATTGATTGTTTATTTCTAACATTGTCTTGCTTCTTACATTGGTTGATTATTTCTTACATTGTCTTGCTTCTTACATTGGTTGTTTATTTCTTACATTGTCTTGCTTCTTACATTGGTTGTTTATTTCTAACATTGTCTTGCTTCTTACATTGATTGTTTATTTCTAACATTGTCTTGTTTCTAACATTGATTACCTTGCTTCTAACATTAATTGTTTTGTTTCTAACATTGTCTTGCTTCTTACATTGGTTGTTTATTTCTAACATTGTCTTGCTTTTTACATTGATTGTTTATTTCTAACATTGTCTTGCTTCTTACATTGATTGTTTATTTCTAACGTTGTCTTGCTTCTTACATTGATTGTTTATTTCTAACATTGTCTTGCTTCTTACATTGGTTGATTATTTCTTACATTGTCTTGCTTCTTACATTGGTTGTTTATTTCTAACATTGTCTTGCTTCTTACATTGATTGTTTATTTCTAACATTGATTACCTTGCTTCTAACATTGATTACCTTGCTTCTAACATTAATTGTTTTGTTTCTAACATTGTCTTGCTTCAAACATTGATTGCATAGTTTCTAACATTGATTGCTTAGTTTGTAACGTTGATTATTTTGTTTCTAACTTTTTTTTTTCCTAACATTGATTGTCTTATATCAGACTTTAATTACCATATTTTTGACTTTACAGTTGTAAGATATTTAGCCAGATAAATAAGATATTTATACTAGGGAAAAAAATTAACATATAATTTTTAAAAAACTAAAGATCATAACATTAGGATAGATAAATATTAAGAATAACAGAACAAGGCTGGGGGAGATGATAATAGGTGATGATTGTAAAGAAATATACCAACCACCTACACCACAACTGTAATGCATAGAATTATGATGATAAACTGACTTATTATAATCTTTATCTCATAGAGTGTCTGTTTTTCTGTACTCTGCTGTTTTACTGTTTTATCACAGAATTTTTATTGTTTTTCTGTACTCTGCTGTTTTAATGTTTCTCGCAGAATTTTTATTGTTTTTCTGTACTCTGCTGTTTTAATGTTTCTCGCAGAATTGTTATTGTTTTTCTGTACTCTGCTGTTTTAATGTTTCTCGCAGAATTGTTATTGTTGTTTTTCTCATAGTTACCATATTATATTCCTGGTTGCTGTTTAATGACTTAAAAGTTGCAGTGACTGTTAACTTAACAAAAGTCTGTTATTTGAGTTTGAAACAGCTGTTACTTCAAGTTTGAAATGAGCATTATCTGAGCTAATGTTTGTGTAGGTTTATTTCCCCTATCTGCTCATCAACAAGAAGAGGTATGCTGGTCTTTACTGGACTAACCCCACAAAACATGACAAGATGGATTGTAAGGGAATTGAAACAGTCAGGAGGGATAATTCACCACTTGTAGCTCAGCTCATAAATACATGTTTGCAGCTTTTGCTCATTGATCGGTGAGTCATAATGTGAACAGATAGAGGTGTGTATATGTGAGATGGACATATATATATGTTTGTGTGTTTATACACACATGCATTCACATATACACACATACACACACAACCACATATACACACATACATACACTTACACACATACACACACAACCACATATACACACATACATACACACGTACACATATACACACATACATGCACATATACTCACGTGCATTCACATATACACACATACACACACAACCACATATACACACATACATACACACGTACACATATACACACATATACATATATATATATATATCACAAGAGCTTACATATTACTGCTGGCAACATACAGATGCAAAACATGGACAGTTAACACATCACTAGAAAAGAGAGTAACAACATTTGAAATGAAATGTTACAGAAGGACAGCTGAATATCATGATTAGAGGGAACAATCAAATAAAGATATGCTAATGGGTATGGTAGGAAAATGGCTTGTTAACACCATAAAAATTAGAAATCTGATATACTTAAGCCACATCAAGAGACCAGTTCATTCATTCATTTGCATGTCCCTTGTGGAACTTTGCCTCCATAACAGTAAGAGACCAGTAGCTTGGAGAAGTTGATAGTAGAAGACAGTGCCTGGCAAAAGAGAAAAGGGACAACCTCACCGCAGGTGGATTCAGACATCAAGAGACACAATAGCTTGGAGAAGTTGATAGTAGAAGACAGTGCCTGGCAAAAGAGAAAACTTGGGGGACAAAAAAAAAGAAAAGATTTTCTGCCCCTGTTGAAAGGAGATGTGACTTTGTTTTTGTATTTCATTGGATCTCTAAACTTTCATAAGAAAGTTTCACTACAGTGAGAAATCTTATTAATAGAGGATGGCTGGTTATGTTCATGCCTGTTGCTGACACATGTCTGACCTAACATTGTCAAGTTGATAAATAACTGATTGTGTCCTATGGAAGCAGGATTACTTTCATTGCTGTTCAGAAAAACCTAGTGCTCCATTGTACTCAACAACAGAGGAGATCCAGTTTATTTTAGCGTGGCATTACTTACTACAGAACAGTGTGTAGAAATTACAGCTCACCAAGAACACTATTTACTAGGGAACAATGTTTAGAAGTTACAGTTCAACAAGAACATTAGTAACTAGAAAACAATATTTAGAAGTTACAGTTCAGCAAGAACATTAATAACTAGAAAACAATATTTAGAAGTTAAAAGTTCAGCAAGAACATTAGTAACTAGAAAACAATGTTTAGAAGTTACAGTTCAACAAGAACATTAGTAACTAGAAAACAGTGTTTAGAAATTACAGCTCATCAAGAACATTAGTTACTAGGGAACAGTGTTTAGAAGTTACGGTCAAACAAGAACATTAGTTACTAGGGAACAGTGTTTAGAAGTTACGGTCAAACAAGAACATATGACAAAACTGATACTATGATATAAACCTTAGTATGATTATGTTGGTTAGTGATTGTTGATAAGAAATTATGTGCCATGTAATGAAATTTTTGACATGCTTGACTGTGTGTCACTTTAACTGTATATTTATACATGTGGGACCCTTATCAGAGAATGTTGCTTCTTACAGATGAGCTCTGTCCTAGCTTTTAGACATGTATGTAATGACATATTACTCTTGTCCAGTAACGAGAGAAAATGGAAGTAAATTGGTCACGCACTTCACATTCATCACAGTAGTTATGCTATGAAAGAAATCACTGAACGAGAAAAAGAAATTTTCTAAGCCAAGAGAGAGGAAAGCATGAAAATATCTTGAAATGGGGTGAAGAAAAGAGTACAGCAAGAAATAGAGGGCATGGAGATGTGGTTTATAAGAATGATGTTGAAGGTACCATGGACAGCAAAGAAAACCAACTAAGAAGTCTTAAGAGAGGCTGGAGTTAATTATAGCAAAGATCAGAGGCAGACAAGCGAGATTTATAGGACATTTCCTGAGAATAGGAGAAATGGAACACACTGTGGCAGCTGGAAAAAACTGAGAGAAGAAGAAACAGAGGAAGACAGAGAGAGAAGTTACTGGATGGGCTGTCAGTGTGGCTAGGAAGAAAGTCACTGGTGGATCTCATAATCAGTGCAAAAGACAGGGAATTGTGGAGGGAAATGATCGCCTACGCCACGCGGCATGGCACTTAGATTAGAAAATGAAGACGACATTACAGAGCCAAGTTTAATGAAGGACTTTTACAGAAAGCTCTGTGCACCATCAGAAACTGAAATCATTGAGTAAAGTGAATCACAGTTACAACATGGGAAATATGTAAACAGGGAGTTTCACATGCTTGTATCTGAACACTGGGGATTTCACATGTTTGTATCTGAGCACTGTGGATTTTTTTCCTGCAGAAATCCTGAAGGAGCTATAGAGTATGCCAAGCAGACAATTTCTGACCTACTTTGTAATCGTATTGACATCTCACAGTTGGTCATAACAAAAGAGTTGACTAAAACTGATGATGAGTATGCTGGCAAACAGGCACATGTAGAACTGGCAAATAGGTGAGTTATTCACTAGTCAATAGGTGAGGTATTCATGTTACTGATAATAGTTATTCACAAGTAGAGTGTGAAAATACGTGAGTTATTCGTATGTAAAACTGGCAAGTAAGTGAGTTATGAGTATTGACAAGCAGAACAACAGATAAGTTATTCACATATAAGTGGAAATTTATGGAAGTACAAACATCAAGCTTTTGTCTCCAGAGTATTGAATGAGAATGACATTGGATGCAACCAGCATCACATTTCCTCCTGGGCATTATACATTTATGCTGTTAATGATCTCCCATCCTTCCCGTGCAGTTAAATGTCATATAGGGCTCACATGGTAGTTCACCAAGTTTTCCTGTTTTCAGTGACCTTTTCAGCCTTATCAAGGTATGTTATGCCCACTAAACTGGCCTCTCTTAACAATAGTAAAATTAGAGTTTCACATGATTGACCTCTTTCTTTGACCTGTTGTGTTCCACTTGATAGCTTGCTTTGGGATTCTCTGATTGTCTCTTCTCATCACATGACCGACATATGTCCATCTCCTTTTTATGATCACTCATGAGACAGGCTGTTGTTTGCTCATCTGCCTTTTATCTGCATTATTCTTGAATTCATTCCACTTTATACCAAGTATTTTCTTTAGGCATTTGTTTTCAAAAAACTGATAGACCAGCAAACAAGAAATGAATTCTCAATAGTACTTAAGAACCGCTTCAGTGTCCTACAAGACGAAGCAGAAATGTCCATATTAGAGTTCAATAAAACACTACAGGAAACAGCAAAAGAGGTGCAGGGATATCAGAAAAGGAGAAAAGAGGAATGGATAAGCGAGACCACATGGGAAAAGATAGAGCAAAGAAAAGAAATCAAGAAAAAATTACTGAGCACCAAATCACAACGGCTTAAAGAATGAATTTTAAGTAATTATGCACAAAAAGACAAAGAAGTGAAGGAATCATGCCGTCAATATAAACGTCAATATTATGACAACTTAGCAGAAACAGCAGAGAAAGCAGCATATACAAATGACATGAAAACCATATATAAAATCACAAAGCAGATGACAGGTAACTTCAACACAAGATGTGAAAGTGCAGTAAGAACACAAAATGGACAACTGGTCAGTGGAGAAAGAGAAAAAATTGAAAGATGGAGGGAACACTTTAACACCCTACTAAACAGAACACAAGCAGCACAAACAATAGACATACCTGAAGCAAAAACGGAACTAAACATCAATACAGGACCAATAACAATAAATGAAGTAAAGGAGGCGATAAAGAAGCTAAAATCAGACAGGGCACCAGGTGAAGATGAAGTGACTGCGGAGATGTTGAAAGCAGAAGAAACAGAAACACCAAAACAACTTTGCCGGATATTACAACAAATTTGGGATCTAGAAAAAGCCCCAGAGGAGTGGAAAACTGGGCTTATAGTAAAACTACCAAAGAAGGGTGACCTCAGAGATTGCGGGAACTGGAGAGGCATTACCCTTCTGCCACTCACCAGTAAAGTATTTTGCAGAATAATCATCAACAGAATTGTACCAACACTTGAGGAAAAACTTCGGAAAGAGCAGGCAGGATTTAGGAAAGGAAGATCATGCATAGACCACATATTTGTACTTAGACAAATATTAGAACAGGCAAATGAGTGGCATAGCACAACATATGCATTATTCATAGATTTTGAGAAAGCCTTTGACAGTGTCAACAGAGATGCACTGTGAAAAATCCTAAGATGGCATGGCCTCTCCCATAAAATAGTTAATGTAATCAAAGCCCTATACGAGGGTTTTCAGTGCAAAGTTATCTGTGGAGAACATACCTCCAGCAGCTTTAGAGTACAAACAGGAGTGAAACAGGGATGTGTACTATCACCAACATTTATTTATCTTGGCAGTAGACTGGTTAATGAAGGAGGCAACATCAGACAAACGCAGAGGATTACAATGGACCCTTGACACAGTGCTGGAGGACCTTGACTTTTCGGACGACATTTGTCTATTATCAAGCAGTCACAAAGATATGCAAGATAAAATAAACAAGCTAACTCAGAATGCAAACAACATAGGACTAAAGATCAATGTAGGAAAGACAAAGTTAATGAAGCAAAATGTGAACAACAGAAATGTACTCAGAGTAGATAACAAGTTAGTGGAGGAGGTCAACGAATTTGTATACCTTGGCAGCAGAGTAGTAGAAAATGGAGACAGCACAGAGGACATCAACAGCAGACTTACTAGAGCAAACCAGGCTTTTGCAATGCTGCAGACTATATGGAAATCAAAAAAACTAAGCATAAATATGAAAATCAGGATATTTAAGAGTAATGTTCTAAGTGTACTACTCTATGGAAGTCTTCTTCTTCTTCTTCTTCGTTCACTTCTACCACCAAAAACCGCACTGTGAACCTACGGAATTCACGCCTGTGGTCCTCGTTAGGTCCCATGGTCCCCTGTGTGGTCCAAAATAGACCACACGAGATCCACAAGAGGACCACAAGGGGTTCAGAGTATCACAGTGCTTTAGCCTGTATTCTTGGTGGGTCTCGGAAGCGGGATTGCGTGACACCGTGGTTTTCATTGCACCAGTTTAGTCTAGGGTTGGACTTTCTCACCGGAAGACCTCGACGTGTTTAGGATATCAGTGCATCCCCGCTGGGTGAGAGCCAGTAGCTCACCCAGGCCAGAGTTGGACTTTCTCACTGGAAAACCTCGACGTGTTTTGAGATACCCGTGTATCACCGCCGGGTGAGAGGTGGTTGCCCATCCAGTCCAGGGTTGGACTTTCTCACCGGAAAACCTCAGCGTGATTAGGATACGCAAACATCCCCGCCGGGTGAGAGGTGGTTGCCTATCTAGACTTCCCTGGTCTAGTGTCTCCGACTTCAGCATTTTGCGGTCGTGGCCGCTACCCTTCCTAGTTGTGACCAGGATGGAGCTTTTGTCCAGGAGGACGAATCCTCGCCACTAGTGACTTCTACCCCTGGGTTGAGCCGGTTTAGGCATTATCCCAGTATGGGCGTGTTTGGGACGGGACCGACCTCTAGGGCAGAGGTACTGTGACATGCATAGCCTTCAAGATTCACCCCTGGTATGAGCCGGTTTAGGCAAAATTCACCAGTATGGGTGTTTATCAGGCGTTACCGACCTCTAGAGCGGAGGTGGCATGACATGTCTAGCCATCAGGTTCCACCCTGGTGTGTGCCGGTTTAGGCATATTTCACCAGTGTATGTGTATTTCGGACGTGGCCGGCCTCTAGAGCAGAGATGCCGTGGTATAGCTCTCGTAGCGATACTACTGGACATACCGGTTAAACTTCACTTTCCACCACCTTTTCCCATCGGCTCCGCACAGCAATTTTTATTTCTTTTACGTATTCACTTCCTTAACCGGGAGGAGCTTCACTCCACGCGCGGCATTTGAAGAGTCTCGCCAGCAGTGTCTTAACCTCTGGGACAAGCTCTATGGAAGTGAATGCTGGAAAATCACCAAAACCATAGAAAACAAGTTGAATTCTTTCCAAACTAAATGTTTACGAAGAATTAGAAAAATATTTTGGCCAAACACCATAAGAAATAACATCTTATTAGCAGAAATGCAGATGAAACCACTGACAACAATTATTGAGGAAAGACGCTGGCGATGGTTGGGACATGTGCTCCGAATGACTGACAACTCACTACCAAAAATAGCACTAAGATGGACACCACAGGGGAGCAGAAGTAAGGGTAGACCAAAAGAGACATGGAGTAGAACAACAGAAAGGATGTTGAGCAATAGAGGGCTCACCTGGGCAAGAGCAGAAAAAAAGGCGAAGGACAGGCATTTGTGGAAAACCCTTGCGGAAGCCCCATGTGCCCTGGGCACTTAAGGTTCAGAGAGAGAGAGAGAGATTTGTTTTCAAAATTCTAATTTGTTGTCTATTTCTTTAGTTGTTTTCCAGCTTTCGCATGCATAAATGAGGGTGGATGTCACATTTGAATTAAATAATCTTAGCTTGGTTTTTGTGCTTATAACTTTCGAATGCCATATGTTCTCAAGATTCTTGAAGGTCAATGCTGCTTTTGCAATTCTAATTCCCCTACCATGTTAAGAACACATTTATCTTAACATAGAGGGATGATTGATAAGTTCTTGGCATAAGGTACAAATACTTGAAACACACAGCTGATATTAGGTGCATTTGTAGATCAGGTTAATGTAAGATTAAACACCAAGTTTCAAGAAATTAACAGCAACCAATTTTTTTTTTTACAGGCTACTGAAGTGGTAAGGGGTGGCAGAAATTGAAAAAATGGATAAAATTTCTCATCAAGCAGTCATTCGCTACCTCTGCATCAAGGGCTTATCATTAAAGGAGATCCATGAGGATATGGCGGAGTCTCTAGGAGAGAGTGCCCCTTCTTACAGCACAGTGAAGAAATGGGCAGCTCAATTCAAACATGGAAGGGAGAGTCTGGAAGATGACCCCTGTCCAGGATGACCAAGAACAGTAATCACGATGAAACCACTGGCAGAATCCATGACATGATAATGGAGGATCGACGACTAACTGAGCAGTACAATGTTACTGAGTTGGGCATTATTCACAATGATCTTCAAATGACAAAGGTCTCTGCTCGATAGGTCCTGAAACTTCTTGGAGCTGATCACAAATGACAGCGTCTCAACATGTGAAGAGACAATCTTGGCCATTTTTCTGCAGATCCTGAAAAGTTTCTTCAGCAATTTGTGACTTTGGATGAGGCTTGGGTTCATCATTTTCAAAGAACAGTCAAAGCAGTGGAAACATCATGGATCCCCACCTCCAAAGAAAGCAAGGGTGGTTCTGTCTGGTGGCAGAGTGACAGCTTCCATCTTTTGGGATTCAGAAGGTGTGCTATTGGTAGACTATCTTCAAAAGGGAAGAACAGTCACCGGGGCCTTTCACGCTAATCTTGTGAAGCAACTGTGAGTCAAATTGAAGGAAAAGCATCGAGGGAAATTAACGAGACAATGCTCCAAGACAGTGCTCCAGTTCACAAGTCGGCAGTGACAGTGGCTGCCATTTGTGAATTCGAACTATTACCTGTTTACCAAACTCGAAAAAGGAGCTCAGTGATCGCAAATTTGCTTCAGATGATGACGTCAATTATTCTGTAAACCACTTTCTACTGCCACAAGATGCTGACTTTTACAAAGAAGGGATCCGTATGCTCCAGGATTGCTGGACTAATTGTTGAGAAATAACCCAAAAATGTTGTCTACAAATAATCCATTTACATTATGCTGACAACTTATCAATCACCCCTCGTAGATCTGTTTGCTTAAAACTCTGACCTACTTCTGTAGCCCAGAAACTTGTAGCAATCAACACTAATTGTAATTGTTATTTTTGTGAAATGTATTGTCAGGTTGGTGGATGGATGAGGACATGGAGATTGCCGGCAGGGATGAGGAAAATCTGGTGTGAAACCAGTGAATCCAGACGTAACAAGCTTACGGGTCTTTACAATGATGGCTGTCAGAATGATGTAAACAAAACAGAACCAGCAGACTATAGGTGGCAGGGAATGGATATCGTTGAAGATTACTCATTCTAGAGTTGGAGCGTCTCTGTGAAACTATCTCAAAGCCATCTGGCCAGCCAGCATTGAACACTGGATCTGACATGGAGAAGGGGCTTAAGTACAGCCACCAGAGGCTGGAAAACAAAGTTTTGGCCAGGCCAGCCTACACCACTGTCTTCATGACAGTCCGAGCAAGACCACAGTCTGCCCTAGCAAGGAAAGGTGCTGAAGTCGGATGTACCCAGCCAAAAGGCACATCGCAAAAATCAAGGTACTACACATCATCGCCAGCGTGCATGCAAAGAAGAAGAAGAAGCAATTCTAATTTTAACTTCCTTTTTGGTGTCACCATCCTGGTCTATGTAGCTGCCAAGGAATGAAAATTGGTTTACTTCTTCAATAGCTATTCCTTCTACGTATATTTTTCCTTCTTGATTAATGGGAAGTTTCAATATTTTTTTTTTCCCATTTAATTTCAAGTCCTTTTTACTAGCCAGTGAAACAAATTGAATTCACATAATGTAATATACATACAAACTTGCCAAGCTACAAAGTGAGCCCTGTGTAACGTTTAATGGCATGGGAAGGATGAAAGAATATACATACACACACACACACTAGTGATCATATTATCAGAACTTGCTTTGATTTTGCTTTGATCAGAAATGAACATGCAAAGACTTACTTGTAGTAAAATAATTTTGTCAGCAATATTTGTGTTATTCTCATTTTCTCTTATTCCATTCAGAATGCAAAAGAGAGATCCAGGCAGTGCTCCTAAACTTGGAGATCGTGTTCCTTATGTCATCATTGCTGCAGCCAAAGGCACAGCAGCTTACTTGAAATCAGAGGTCTGTAACATGTAGAACATTTCTAGTTACAAGGAAAATTGTTGTTGAAGTAGGTCTGTAGTGATAATAACTGCTGCAAAACAAGTAAAGTAGATAGTTATATGTATGGTGCAGTTTTACAAAAAGAGGTAGAGAGAGGAAGGAAAAAAGAAGGAAAAGTTAACAGTGAGGAGTAGAAACAACGAAATGGTTATGAAAAACAAACTCCAATAATTTGACAAAATGCTTATATCAGTGACAACAGAAAAGACACAATAGTTATTCAGAAACTGAGAATCCAGACTGGCCGAGTGTAAATATTTAGCCTGAAAGATAAGGCGCTGTTTCAGAGCCACTGCTTTACAAGCATGCTCATCAGAACACAAGCGGATGGCAGTGACTGATATATCATGTTTGCCCTTGTGGACCTTTTGCTTATAATGCTGAGAAACAGGTTTGTATGCCTTTTTGGAGATATCATTGCAATGTTAGTAGAATCTTTCTCCTAACTGTAAGCCAGTATCTCCACTATACATCATTTTGCAATGCTTGCATGTTATCACATGGGATACGCAGTTGAAGTCCTTGTGAATGGACACTGTGGATTTGTGAAATATTACTTGGCTAATTTCAACAACGCATGGGACCTATGACAACCAGTGCTGGGAAAGGGCGTGTCAGTTGATTTGAGGTGGTTTCTGAGTAGCAGGTTTTCTTGTCCCATGTGTATGCCTCAGAGGGTGTTCAAGAAGGAGTACATAGACTAGAGCAGATGTAGATGACCTAACAAGAAGCTTTTCACTGCCAAAACTCTTGAGATGGCATGTCACAATCGGTTTCACCGTATCGAAAATGGAGGAAGGGCTTGGGAGAGAGGGTTTCCTGGTAGTTAGTATGGCTGGTGAGATTCATTGCCAATGTTCTCCAGGTAACTGTGCTGTTTCCTGGTAGCTAGTATGGGTGGTGAGATTCAGTGCCAATGTTCTCCAGGTAACTGTGCTGTTTCCTGGTAGCTAGTATGGGTGGTGAGATTCAGTGCCAATGTTCTCCAGGTAACTCTGTTGTTTCCCGGTAGCTAGTATGGGTGGTGAGATTCAGTGCCAATGTTCTCCAGGTAACTGTGCTGTTTCCTGGTAGCTAGTATGGCTGGTGAGATTCAGTGCCAATGTTCTCCAGGTAACTGTGCTGTTTCCTGATAGCTAGTGTGGGTGGTGAGATTCAGTGCCAATGTTCTCCAGGTAACTGTGCTGTTTCCTGGTAGCTAGTATGGCTGGTGAGATTCAGTGCCAATGTTCTCCAGGTAACTGTGCTGTTTCCTGGTAGCTAGTATGGCTGGTGAGATTCAGTGCCAATGTTCTCCAGGTAACTCTGCTGTTGGAAGATTTCAAGCATTCTGTGGGTATTCTTTTTTTTTTTTTTTTTTGGAAGTCAAACTGCTTGCAGTGTGAGCGGCAGAAGGCATGACTTGACTCAACAACTCCAAGGTGATTGTTGTTATTTTTAAAGATATTATTTTTATGGTCTCTTGATTGATGTTTTTGTTATCTGATGAGTGAGATTATGTTTTTATTGTCTAATGAGTGAGATTGTTTTTTTCACTGTCTAATGATTGAGATTGTATTTATTGTCTGATGATTTAGATTATGTTTTTATTATGTGATGATTGATATGCTTTTGTTGTTCGATTATTTAGATTGTGTTCATATTGTGTGATGTTTGACATGTCTTTGTTGTATGATAATTTAGATTGTATTCTTGTATTATGTTGGCCATGTTTTTGTTGTTTGATGATTTAAATTATGTTCCCTCTGCAGGACCCTATTTATGTTCTAGAGAATAATGTCCCTATTGATAGTCAGTACTACCTGGAGAATCAACTGTCCAAACCACTTCTCAGAATCTTCGAGCCCATCTTAGGAGAGAAGAAAGCTCATTCTGTTCTCTTGAGTAAGTTTTAGACAGAAGTTATTTCACTTTTTTTTTCCTAATGTTTTATTTATGACATGACCTTAAACTTAGAATATATAATTGAGGTTTCGTACAGAATTATTTTGATCTTAAAGCACAAATAGTAAAATATTTTTGGTGACATATGTAAGACATTTCTTTGTTTCTTTTGTTTAGCATGTCTTTCAGTGCTTCTAATATATATATATATATATATATATATATATATATATATATATATATATATTTTGTCCTGTCTTTGTTTGCTTAAGTGGAATTGCCCATGTTTAGATTCTTTCCCTAACCCTAGCACTAAGACCTCTGCTTTTGTTGATCTATAGAAGGAGATCATACTAGGACAAAAACAGTAGTCACATCCAAAATAGGAGGTTTAGCAGCCTTCACTCACAAGAAGAGCACATGTGTTGGTTGTAGGACACCACTAAACACTGAAGGTAAGATTTGTTGGTTGTAGGACACCACTAAACACTGAAGGTAAGAAATTCTGGTTTTAGGATACCACTAAACACTGAAGGTAAGAAATGCTGGTTTTAGGACACCACTAAACACTGAAGGTAAGAAATTCTGGTTTTAGGACACCACTAAACACTGAAGGTAAGACTTGTTGGTTGTAGGACACCACTAAACACTGAAGGTAAGATTTGTTGGTTGTAGGACACCACTAAACACTGAAGGTAAGACTTGTTGGTTGTAGGACACCACTAAACACTGAAGGTAAGACTTGTTGGTTGTAGGACACCACTAAACACTGAAAGTAAGAAATGTTGGTTATATGACACCACTAAACACTGAAGGTAAGAAATGTTGGTTGTAGGACACCACAGAATGCTGCAGTAAAGTAATAGCAACAGTGGCCACTTCAATTCCCACCATCATATTGCAGATTGTGATGTCATATGCGCCAGCTCTTTCTTCAGCTGTCTTTTCACTGAGGTATGAAATGAAGTTCTGATCACTTCAACATCCTGAAATAATGGAGCCATCAGTAAAGATAGTTTCCTGTGCCTGGGAGTGATGCTGAATATATCTGAAGGTTAGTGGTGCCATGAACCCAGCTCTGACATTCTCTGTCATTCATATATCTGAAGGTTAGTGGTGCCATGAACCCAGCTCTGACATTCTCTGTCATTCATATATCTGAAGGTTAGTGGTGCCATGAACCCAGCTCTGACATTCTCTGTCATTCATATATCTGAAGGTTAGTGGTGCCATGAACTCAGCTCTGACATTCTATGTCATTCATATAAATGAAGGTTAGTGGTGCTGTGAACCCAGCTCTGACATTCTCTGTCATTCATATATCTGAAGGTTAGTGGTGCCATGAACCCAGCTCTGTCATTCATATATCTGAAGATTAGTGGTGCCATGAACCCAGCTCTGACATTCTCTGTCATTCATATATCTGAAGGTTAGTGGTGCCATGAACCCAGCTCTGTCATTCATATATCTGAAGGTTAGTGGTGCCATGAACCCAGCTCTGTCATTCATATATCTGAAGATTAGTGGTGCCATGAACCCAGCTCTGACATTCTCTGTCATTCATATATCTGAAGGTTAGTGGTGCCATGAACCCAGCTCTGTCATTCATATATCTGAAGATTAGTGGTTCCATGAACCCAGCTCTGACATTCTCTGTCATTCATATATCTGAAGGTTAGTGCTGCCATGAACCCAGCTCTGACATTCTCTGTCATTCATATATCTGAAGGTTAGTGGTGCCATGAACCCAGCTCTGACATTCTCTGTCATTCATATATCTGAAGGTTAGTGCTGCCATGAACCCAGCTCTGACATTCTCTGTCATTCATATATCTGAAGGTTAGTGCTGCCATGAACCCAGCTCTGACATTCTCTGTCATTCATATATCTGAAGGTTAGTGATGCCATGAACCCAGCTCTGTTATTCATATATCTGAAGATTAGTGCTGCCATGAACCCAGCTCTGACATTCTCTGTCATTCATATATCTGAAGGTTAGTGCTGCCATGAACCCAGCTCTGACATTCTCTGTCATTCATATAATGTCATTATTATAAATGAAGATTAGTGCTGCTGTGAACCCAGCTCTGACATTCTCTGTCATTCATATATCTGAAGGTTAGTGGTGCCATGAACCCAGCTCTGTCATTCATATATCTGAAGATTAGTGGTTCCATGAACCCAGCTCTGACATTCTCTGTCATTCATATATCTGAAGGTTAGTGGTGCCATGAACCCAGCTCTGTCATTCATATATCTGAAGATTAGCAGTGCCATGAACCCAGCTCTGACATTCTCTGTCATTCATATATCTGAAGATTAGTGGTTCCATGAACCCAGCTCTGACATTCTCTGTCATTCATATATCTGAAGGTTAGTGGTGCCATGAACCCAGCTCTGTCATTCTCTGTCATTCATATATCTGAAGATTAGCGGTGCCATGAACCCAGCTCTGACATTCTCTGTCATTCATATATCTGACGATTAGTGGTGCCATGAACCCAGCTCTGACATTCTCTGTCATTCATATATCTGAAGGTTAGTGGTGCCATGAACCCAGCTCTGTTATTCATATATCTGAAGATTAGTGGTGCCGTGAACCCAGCTCCGACATTCTCTGTCATTCATATATCTGAAGGTTAGTGGTGCCATGAACCCAGCTCTGACATTCTCTGTCATTCATATATCTGAAGGTTAGTGGTGCCATGAACCCAGCTCTGACATTCTCTGCATTCTCTCAGCTATATGCTTCCATGATTCATGAAGTTTACATGCCATTTTAGACTTCTTCTTATAGACTTCTTATTCAGTTAATTATATATTCTGAACAGTACTGAAATTTTAGTTGGTAGATAGTCATTAGTGTGAGGCTGCCAGAATAACTTTTTTTTTACATATATGTACTTTCTTTCTGTACTGGTGCATGGATAAGAGTGAAACGTAAATGTATTTTATTTTATATTTATGAGCTTCAATGTTAACTATGTTTGTTATATGTGCAGCATATTTGTAAAATGTCTGTAACAGAGTGAAAGTTGTATGATAAAGGGGAGAATGTCAGATGGGCCTGCATGCCCAATTCTTAACCCTTTGGAAATAAAGGTCAGTTGGTCAGTCAGTCAATCAGCCTGCTCAGGTGAATGACAACTTTGGTGAATTATGTCAGGCAGTGTCACCCACTCTTATATTGTATGTAATGTTGCCCATGCCAAACATCTGCCCCGGGCGACGCCCCCCCCCCCCCTCCCAGATAAGGCTTCATTTAACTTGGCCATCCAAAGCATGCCATAACTGATATGCCTTCCTTTATGTACATGCAAGACTGGAATGAGAGGATGATTTTTTTCTTGTTGACAGCACTTAGATAGACCTTCACTTGTATCATGCTCTGATATTGTAGTGTGCCCCAGGTAGATAGAGGTTTATGGTGCAGTTTTACAAAGTGAGGAAGGGAGTGAGTAAAGTGAGAAAAAAACGAATAGAAAGTATGGAGAATGTATAAGTGAAAAACATACAACATCTGATATTTTGGCGTGAGCCTTTTTCAAGGATTACGTGCACAACAAGACAACAACAACCAAAAAACGAAGAACTTATCTTAATATGGCCTCCTCTAGAAGTAAAAAGCAGAGAAATGTGTGTCTTAGAAGGACCAAATGGACTACAACAAAGGATACCCAATAGAGCCAATTGCAAAGAAGATGTGGAGAGAGAGAGGAGAAAAACAAGTGGTAGAAAGGAGTGGGAGGAAAGGCAATAAAACATGATAGCCGCTAGAGGAGGTGTGTGGGGGGGAGGTGAAGCAGAGAGATAATGAATGAAGAACATAAATACCTGCAGGGAGAAAATGTGAAACTGGTAAATAGGACAAGACCCTATAAACACCAATATGTTGCCAGAGAAGAAAAGAGGGTGGCGGTAGGGAGGGGTAGCTAGGAGGAAGAAAGTAGATTTTTTTTTTAAAAAGGGGAGGGGAGTGGAAAATTAAATAAGTTACAAAGCTGAAGACATTGTTAATTCCAGCTGGGTGGAGACAGCCAGTCTGGAAAGTAAGGCACTGTTCTAGGACCCTCTGAGATCGTACATCAGCAGAACAAGAGCGGATCGCACTAACAGAAATGTCCTGTTTTCCCCTGTGGTTGCTAAGGCAAAAATGTTTAGCCACAGGTGTCCAGGCCCTCTTAGAAATATCATTGAGATGCTGGCGAAATTGATTTCCTAAGTGTAAGCCAATCTCACCTATGTATTTCAAACCACAACGTTTTGCACATAATAGCATAAATAACATTGCGTGAAGTACAAGTGAAACCCTCCTGAACTGATAACGTGGACTTAGGGAAAGAGATCTGGCTAGCCTCAACAACAAACGGACAAGTGTTGCATCTACAGTGTCTGCAACATTTCTTATATATATCTTATATCCTTCCCGTGCCGTTAAACGTCACATAGGGCTCGCAAAGTAGTTCGCCAATTTTTCCTGTCTTCGGCGAGTCTTTCAACCTCATCAAAGGATTTTATGCCTGTTAACTTGGCCTCTCTTAATAATGTCCTCTTCAGAGTTTCGCGCGGTCTGCCCCTTTTTCTTCGGCCTGTTGTGTTCCACTTGATAGCTTGTTTTGGGATTCTCTGATCATTTCTTCTCATCAAGTGACCAACATATGTCCATCTCCTTTTCCTGATCACCCATGAGACTGGTTGTTGTTCAGTCATCTGTCTTATCTCTGCATTGTTCTTGAATTCGTTCCACTTGATGCCGAGTATTTTCCTTAGGCATTTGTTTTCAAAAGAGTCTAATTTCTTTTCTATTTCTTTAGTTGTTTTCCAGCTTTCACATGCATAAATGAGGGTGGATATTACATTTGAATTGAATAGTCTTCACTTGGTTTTTGTGCTTATAACTTTTGAATTCCATATGTTCTCAAGATTCTTGAAGATTGATGCTGCTTTTGCAATTCTGATCCTAACTTCCTTTCTAGTGTCACCATCCTGGTCTATGTAGCTGCCAAGGTATGCAAATTGATTGACTTCTTCAATATCTGTCCCTTCTATGTGTATTTTTCCATTTTGATTGATGGGAATTTTCATTATTTTTGTTTTGTCCTTGTTAATTTCAAGTCCTATTTTGCTAGCCAGTGAAGACAGGCTACCTGTTTTTTCTTGCATGAAATTCACATTATTACTGATAAGAGTTATGTCATCAGCAAAATCAAGATCTTCTAGTTGGGTCCCATGTACCCAGTCAATACCTGTGTTACCTGTGCAGCATTTTTTCATTATGAAGTCTATTGTAATCCCAAAAAGTAAAGGGGACAGTATACATCCTTGTTTCACGCCTGTTTCAATCTGGAACCATTCACTCTGCAACATTTGGTACCATAAAAAGTGTCATCTGTCTTAAGATGACTATGAATTAAAAGGTCCCTGAGGTTCTTGTCCCATCTGTAGGCTACCAGTGGGAGTTCCCCAGAAAGTTCACGTGTCTCAGGCTCGGTCTGGAGGAGATGGAGATGGCGAAACAGTATGTTTTTAACTGCCAAGCTATGAGGGTGGTACGTGAGTACCAGTTTAACTCTGTCTGAGCTACAGTGCGGTTTAGGAGTGAGGGCTTGTTGCTGCGATATGTGGGTGATGCAGTTCCAAGATGACGAGAGAACATGTTCTGAATAGCTGTGTTGATGGAAGAAATCTAGCATTTTATGGCCTTGATCATGGAAATCCAAATCCTCATTACACAATCAGAATGCTCATGGGAACCGGTGAACATCTGAAGGATGGAACCAAAATACTTATTGGTTAATCCATCAAGCTGGACTTGAAAATAAAAAGGTGAGCGGAGAGATAGGAGAGAAGGAAGAAGTATGGAAGTACAGGAGAGAGGAGACAGAGGACGAAGCCCAAAGATGGAGGAACAAGGATGGTCAGTGAATAGAGACCAGTTCAGACGTCAAAGTAAGGAGCACAACAAGGAAGGAGCCCCCAAGAAGAGGAAGTCCAGAGGCTAGCAGACAAGTGAGGGGGGATTGTCAGAAGTAGACAGAGAAGAGAAGAACAGCAGTTGGAAGGACAAGCAATCAGAGAAGGATAATGAGGGGAGAGATGATCAGAGAAGAACAGCAGACAGAGAGGGGTGATCGAGTGAGAGATCGTTCGACCAAAGATGGTTAGTAAGCAAAGCCCGATTCAGATGGCAAAGGAAGACTATAAGAAGAAATCAGTAAGGAGACAAGCAGGGAAGAACAGACAATCAGGAGAGTGGAGGGGACAGAAACACAGAAGAACAAGAAAGAGAACGAGACGCTATAGAATCAGAAATAGTATTAGACTGAAGATATGTTTCAAGGGAATCAAGTCTTCGTCAGTAATATGATAGTTCACACCATTTACATTGCTATATAGCCAGGACCACTTGGCTTATTCTGAACTGTTTCCAACTTTGATATCTGGGTTGTAGCCAGTGTGGGGACACTGAGCCCATAATCCAAAGCTGATGTCACCAGTGACTGCATTATCAAGAAAAGTGTCCAGAGCTGGAAGCCAGCCTTGACCATCACCTTGACAGCATTAATTCCTTTCTTTGCTCTCTCCACTATGTTGTCAGTATGTCAACACTGTTTATCAGAACTGTTTGTTTCACTTTATCTCCTTCCTTCACTTTATCTCCTTCCTCAGGTGAAGCTGTCTGCCAACACTGCAAGCCACGAGAGTCAGAGCTGTACCAGAAGGAGCTCAGTCAAGTCCAGGCCTTAGAAGAAAAGTTTTCCAGGCTGTGGACTCAGTGTCAGCGCTGTCAGGGAAGCTTGCACGAGGATGTCCTGTGTACCAAGTATGTTTATATCTGAGTGCTTGCCATATACAGTTTCATATTTTAATATGATATGTAAGACATGAGATATTCTTTCATGACAGCATTCATATCTTACAGTGTACACCAATCAGCATTCATAAATCTGCAAGAGTGCAAATATATACAGTCATACCCACTTAATATCACGTCACTTTATGTCATCACCAGGATATTGTCACATACATTTGTATCTCCGGCCAACTCCCATAAGTAATCAGTGGGCTTTACTCCCATTAATATCACCCCACTTATTGCCACAAATTGATTAATGTCATGGCATTTTTGCACCCGGAGGAGCTAAAGACCCCGCTTTGTATCACAGACTGAGCGAGTACAAGCTAAAAACATCTCACAAAGCATTATCAGCTTCGCGGTGCATCAAAGAAGGGGCCGGCCGTTTGATCACCGAGTAAATGCCGCACCAACCTTATGAACATGTGCGCATCGAAACTCATGTTGTGTGAATGAAAGGTTTACCATGGCTGCCCTTTCATGATTAACATCAGGCTTTTTTCGGTCATTGGCTTCTTTATCAAGATGTGAGCGATGTTAAACATAAAGAGCCTGCCCATCACTTACAAGACCAACCAGCATGCTTGGATGACAAGTAAACTGTTTGAGAACTGGGTATTTCTTTCAACAACAAAATGGACCGAATGAACAGAAAAGTTTTGTTGCCCATTGACAACTGTCAGGCACACACTGATGTCACCAATTTGATGGCTACAAAGCTTGTTTTCGCACCGCCTAACACAACCAGCGTGCTGCAGCCTTGCAACTAAGGTATCATTTATGCCTTCAAGCAACAGTACAGAAAGCGAATAGGGCGCCATGTGCTGCATGCTGTGGAACAAGCATGTTGCCGAGATCAACATCAAGATAGCGATTAATTTTATGCGTGCGGCATGGAATAGCGTCAGTCAGTCAATGATTGTGAACTGCTTTCTTAAATCACATACTTTCTTGCCCGAGCCAGTGATCAATACAAATGCCTGCAATATTTGTGACGTTCCCCTGGACTTGATCACAGATGAAGAATGGGCAGCAATTTCTGAAGGAAGTGTCATGTTTGATTAGTTTGTTTCGGCTGATGATGGCTTGTTTATCAACAGAAATGTATTCAGTCAAAGAGATCGTCGCTGGTTGCAGTAAAAGCAAGGTAGACAGTGACACCGAGGATAGTGCTGATGATGTCAGTGAGTCCACAGACCAGACGCCCACCAAAATTTTTTCTTATGCTCAGTCTGTAAGCGCGTTCAGGACTGTGCACTCATTCATTTACAGTATGCCTGACGTGACGCAGGACGTTTTTAGTGCTCTATCGTGTTTAAATGACTTTTTTTATTAATAGACCAGTTATCACTACACAGCGCAAAATCACGCATTTTTTTAGTACTACTGCTGACAAGTCAGATGCTGCTTAATTATAGTGTTTTCCATCTTGTAAGACTAAGACTTACTGTATTTTGTGATTAATATATTTTGTGACTAATATATTTTATGATTAGTACATATTGTGTCCGATGATGATAGCTTTGGCTGTTTGTTGTGTGTTTAGCAAATGTGGGATGGGGACACACACACACACTAGCCCAGTTAAATCCTTTCTTTTTCCCATTGTGTACCCTTCCAAGACGGTCTTCTCTAGATGATCATGACGTTTAATGTGTCCAGAATATTTAAGTTTTCTTTATTTAACTCTTCCCGTGCCACTGCAAGAAATGCGGACGTTCAGTTGGATGCCAAAATAACAGCACGAGTCTTGATATGTTTAGGGGGTATAGTTGTAAAATGGAATGGAAAACAGTATTTCCATGTACTTCCGTGTACTTATTATGTTTCAAAGTATAACTGAATGTATGAAAATTTCATAAATGCAGAGTTTTTTAGGAAAAAAAGAAGTAATATGATGTTTTTAGACAATGACTGTGCCCAGCTCACCATCAGCTAGGTCTAGATCTACACTACTTACCATCTAAGATGTCTAGATCTACTTGTCGATCTCTGATTCTATGTTGCATTCTCGCTAAATTAATGTCTGAAATAACCTCATAACTACTTCTCCAGTAGTCTAATATGTCTAGATCTACTTGGGATACATTCAAGAGCAGTGGGGTGTTCAAATGCCATGTCTATACCTCTATCTACATCATCAAAAATTGAAAATTTTCCATGTTTCTCTTCCTTTTTCTCATTCAGCATCGCTCGTAACAAAGCAATCTTTCACCATTTTGAAAAGTGTCACCGGAAACATGGACGAAATATGTACAATCTAAATGTTACACTAGTTGTTTTATTGCAACGAACCAAGAGTCGATATATCGACCCTACATACGAATCGGGGAAACCGGAAGGATCGATAAAGCGACCCAAGGCACGGGAAGAGTTAATCCTCTTTACTAGCCAGCCTTCTTCAGTATTAAGTTCTTGTAATATAGATATATTTCTTCTTTTTTGTGTCCATGATATTTGAAGAACTTTTCTGTAGCATTTACATTCAAAGGCATATATGTAGTGATGGGAAAGATGCATGCCCTTAAAGATCTTATTCTTGTAGTTCTGTCTGTTCCTCTCCACAGATTCTTTAGTTGTTTTACTTTCTGAAGAGCGATAGATGTCCTCCTTTTAATTTCCCTCATTGTATCCCATTATTAGTTAGCAGTGATCCAAGATATTAAAAACTCTCCACTTCTTCCAGTTTTTCCTAATTGATACATATTTCAGCTGCCTTGTTTATCTTGTCAGTTGTCATCAATTTAGTTTTCTTCACATTAAGATAGAGGTTTTGCTCTTCGCTGTTCTTACGGACTGACATAATTAGTTTTTCCATTCCTTTTTGTGTTGTGGACAGTAATACTGTGTCATCAGCATATCTAATCTCTGGTATTTCATAACCTCCAATTGTTATGGCATCATAATATTTTTTGTCTACATCTTCTCTAACATTCTTCATTATATTTTCAGTATACAAATAAGTAAGGCAGCAATATGCACAACTGACAGACCTACCCTTTAACTCATCCCGTGCCATCGTCGCTGTAGTGCTAACTTCCGGTTACTGAGTTGCGTGCCATAGTCGTTATAGTGACAATTCATTTGTTTCAATAAAACAGCCGGTGTAATATTTAGATTATACATATTTCGTCCGTGTTTCCGGTGACACTTTTCAAAATGGTGAAAGAGTCCTTAGTTACGAGCGATACCGAGCGAGAAAAAGGAAGAGAAACATGGAAAATTTTCAATTTTTGATTATGTAGATAGGGGTATGGACATGGCCTGTGACCACTCCACTGCTCTTGAATGTATCCCGAGTAGATCTAGACATATTTTGATGACTGGATAAGTAGTTATGAGGTTATTTCAGACATTAATTTAGCGAGAATGCAACATAGAATCACAATATGAGATCAACGAGTAGATCTAGAGATCTCAGATGGTAAGTAGTGTAGATCTAGACCTAGCCGATGGTGAGCTGGGCACAGTCATTGTCTAAAAACATCATATTACTTCTTTTTTTTCCTAAAAAACTTTGCATTTATGAAATTTTCATACATTTAGTTATACTTCGAAACCTAATAAGTACACGGAAGTACATAGAATACTGTTTTCCATTCCATTTTACAACTATACCCCTTAAATATATCAAGACCCGTGCTGTTATTTTGGCATCCAACTGAACGTCCGCGTTTCTTCCTGTGGCACGGGAAGAGTTAATACTGTGAGCAAATGAACATTTCTTCACATAGTCCCGCTGATGTCTTTCTTGTACCGTGAGAGAAGAAGCTGCTCCTGAATCCAGGACTGTGACACTTTTGTAACCCTCAGCATCAGAGATAAACATGCAGCTCTGCAGAGCTTCTTTAAGTGAATGGAAAACGTGATAATTGAATGGTGCCAGATCATGGATTTGAAGGGGATGAGGTAGAGGTGCAAGCCCCAGCTATTGCATTGCAATAGAAGAAGATGATTACACTTTGATTGAGACACAATCACTTATTAACCAAATATGAAATGAAAGAGAACACCACTCACAAGGGAGTTAGATAAATATTCAGATACACAGAGTGTGACAATATTTCTTTGATTACATTATATTTATTACTTCAGAATTTATAATCAGTTATGACCTGTCATACACCAGAACTTATGGCCAGTGTTAACCTGTTATATATCATCAGCTTTGGCCATTTGCATATTAACTCTTTGTCATTCTTTATTCACAGTCGGGATTGCCTTATCTTCTACATGCGAAAAAAAATACAGAAAGATTTGTTGGACCAAGACAAACTTATATCCAGATTTGGAGACGTCTGTTGGTAGCTTCCACCTTTGACATTGATAACATTTTTTTTTCTCTTAAGTGTACTTCTGAAACATATTTGCAACTTTTAGTAATGGATTCCATTGGATGTGAGCCATGGACATTTATATGTGAGTGAAGAATTGGCATTTATAGATAGAAATATGGATTTGTGCTGATCTCAGAAATTTATAAGCTAGTTTTACTATACGCTGTACACTGAAATGTTTATAAGCTGGATTGATTGTAGAATGGTAATGTTGACTGGAGTTTAGATTGATGGTAATATTGACTGGAGTTTTGATTGATGGTAATGTTGCTTAGAGTTTGGATTGATGGTAATAATGACTGGAGTATGGATTGACGGCAGTGTTGCATAGAGTTTAGATTGATGGTAATGTTGCTTAGACTTTGGATTGATGGTAATATTGCTTAGAGTTTGGGTTGATGGCAATGTTGACTAGAGTTTGGATTGATGGTAATATTGACTGGAGTATGGATTGATGGCAGTGTTTCATAGAGTTTGGATTGATGGTAATATTGCTTAGAGTTTGGGTTGATGGTAATGTTGACTAGAGTTTGGATTGATGGTAATGTTGCTTAGAGTTTGGATTGATGGTAATAATGACTGGAGTATGGATTGATGGCAGTGTTGCATAGAGGTTGGATTGATGGTAATGTTGCTTAGACTTTGGATTGATGGTAATATTGCTTAGAGTTTGGGTTGATGGCAATGTTGACTAGAGTTTGGATTGATGGTAATATTGACTGGAGTATGGATTGATGGCAGTGTTTCATAGAGTTTGGATTGATGATAATGTTGCTTAGAGTTTGGATTGATGGTAATATTGCTTAGAGTTTGGATTGATGGTAATGTTGACTGAAATTTGGATTGATGGTGGACTCATTGTAAAATAGTAATGTTGACTGCAGTTTGGAATGATGATGGAGATCAGGATGAAAGTGTCAGGTCAGGATCCCTTCCGTAGTGGCTAGGTACAGTTTCTGCCAGTTATAGCAGAATGCTCATGTTCTCAGGAAAGTTGGAAATTCACCTATTCACTGTTCTCACTTGTAACTGTTACCCAAGGTGATGTTCATTCATAAGACTAAAATAATATTCTTTGTTGAGAGTACACATATTTTATTGATGGTCAAAGTGCAGGTACAGAAAACATGTCAGGACAAACAGTTTCAAGATTAAGAATGGTGAATTCATTTATCCTGTTCAATTTGGGAAGTCTGGAGATTTCACAGTCTGCAGCTCTGGCATTGATATGTAACTAAACTACAAGAGCTGTTCACAAGGCAACAGGACTGGATTTTATGGGGGAAACTAATATGCATTGAAGTGGTGCTAAGACATGGACTGTAGTAACCATTTCTAAATTCACATGCAAAACCTGAGCTTATTATCTTTTGCACTGTACAAGTGTCCAAGTGAACGCTGCCCTGCAAGTTCCAGCACATTTCAACATGGACGAGAAAATTCAACAAAGTTCATTGATTTATGCATGTGCCTCATGAAATCTGATGCTGAAATTTATGAAATGCCACAGTCATTTTTTGGTGAGTCCTGCCTAAGTCAGTCGAAGACATTTGAGTGGTTTTCGCACTTCAAAAATGGACGCTGATGGTTTGAAGATGACCTCTGCTATGGCAAACCATCCAGCTCACACACCAATGAGACTCTGGCAAGTGTGTGATAAATTATGCTCGCTAACCAATGTCTAACAGTCAGAGAGGTAGCAGAGTATGTAGAAGTAGCAGTTGCTACTTGCCATGAAATTCTAAGTGAAGATTTGAGTATGAGTTGTGTCAGTGAAACTCATGCTTTTTCTCCTGACTGTGGAGTAAAAGGAAGATCACGTGTCAGTTTGCCCTGATCACTTTGAGTGAGCCCAAATGATCCCAACTTCATGTCATCGATGATCACCGGAGATGACAGCTGGGTATACGAGTATGACCTGGAAACAAAACTGTCATCCCAATGGTGTATGTCATCTCCTCTACCAAAAAAGGCACGGCAGGTGAAGTCCAGTGTTGAGACCATGTTGATTGCATTCTCCAACATTGTTGGAGAATTTGTCCTGAATATGTTTCTAATGTGCGAGCAGTGAATCCATAATTCTACATAGCGGTCTTACAGCACTTACACAATGCTGTTCGCAGATATTGTCATGAGAAGTGGCATACTGGCAACTAGATCCTTCACCTTGACATTGCCCCTGCACACATCTGTCAAAACAAATTCTTAAAAAATGTCCAGATACTGTTTGTGCTTGTATAATCTTTGAACAAAAATATGAAACTGCAGAAATGATCTATATTAATAAAAATCAAACTCATAATCACAAGCATTCTTTTTTTTTTTTCCCCTTGATAAAAACTGGAAAGGATTATTTATATTTTACAAATACAAGATGGACAGAATATTTCTAACAAAAGAGCTTTGAGTATGAGATAAAAATCATTCTCCCATAGTTGTCATACTATCACATCTTTATTCTCATAAAATTCTCTAGTAAAATGCTTAGCTTGGTAACATTATAATATAAAATCTTAAAATCTTCCTGTCATAAACATACAGCCATAAGGGGTATTGCAAAATGGGCAGAAAGAAGCACCACCTTCCTTCCAAGTTTTCTGTATACTCTTGACCACAGATTTACAGTTAAGTGTCATAAACCTAGTCACTTTAGTTATTTGACAAGATAAAGACCATCTAATGTTGTCATATCTAACCATAAAGACACTTTGGGATGTGATATTAGCCATCTAATGTTGTAGTCTACCATAGAGACACTTTGGGATATGATGTTAGTGCCGATATTTTTCTTGACCTGACAGCAAACTAGAGGGCAATGTAGTCAGCACCACTTCTGACCACCATTTCCTTTCCTGGCTTCAGTATGAGTCAAATTGCCCATTTCTATGTCTAAGTGTCTTGGGCACCTCCATTCCAGTTCAGACTTGATTCACCCACCTCCGCGTGAGAGGCAAAACTCACTAACTACTTCTACTCAGGAGCTGTATCTAAACAAGAACCTCAAACAATACTACATAGCATTTTCTCCAAAATTGTCATTTTAACCAAAGAAACTTGTTCATTTTATAATCAGACATTGCCAGGTAAATCAGAAAGCTAGTGGGTACACTGGCCAAACTACATTAGTTCCTGGAATAAAGATGAGTTGTTTGTTCAGTTTCTAGACAGTATTGCTGAATAATGTTATGTGCAATTAGCAGGATTCTGACAAACAGTACAGTTTAAACTCTTATACATTTCCAGTTATCTGTGAATATACATTACAGTGAAGGTGTACACATATTTTTAAACAGTTATAAGATACAAGACTGAATAAAAAAAAATATTGAAGTATTTTTCTAATTAACACAAAATACAAATATAACTGAAAACTCCTTATCACTTTTGAGCATTGTCCCACTATGTTCAGTGCAGGTCTGCAGTCCCCACCACATTCAGTGCAGGTCTGCAGTCCCCACCACATTCAGTGCAGGTCTGCAGTCCCCACCACATTCAGTGCAGGTCTGCAGCCCCTGCCACATTCAGTGCAGGTCTGCAGCCCCTGCCACATTCAGTGCAGGTCTACAGTCCCCACCACATTCAGTGCAGGTCTGCAGCCACATTCAGTGCAGGTCTGCAGTCCCCACCACATTCAGTGCAGGTCTGCAGTCCCCACCACATTCAGTGCAGGTCTGCAGCCCCTGCCACATTCAGTGCAGGTCTACAGTCCCCGCCACATTCAGTGCAGGTCTGCAGTCCCCACCACATTCAGTGCAGGTCTGCAGCCCCCGCCACATTCAGTGCAGGTCTGCAGTCCCCGCCACATTCAGTGCAGGTCTGCAGTCCCCACCACATTCAGTGCAGGTCTGCAGTCCCCACCACATTCAGTGCAGGTCTGCAGTCCCTGCCAAGTTCAAGTCTGTCACTGCTTCACTAATTCTTGGATTCCTTGAGAAACAAATCTTCTGTATGTGCTGTGCTGTACTGTTTGTATTTTATCTGTGTCCTGTTCTACTGCTGGTGTTTTGTGTCTTGTTCTACTGCTGGTGTTTTGTTACTAGTGTGTGATGTATCATCCCTATGAATGGCAAGCTCTGACACTACCTGGCATAGACCCAAGGATGTTGAACACCAGACTAGTGTTAGGAGGCCCCACTTACTAGAAATTATGCAGCATATCGAGTAGTAAGTATTTACTGCCAGTTCTGAAAACCACTTCTCAGATACTGAAGATAAAACTGTTGAGGTAAATTCCCACAAAACTTTTATTACAGCAAAGGGAGCTGTTCTAGACAGTGGATACTCCTTACTGGCCACAGTGTTTTCTGTGAATTATTCCTAGTCTTCACTATTTCATATGAATGTGTCAGATGTGTGCTCGTGGCAACATGATGTCATGCATAAAGCAAGTGTATTGTTGGGACATTACTTTTCTGAAACTTCAACCATGAAAAAAAAAATATATTACAGAGCACTTGGCAAACCACATTCTGTGACAGTACTGCAAAACTGTAGAAACTCTTTATTCTTTGTACATAATTACATATGTGAGATGCCACACACATAAAATACAAGACTACCTGTAATCTCATTTTATTAGTCAAGTTGAGAAAATCAAATTTGATCTCCTTCAGGACACTTCCCATTTGAGTTGATGCAAAACTGCATGCAATTCTACCAACATTCATAGCAGTTCTGCAGATCATTTTTTGAAAGACTATTGAGGACCTCCCTCATTTTTGCTTTCACACTTTCTTCTGACAAAAAAATGGATTCCTCTGAGCACCAACTTGATCTTTGGGATTAGGCAGAATCGCAGGGAGACAGGTCTGGCAATATGACGGATGCTCGAGCACAGTGACGTTATGATTTGCTAAAAACTGCCTCATAGTCTAAGCGCTATGGCTGGTGCACTGTCTTGGTGCAAAATTCAACCGACGGCCATCATCTTTCATGCTTTCTCTGACTTCTGAAAATTGTTTGTGCCATTCAGAAATGCATGCATATGACAAGCACTCATCACTGTTAGCTTCTGTCAAAAGTTGAAAAGATTTTGTCATGGACTTCTTCAGCTTCACAAGAAACTTGATGTTAACTTCCTGTATGGTCTTGCACTCTGCCATTTTCTGACCAAGTGTAGTTATACGTCTCGTATTTAAACACACGCCCAATGGTGTTGAGAAAGTGATGGGAGTTGAGCCTTGTCTTACAGTGACAGGTTAGAAGATGCTCTTTGTCTCTCCCCTTCCATTCTCAGTTCCCAAGCTATGTTTTCAGTTTTTGTGTGTGTGTGTGTAGGATCTCATATATTCTTAGCCACACAAATGTGCATATACATTCAAACAAAAATGTGCGCCTATATATAACTACTTATATACAAAAACATAATAAAAGATGTGAAACATTTTCAGTACAGATTTCATTCCATCTGTTTTTCCATATTAAGTTATTGAGAAGAAGATCATATTGGACTTGGTAAAGTTCACACCAAACTCAGTCATAAAACCCCTTTAAACATTTGTTCACATGCACCGGACAAAGTATTATGATGATGTTAAATAAAGTTGGTGTAGTCATAAGATGGTCACCACAGGGAAAAAGAATTAAGGGTAGACCAAAAGAGAAGAAAAATAGAGAGGTTGAGCAATAGAGGACTCACCTGGGCAAGAGCAGAAAAAAATGGCAAAGGACAGGCATTTGTGGAACACCCTTGCGGAAGCCCCATGTGCCCTGGGCACTTAAGGTTCAGAGAGAGTCATTGGCTGATGCTGAGTAGCACTAGTCTGGTTTGATTGATCTTTGATTGATTGATTGATCTTTATTTTCAGAGGGTTGAAAATTGGGCATGCAGGTCCTTCTGACATTCTGCCCTTTCATCATACAACTTTCTCTCTGTTCAGACGTTCAACAATTATGATGTGCATATACTAAACATAGTTAATATTGAAAACACTGAAGAAAATTCAGTAATATGAAATAAAGCGTTTACCTTTCACTCATATCTATGCACTCAATACAGAAAATGACCCATACTAATGTATATATGCCAAATTCAGGAAAGATGAAATAATCAGTTAATCACACAACTTTCTCTGTTCCAGACATTCTAGAATTATGTTGTGCATGTACTAAACATGATTAATATTGAGAACACTGAAGAAGTAGAAAACACTGAAATATGGTATTACCATTCACTCATATCTATGCACTCCCTACAGAAGGTGACTCACACTAATAAATATGTAATTAGGAAAGATAAAAATAATCACCAACTTTAAATAGTCTAAAATAACATCAGTTATAGAGGCATGTAGTCGACATCAAGTAGGTGCTGAAAAAGTTTGTAGTTAAAGGAAGGAGTACAGCTTATATTTTTAATACAGTATAGGAGTGTATTCCAAAGATGAGCAGCAGAATAAGCAAAACTTTTCCTAAAAAGATCAAGTTTAGGATTTGGAAGAAGAGTGTTGTCTAAGCATTGGTTAAACTTTGGGTTACATTTAAACAGCTCCATAGATAAGAGGCATTATGTGTTAGAATTTTATGTGCTAGCTTGGCTTTGTTGAAAAGGAGTGAGAGGTAGAATTCTGAAATGTCTGTGTTGATCTGTTATCTGTCATGATCTTTGTCACTAATAAGCTTTACTACCTCTTTATATTTAACATAGAGCAACCATCTCAGATTGTTAATGCAATAGTCTATCTGTGATTGTATGTGTGATATGTAGTATGTCATCTAAGGATCAATGAAGTGCTTAATTGTGGCTAACTGGTATACTTTTTATGCAGTGAGTTTTGTTGGTCTGTGCAGATGAGAGTTCAAGGTCAAATGTTGGAATATAGTGAGGCTAGCATTCTGTCCTCTCTGTGATGTTACAGTACACAGCTGTAGTGTTGTTTTGTCACAGTCTGTATTTTCTGTCTTGTAAGAATTGACTCTGTTCTGTCAGTGTTTATATTCATGCCATTATTGTTGCTTGATTTAGTAACGTTATTTATCTCAGTCTGAAGAGTTGATTCTAGGTTCATACAGTCATAGTCACTGATATTGACTGCAGTCGCCAGCAAAGAGATCACAAATAGAGTGTTTGAGATGAAGTGGAAGATCATTAATATAGATAATTAAGAGGAGAAGGCCTAGACTGGAGCCTTGTGGAACATCAGTATCAACTGCATATAAATTTGATGTCTGACAGAAATGATGAAATTAATTTCACTAGATCAGAGTATAGACTAAAGTTTTTACTTTTTACAAGTACTTGTCACACTTTGGGCTAGATTTAAACAGTTTCAGTAGATCAGATGGAGAATTCTGTGACAGAATTTGTTGTACCACCTTGGCTTTATTGAAAAGGAACCTGTTCTTAAGAGACAGTAATTTGATACATTTGTGCTGATTTGTTTATAAGCTTTACTGCTCATTTCTGAAGTGAGTAAAACCTATATTTGACACTGAGCAACCATCCCAGATTGTTGAGCAGTAGTCTAAATGTATTTGTATATGTGTTGTATAGTATGTATGCATTTTTTGTGTCTTGATCAATGAAGTGCTTAGTTTTGGCTAACTGGTAAACTTTTTGCATGATGAGTTTTGTTAGACAATTCACATAAGAGTTTCAGGTCAAATGTTGGTCATTAGTGAGACCTAGTGTTTTGTGTTCACTAACGTTTTCTGTCTGTGATGTTTCTGTCTGGAATGTTTAGTTGTTTAATTTAGTACATCTGCTATCAATGAACGTAAATCACATACAAGTCACATACAAGGAGCTGGTATTGATGATTTCAGAGCATTAATTTCTTCCCTAAAATGGGTACTGAAATCTGTGCTGATGTATACATTGTTACTGGCTTGAAAATCAAAGTCTTTTCTCTTGTTAGGGTATTTATGGCTTTTCAAATTGGCCTACCATCTGATTTGTTCTGTACCAAATTCCTAAAGTAATTTTTCTTTCTCTTTCTTGTATTAAACTTTGTTCCTCAGCAACAGGAAAGTACTGAAGCCCTTGATTTTGTCGTACTGGTTGCATTTTCTCATAACCTGCAATATTTCAGATATTATCCAAGGTGACCTGGTCTGATGTTTTACTCTCATCTCTTTCATGAGGATATGCTTGTCAAATATGCCTCTGAAGATCCTTAGCCAATATTTTATCACCTCATCTGGGTCAGTTAGTTGATGCACGTGTGTAAGTGAAGATGCTTGTAAGTAGTTTAAGAGTAATTCTAGGTTAATTTTTTTTTTAAACTTCTGAATTTGGGACTGGTGCGATGGTGTTTTGGAACCCCTTTTGCATCCACATACAGCAAGCAGACTGGGTAATAATCAGTTAACTAATTATGGGGGATGTTACATTCAATTATTTTTTTTTTGGTGGTAACGTGTATGATCTATCGATGTGAATTATACTTCTGTTACTCTAGAAGGCTATAGATATTAGTGAGTAAAATTATCTAATTAGTGATGATAATGAAAAGTAATGAGTAAAATGATCTAGTTAGTGATGATAATGAAAAGTAATGAGTAAAATGATCTAGTTAGTGATGATAATGGAAGAACAATCTATTTACTGATAATGTAATGTAAAACAGTAAAATGTAAAACTGTTAGAGTTCATTCATTCATTCATTTGCATGTCCCTTGTGGAACTTTGCCTTCCTAACAGCACTCCTGTAGGCCTCTCGGTTGTAAGCAAAGATACCCTGCTGCTGATGCATCCATTTGCAATCATCAACGATGTCTTGCAGCCATCTTCACCTTGGTCTTCCTCTCTTTCTTTTTCCCTTTGTGTACCCTTCCAAGACAGTCTAATCTAGATTATCATGACGTTTAATGTGTCCAAAATATTTAAGTTTCCTATGTTTAATCCTCTTTACTAACCAGCCTTCTTCAGTATTAAGTCCTTGTAGTATGGATATATTTGTTCTTTTTTGTATCCATGATATCTGAAGAACTTTTCTGTAGCATTTACATTCAAAGGCATTTATGTGTTTCTCAGCTGTTTTGTTAAGTGTCCAGGTCTCACAGGCATATGTTGCGATGGGAAAGATGCATGCCCTTAAAAATCTTATTTTTGTAGTTATGTCTGCTCCTCTCCACAGATTCTTTAGTTGTTTTACTTTCTGAAGAGCGATAGATGACCTCATTTTAATTTCTCTCATTGTATTTCCATTATTAGTCAGCAGTGATCCAAGATATTAAAAACTCTCCATTTCTTCCAGTTTTTCCTCATTGATACATATATCAGCTGCCTTGTTTGTTTTGTCAGTTGTCATCACTTTAGTTTTCTTCGCGTTAAGATAGAGGTTTTGCTCTTCGCTGTTCTTACGGACTAATATAATTAGTTTTTCCATTCCTTTTTGTGTTGTTAACTGTAATACTGTGTTATCAGCATATCTAATCTCTGGTAGTTCATAACCTTCAATTGTTATCGCATCGTAATATTCTTTGTCTACATCTACTCTAACATTCCTCATTATATTTTCAGTATACAAGTTAAATAGGTAAGGCGACAATATGCATCACTGACAGACCTCTTATTTTATGTCAAACCAAGTTGTTGTTTCACCATTTACTCTTACTGCTGCCTGTTGGTCTAGATACAGCAGTGATGTTAATTGTGTCAAATGTGTTGGAAATCCCATTTTTTTCATTATTTCCCAAAGTTTCTGGTGTTGTACACAATCAAATGACTTTGAGTAGTCTAAAAAGGATAAATATAGATTCACATTAAACTCTCTGCATTTCTCTATTATTAATCTTAGATTGAATATATGATCTTTTGTTCCTCTTCCTTGCCTAAAACCAGTTTGAACCATATTGACTTCTTCTATTTTGTTATGAAGTCTACCCATTATGATTTTTAACAGAATTTTACTGGCATGACTAATCTACTAATGTAGAGTATAATAGTCTCTTTACTGATAATGTAAAATAAAATTATAATTAATGAATTAATGAAGGTGTTGAGTAAACTTGGTCCAGTTATTAATTAATCATGAATAAGTTTATGGGATGGGTGGTGGGGGTAGACACATTTTTCATGAAAATCTCCTCATGCAGCTCCAAGCATTGCTTGGAAATGCTGATACAATAATCTAGGCTACACAAATTGTTCAGCTATAGGGAGAAGCAAAGACAGAGGAGAAACAGCTGTAGGGAGAAGCAAAGTAAGAGGGAGGAGAAACAGCTATAGGGAGAAGCAAAGTAAGAGGGAGGAGAAACAGCTGTAGGGAGAAGCAAAAACAGAGAAAAGAAACCACTCTAGGGATAAGCAAAAACAGAGAAAAGAAACAGCTGTAGGGAGAAGCAAAGACAGAGGAGAAACAGCTGTAGCAAAAAGTAAAGTCAGAATGAGAGAAAAAATAGCTATTGAGAAGTGGAGAAAGAGGAAAAGCAACTAGTGAGAAGCGGAGAAAGAGAGGAAAAACAATTAGTGAGAAGTAGAGAAAGAGGAAAAACAACTAGGAGAAGTAGAGAAAGAGGAAAAACAACAAGTGAGAAGTAGAGAAGGAGGAAAAACAACAAGTGAGAAGTAGAGAAAGAGGAAAAACAACTAGGAGAAGTAGAGAAAGAGGAAAAACAACAAGTGAGAAGTAGAGAAAGAGAGGAAAAACAACTAGTGAGAAGTGGAGAAAGAGAGGAAAAACAACCAGGGAGAAGTAGAGGAAAAAGGAAAAACAGCTGTAGTAAGAAGTGAGAAGTAAAGTCAGAGTAAAAACAACTCTAACGAGAAATAAAGACAGAGTAAAAGCAAATCTAGCAAAAAGTAAAGACAGAGTAAAAACAACTCTAGAAAGAAGTACAGACAGAGTAAAAACAAATCTAGCAAAAAGTAAAGACAGAGTAAAAACAAATCTAGAAAGAAGTAGAGACAGAGTACAAACAACTCTAGAGAGAAGTAAAGACAAAGTAAACACAACTCTAATAAGAAGTAAAGACAAAGAGAGAGAAAAAAAAGGAAAAAAAAAATAGTGAGAAGTCAAAGTAAAATCAGAGAAAAGATCATAGAAGAGGTCAAAGTAAATTAGAGAAAAGATCATCGAAGAAGTCTAAAATTAAAAGATCATTTTTAAGTCAAAGTAAAATTAGAGAAAAGATCATAGAAGAAGTCAAAAGTAAAATTAGAGAAAAGATCGTAAAAAGTCAAAGCAAAATTAGAGAAAATATCATAGAAGAAGTCAAAGCAAAATTAGAGAAAAGATCATAGAAGTCACATAGAAGAAGTCAAAGCAAAATTAGAGAAAAGATCATAGAAGTCACATAGAAGAAGTCAAAGTAAAATCAGAGAAAAGATCGTAGAAGAAGTCAAAGTAAAATTAGAGAAAAGATTGTAGAAGTCAAAGCAAAATTCGAGAAAATATTGTAGAAGTCAAAGTAAAATTAGAGAAAAGATCATAGAAGAAGTCAAAGCAAAATTAGAGAAAAGATCATAGAAGAAGTCAAATTAGAGAAAAGATCATAGAAGAAGTCAAAGTAAAATTAGAGAAAATATCATAGAAGAATTTGGGAGGAGGGGGAGGAGGAGGAAGCAAACAACAGTGACAAAGTAGAGGCCTGAAAGTCAAGACAGAAACAGAAGTAAAAATGTCCACATGACTGAAACAAGTAAAAATGTCCATATGACTGAAACAAGTAAAAATGTCTATATGACTGAAAAAACACTGAATGTTATGTCAGCAGAACAAACAAAACATACTGACACAAGACTGAAATTACGATAGTAGGGGGAGGGGGGAACCACAGGATGAAAAAGTGAATTGAATGATAAAGTAAGAAATAAACGATAGAAGGGGGTAGAGGGAAGAGAAAATGTTGAGCTTGAATGCGTGAAAAATGAGAATGAAAATTTGAAATAAGAAATAATAAACAAGAAAAAAGAAGACAAAGAGAAATAAGCAGTGCAATTAAGCAACAGAAGACAAATATTGCAAGTGATCTAGGAAAAACATGAGCGAACTGGCAAGAAAGATAAACATGAGAGATGTCAAGAGAGTTATAGCGACTTGACGAGATAAACATGAGCGACTTGACGAGAGAGATAGACATGAGCGACTTGACGAAAGAGATAAACATGAGCGACTTGACGAGAGAGATAGACATGAGCGACTTGACGAAAGAGATAGACATGAGCGACTTGACGAGAGAGATAGACATGAGCGACTTGACGAAAGAGATAAACATGAGCGACTTGACGAAAGAGATAAATATGGGCGACTTGATGAGAGAGATAGACATGAGCACCTTGCGAGAGAGATAAAGTGAGCGGCTTGGCAAGAGAGATAAACACTTTCACATTTTAGTTACATAAGAATCTTCGATTGCTTCATCGTCCGAGAAATCGTCGAGAGCTTCGAGCGGAAGAGGTAGAGTGGGCTGTGGTTTAGCTACAGCAACAGCATCGTGGACGTCCACAAATAAATGTTCACGGGGAATTTTTTCGAACACACCTGCGTGCTCCATGGCACGGCGCATGTCATGAGAGCAGCCTGCCAGGAACAGCTTGATGTTAACATGACCGTACTCGCTATAAATATGACTCAGCACGTTGGCACCAGAAGCATCCAAATAGTTCATGGTGACACAGTCTATAATCACATGATGTATCTTTCTCATCTGTCGTAGCTTTTCGTCAGTGAACAACTCATCGCCATCGTCAGGGTCTTCTATGAAGTCATCAAAGTTGATTGAGATGGTTGATTCTCTCCGTTGCGCTCCCTCGCTGAAGCCATTGTCAGTTTTCTTTGTAAACCTGTCACTACTTGGAGTGTACGGCTTTCCAGAAATACCATTCTCTCCGCCGAAGGCTGATGTCATCTCTTTGTTCTCGTCAATGGTAAAGGTAGATGTGCCCATGGAAGGTAGAGATACTCTCCTCACTTTCTCAGATCTACCGACGCCGTTATTGTTCGACTTGCTAGGCACAGTTTTATCAGAGTCCGTGGCAGGATTTACTGTCAAATTTGATGAGGAATCACGAGACGAGATTCCAGAATCCCCCATCATGATAGAGTTCCTTCTTTGTTCCGGCGGAAGACCTTGAGCAAGCCTCTGATTGTTTTCCTGGGCCAGACGAAGTTCTCTTTTCTTTAAACCTTTGAGCAACTTTCTTGGGTTCACCGTACAACGATAGAGCATGTTCCGGAAAATCTCGGCATTTGCAAAATAAAGAGAAGACTGGAATCGGAAAATTTTTATTCCTGGAACTTCTGAAGAATCTTGGTACTTCTTGTGCTCTACCAAAAGCAAGTCAGTTTTGGTGTAGCCCTCTTTATAGCCTCGAGCAAACTGTGTCTGGAACACTACTGTTACTAAGGATACTGCAACCCCAATACCGAGGCCAAGATCTATATCCAGAAATACTGTTGAGAAGAAAGTAAAGAACCAAATGACAAAGTCAAACTTGTTGATGCGCCAGAACTTTCGACCATCAAGAATTTGTACAAAAAGGCCCTTTAGAGCAATGAAAATAATAGCGCCCAAAACCGCTTTTGGTAGGTCGCCAAACAACCTGGAGATAAACAAGATGACAAAGAGCATGAGAATAGCACTGAAAATACCATTGAGAGTGGTCCTTGCGTTCATGTTGCTGGCTACCATAGATCTAGGAGGTGCAACACTGGAAGGGAAACACTTGAAGAAAGAGCTCAAAGCATTGCACATTCCATAAGCCAACATTTCTTGACTGTCGTCCAGCTCGTAGTTGTGTTTCTTGGCACAGATTTTACCCATGGCGATGGTGTTGGCGAAGATTAAAATGGCGAGAATAAAAGAATCCACGATATAGTTAGGCGCCACTCTAAGACCTTCCATGGGTATGACTGGTGGAGGAATATCTGTTGGAATTGTTCCCACCACGTCTACCCCGAACTGTTCTCGAAAACTGCCAAAGTAAGAGGCCATAGTAGCAAAAATGACGACGAAAAGCTCAATGGGAATAGGTACAAAAAGTTTATGTTTGAATCTTTCGTTGATGCAGTCCTTGACCAGTTGAATGACACTACAAGACACAACTGAACAAATAATGGCCGCCACGTTGGCCGAGGCAATGTTAGTAAACAAAGCGATCATATTATTTACAATTTTGAAATAGCCATTGTTTCGTTCAATTTTGACACCCAACATGGCTGGCAGCTGACTAACGCCAATATGAACAGCCGCTGCAGACGTGAAGGCAGTGAAAAAAGACTCTGACAAGTAGGCTGTAATAAAACCAAGTTTGAGAAAGCCCATCACTATCATCATGATGCCAGAAATTAAGGCCACACCCATTGAGACTTGCTCCTTAAAATCTTGATAAGCAGGTACGTCATCTAACTTGGTCACGTTGTTTGTCTGGTTTATAATCCACTCCTTATTTATAGCCCAGCGTTCCCCCTCCCTGTCTACGGTCGATGCTGTCAAAATGGAGATCACAGCACTGGTCCCCATAGAAACATGAGCGGAAGTTCCAAAGAAGACGTAAACCAGGACAGGCCATAGTGACGTGAAGAGACCATTCTCTATCTTGACTGAGGTCAGTTGACCAAAGGCCAGTGCCTGTGGGATGTGAATGATACCAACGGTCAGCCCGGACATGAAGTCCGCCAGTGCATTCTCTCTGAACCTGTAATAACGGACATACTTAACCAGGGGTATGTAAGTGGTCAGCAGCTTCCAAGTTCGTCTGTTAGAGCAGTACAAGTTCTGCTTCACTTTCTCCACAACACTCGTCCGTGGAGTCGGTTCCTTTTTCAGATGCCACTCATCAAAGGTAGCCTGTGTGAATGATGCCCTGGCAATCACGACCTATAGGTTTCAGTACAGAAATATATATATATATATATATATATATATATATATATATATATATATATATACAGAAAATAAACAAATAATCTTTCACAAAATACTCGTATATGCTTTTCCACAAAATCCACACTCATTAAAAATACAAAAACTTGAATACACAATATTTTATAAATACATAATATTTCTGAGCATCCCAAGACTAAATAAGGATAATGGAAGATTCATTGGCGAGTTAGTTAGCAAACTAGATTATAGAATCACACAGTGTATATTTACATACAAGATCAAACACTGCAAAATATACATACAACATCCAGCACTCTAAATATAGAAACAGTAGCACACACTTTTAAATATGTCAGCATCACATACTAAACATATTACACAAACTCACAGGAAAACCAAGAAACTTAAATGATGACCATTACCTGCGGACCAGAACCTGAGACAGAAGGACATGATGATCGTCTTCGTTTCTGGCCCATGAACTGAACTTGACCTTGACCTTTACTAAATTCCTCGGTGTTCATGGCGTAAACATCAGGTTCTGTTGTAGGCAGACTAAAAGCAAACATACAAGACCATGAATCAGATCTATTACACCATAAATACGTTGGTAATCAGATCTACTACACAACTGAACAGATCTATTACACCATAAATACGTTAGTAATCAGATCTACTACACAAATGATCAGATCTGTAAATACAAGTGTACACTCCTAATCGGGTCTACTACACAATCGATAAGATCGAATACATGTAAATGACAAAATTAGATGTAAGAAAAGAAATGACATGAAAATTAGTGATGTGAAAAGTTAAACTCTATGCTAGATTCTTTATTAGACTCTAAACTGGGCTCTTTAAAACTCTGAACTAGACTCTTTATTGACCTCGAAACTAGACTCTTTATTAAATTCTGTATTAGATTCTTAACCGTCTTGGAAGGGTACATAATGGGAAAAAGAAAGAGAGGAAGACCAAGGCAAAGATGGCTGCAAGACATCATTGATAATCTGCAAATGGATGCATCAGCAGCAGGGCATCCTGCTTACAACCTAGAGGCCGACAGGAGAGCTTTTAGGGATGCAAAGTTCCGCAAGGGACATGCAAATGACTGAATGACTAAGACTTTCTCTTCATTATCTGCAAATGGAAAGCACCAGCAGCAGGCCATCTTGCTCACAACCGAGAGGCCTACAGGAGTGCTGTTATGGAGGCACAATTCCGTAAAGGACATGCAAATAAATGAATGAATGAATTAGATTCTATATTAAACTATATACTAGACTCTTTATTGTACTTTTTGTTACACTCTTTATTACACAGCATATTAAAATTTTTATTTGATACTTCATTAAACTGTATATTACAATAATTAGTGTACACGAACTATACACGAAGCACTGCAGTAAAGCTGTGACACCAGAATGTATAAACTAGGGAAAAGTAGGAGCAGCTTTATTACTTAACCATTACAAAGTTGTGACGTTTCGGCGTGAGACATACAAAAACATACAGGACGAAGAAATAGAGAGAGGAGATAAAGTAGAGATTCACATAAATACTAAAAAAAAAAATATTAAAAAAAAGAGTAAAGAGTACTTAGCTATAAATTGTAAGGTGTGACTTGTCCCGCGGTGTTGCAACCCCTCTTCCCCAATCATCTTTTTCAACTTCTCCCAGCTAGGCCAACATTGTATCACTCTCTCTCCCCTCCCCGGTTCCCCATCCACCACCCCCAGTTACAACCCACCAACCACATATCACAGGTCTCTATTTAAACAGCCTCCACATTCTGCTAAATCCATTCCTGACACACACCGCCGGACAAGCCACACATTACAATTTACAGCCAAGTACTCTTTTAATTTGGGCGTCTGAGTGGCGAAGTGGTTTGTGCACTGGTCTCTCATGGCGAAGGTCGGGGGTTCGAATCCGGCCGGAGGCGCCCCAGTCACCCAGCTGTAGAAATGGGTACCCGACTTCTTCTGGAGTTGGGGAAGGAAAGGCGGCCAGGCGTGATACTGACCATATCACCCTCTAGTGTGCTGACAGGTCAAGGAAAATATGGGCACTAACACCATATCCCTCTAAGGCATGAGAGGATTACCTTTACCTTTACCTTTTTACTCTTTTAATTTACATTTTACATTGACGAGAAATGTCACACCTAAGCTAAATGTAATTTGTGATGAGATGGGGAATACCTTGACAGAGACAGAGGAAATTCTAGAAAGATGGAAGGAATATTGCAAAGGAATGTATGAAACAACCGACTGTGGAAACAGAAATCAACAATGTGAAGTATTATAGGAGGAGAAAGAACCTGAACCGACAATAGAAGAAGTTTTATGGGCAATAAAGAGTCTGAAAAATGGTAAATCACAAGGATGTGATGAGATAACAGCTGAATTTATTAAAGCAGGAGGAAAGGAGTGTGCAACAATCTATCAAGCACTATGTAAAAAGATATGGCATTCAGGCATTTGGACAAAAGAATGGAAAAGAACTATATTCATACCACTGCCAAAAAAGGGTAACCTGAAATTATGCACAAACTACAGAACTGTTGCCCTGATTAGTCATGCCAGTAAAATTCTGTTAAAAATCATAATGGGTAGACTTCGTAAGAAAATAGAAGAAGAAGTCAATATGGTCCAAGCTGGTTTCAGGCAAGGAAGAGGATCAAGAGATCATATATTCAGTCTAAGATTAATAATAGAGAAATGCAGAGAGTTTAATGTGAATCTATATTTATCCTTTATTGACTACTCAAAGGCGTTTGATTGTGTACAGCAGCAGAAACTTTGGGAAATAGTGGAAAAAAATGGGATTTCCATCACATTTGATACAATTAACATCACTGCTGTATCTAGACCAACAAGCAGCAGTAAGAATAAACTTGGTTTGACATAAAACAAGGGGTCTGTCAGGGCTGCATATTGTCACCTTACTTATTTAACTTGTATACTGAAAATATAATGAGGAATGTTAGAGAAGATGTAGACAAAGAATATTACGATGCCATAACAATTGGAGGTTGTGAAATACCAGAGACTGGATATGCTGATGACACAGTGTTACTGTCCACAGCACAAAAATGAATGGAAAAACTAATTATGTCGGTCCGTAAGAACAGCGAAGACCAGAACCTCTATCTTAATGCGAAGAAAACTACATTGATGACAACTGACAAAACAAACAAGGCAGCTGAAATATATATCAATGAGGAAAAATTTGAAGAAGTGGAGAGTTTTGAATATCTTGGATCAAACTAATAATGGAGATACAATGAGGGAAGTTAAAAGGAGGACATCTATCGCTCTTCAGAAGCTCTGGAGAGGAACAGACAGAACTACAAAAATAAGATTTTTAAGGGTATGAATCTTTCCCATCACAACATATGCCTGTGAGACCTGGACACTTAACAAAACAGCTGAGAAATACATAAATGCCTTTGAATATTAAAGCTACAAAAGAGTTCTTCAAATATCATGGACATAAAAAAGAACAAATATATCCATACTACAAGAACTTAATATTAGAGAAGGCTGGCTAGTAAAGAGGGTTAAACAAAGAAAATTTAAATATTTTGGACACATTTAACGTCATGATAATCTAGAGAAGCCCGTCTTGGAAGGGTACATAATGGGAAAAAGAAAGAGAGGAAGACCAAAGCGAAGATGGCCGCAAGACATCGTTGATGATCTGCAAATGGATGCATCAGCAGCAGGGCATCATGCTTACAACCGAGAGGCCTACAGGAATGCTGTTTGGAAGGCGAAGTTCCACAAGGTACATGCAAATGAATGAATGAATGAATAAACAAGAGACAAACAAACACATCTGCTTCGGTCAATGGTCCATTTCGTTCTCTTTTCTTTTAACTTTGCACACATCCCCCACATAGCGGGTTTAAGCTGATCAAATCACGTGCTGTCCGTTTCTCGAACCAAAGCCAGTCATTCATAAATGCAGCTAAATAACTGTAAACATTAAATCATGGGCGTCTCCATCATAAACTATAATGTGGTTTACACCCGTGACATATACTGTTACAAGTTTCCCTCTCCCTCAATCTTCCGGCCATCTCCCAATATTTGCACTAACTGATGCAGAATGTCTGAAATAGTATAAGCGCTGTGTTATGTAGAGCAGAAATTCTAGTACAAACGCTGTGTTACGTAGGACAGCTATTCTAGTATAAGCGCTGTTATGTAGGACAGGTATTCTAGTATAAGCGCTGTTATGTAGGGCAGCTATTCTAGTATAAGCGCTGTTATGTAGGACAGCTATTCTAGTATAAGCGCTGTTATGTAGGACAGCTATTCTAGTATAAGCGCTGTTATGTAGGACAGCTATTCTAGTATAAGCGCTGTTATGTAGGGCAGCTATTCTAGTATAAGCGCTGTGTTATGTAGGGCAGCTATTCTAGTATAAGCGCTGTTATGTAGGACAGCTATTCTAGTATAAGCGCTGTGTTATATAAGACAGCTATTCTAGTATAAGCGCTGTTATGTAGGGCAGCTATTCTAGTATAAGCGCTGTGTTATATAAGACAGCTATTCTAGTATAAGCGCTGTTATGTAGGACAGCTATTCTAGTATAAGCGCTGTGTTATATAAGACAGCTATTCTAGTATAAGCGCTGTTATGTAGGGCAGCTATTCTAGTATAAGCGCTGTGTTATATAAGACAGCTATTCTAGTATAAGCGCTGTTATGTAGGGCAGCTATTCTAGTATAAGCGCTGTTATGTAGGGCAGCTATTCTAGTATAAGCACTGTGGGCAGCTATTTAGACCGGCCTGCGTGACCCATTCTTTTTCTCTTGAAAATAAAGTTCACTCTCTCCTGGTCCACGTCCAGGACCTGCCATGTTACTTATATCACGTCCAGGACCTGCCATGTTACTTATATCACGTCCAGGACCTGCCATGTTACTTATATCACGTCCAGTACCTGCCATGTTACTTATATCACGTCCAGGACCTGCCATGTTACTTATATCACGTCCAGTACCTGCCATGTTACTTATATCACGTCCAGGACCTGCCATGTTACTTATATCACGTCCAGGACCTGCCATGTTACTTATATCACGTCCAGGACCTGCCATGTTACTTATATCACGTCCAGGACCTGCCATGTTACTTATAGCACGTCCAGGACCTGCCATGTTACTTATAGCACGTCCAGGACCTGCCATGTTACTTATAGCACGTCCAGGACCTGCCATGTTACTTATAGCACGTCCAGGACCTGCCATGTTACTTATAGCACGTCCAGGACCTGCCATGTTACTTATAGCACGTCCAGGACCTGCCATGTTACTTATATCACGTCCAGGACCTGCCATGTTACTTATAGCACGTCCAGGACCTGCCATGTTACTTATAGCACGTCCAGGACCTACCATGTTACTTATAGCACGTCCAGTACCTTTCAAAATCAGTCACTACGGATTATTACAGGTGCCTTGAGGTCCACACCAATAGTAGAAATGCAGAAAATAGTTGGTGTTCAACCGCTAAAGGAACGTAGAGACACAAAGGTCATGACCATGGGAGAAAAATTCCTTAGCTCTGTAAGCCATCCCCTGAAGGAGAGATTCAATAACTTGGCATTAGGACGGCTTAAAAGAAGCAGCTTCATTCATCAGGCCAAGCGTATGCGTAAGCTGATACCTGACCTTCCAACTGTATTTGCTCCATTATCATCTGTACCAGAGCATACACCATGGAAAGAAGCAGATTATACACAAATAACTATTCAGACTGAAGTGAAAGGTGTGCAGAATGGTGAGATGCAGAGCAGTCTTGTAAGATCAACAGCCACACTTAGTGTTCTAGATGACAAATATCCATGTGACACCTGGATACGTGTGTATACAGATGGATCTGCACATAATGCCATAAAGAATGGAGGGGCAGGAGCATATATTGAATATCCAAACAACACCATTGACAAGATTTCCATACCCACTGGTAAATACTGCAACAACTTTGATGCAGAAGTTAGGGCAATTATTGCTGCAGTTGAAAAACTATCAGACTCTAGAATTGATATATGTCCTGTAGTAATTCTCACAGATGCAAGATCAGTACTGGAAGCTCTTCAGTGCAACAAACTACTAGACCTTAAAGATGCCTTGTCAAAAATTGGCTTACAACATGGAGTCACTTTGCAATGGATTCCCTCCCACTGTGGGATACCAGGCAATGAGAAAGCTGACCATCTGGCCAAAGAGGGCACTGAAATGGAGCAACCAGACATACCAATCACCTATAATCAGAAGAAAAGCATGATAAAAACCTACAGGAAGCCACAAACACCACCACATGATGACTATCACATGCTAAACAGAAAGGAACAAGTCACCATCTTCCGTCTCCGAACAGGACACAGCCGACTCCGAAGTCATATGTATACTAAGTTTAAGGTTGGTACTACTAATCTATGTACATGTGCCCAGGTGCCCCAAACTGTGGAACATATCCTCCAGAACTGCATCAACTACGAGACACTGAGAAATAATTACTGGCCCAGTGAAACCACTAAAGAAGATAAGCTCTACGGTTCCATACATGAGTTACAAAAAACAGTGAAATTTATCCAAGAGACAGGACTGCAGATATAGACAGACAATGCGAACGAAGAAGAAGAAGAAGAAGTCCAGGACCTGCCATGTTACTTATAGCACGTCCAGGACCTGCCATGTTACTTGTAATACGTCCAGAACCTGCCATGTTACGTATATCACGTCCAGGACCTGCCATGTTACTTATATCACGTCCAGGACCTGCCATGTTACTTATAGCACGTCCAGTACCTGCCATGTTACTTATAGCACGTCCAGGACCTGTCATGTTACTTATAACACGTCCAGGACCTGCCATGTTACTTGTAACACGTCCAGAACCTGCCATGTTACGTATATCACGTCCAGGACCTGCCATGTTACTTATATCACGTCCAGGACCTGCCATGTTACTTATATCACGTCCAGGACCTGCCATGTTACTTATATCACGTCCAGTACCTGCCATGTTACTTATAGCACGTCCAGGACCTGTCATGTTACTTATAGCACGTCCAGGACCTGTCATGTTACTTATAGCACGTCCAGGACCTGCCATGTTACTTATAGCACGTCCAGGACCTGCCATGTTACTTATAGCACGTCCAGAACCTGCCGTGTTACTTATAGCACGTCTAGGACCTGCCATGTTACTTATAGCACGTCCAAGACCTGCCATGTTACTTATATCAGGTACTGCTTTTCCTCTCTCAGTGTTGCTGACATTTTGCTGTCCATAATTTAACAATATCCTACATGTGTTTTTGAAAAAACTGGTGTCCATAATTTAACAATATCCTACATGTGTTTTTGAAAAAAACTGGTGTCCATAATTTAACAATATCCTACATGTGTTTTTGAAAAAAACTGGTGTCCATAATTTAACAATATCCTACATGTGTTTTTGAAAAACTGCTGTCCATAATTTGATAGTGTCCGTTACATGTAGCTGATATTATAACATTATTCATTAATTTCCTAGCACCTTTAAGTTATATACCAGTGACACGGTGCCAACATGACCATAACACTCTACCAATATAATCGTAACTGGTAGCGACTGTTACACTAAGAATATTATATCAGTCCATTGCTAAACATTTACTTATGGCCGAATACTGTAACTCAGTTGAATGACACACAGAACAATTATTTACACAACATTCTGAATGCTACACACTTGCAGAACTAACAAACAAGGATTCATTCCACGAATAACACTGAATCAATCAACTGAAAGCATCCAATAAAAAACAGATAAGTGTTTAATGACGCACACATGATGATGATGGTTTCCGATGATTCATGTTGGTGAATTACATCATGTAAAATCTCAAACTGAAGGGGACGACATAAATAACAAAGATCCAGACGTACTGCAATTCAAATGTTGATAGCCGCCACAGAATTGAAATAAATGATACAATTTCACTATACAAGACCTCGTGCTGCATTATCATTCTACAATGATACTAACGAAAGATAATTCTACAGTCACGTGACTAGACACACACTTCCTAGTATCTCATAGTCCCTTGTAACCGAGAATTATGAATAAAACTATGATTATATTTTAGTTATAATAGTTAACATAACATAAGAACAAAAAAGATCGATGGAAAACCAGTTCACACGACACATTACTACTGGACGCTGACAAGGATACACAGAAGAAACAGACGAATAGAAAAGGCAGACGGCAATGACGTCAAGATAGACATGCTAGGAGGCTCATAAGTAAAATAGGCCGCCATGACCATCCAGCAAGTGAAACAGGTGACAACATACTGTCGCGCGCACGAAACTCTAGGATGACAGACAGATAATTGCCGACAGACCCCGAAAGCTCGAGAATAACTTGTCAGGGGTGTTAATCTGGACAGTGACGCTATACGGATGTAATAAAACCCGAAAGTCTTGTTGGCGACAGACAGTCTGAGAATTGGACACGACGAATAAAGAAATGGACTAGCAGTCCGACAAGTACAAGTAGAAAGTGCCACAGGCAAAAGCTAGACATTCGACAACATTTACCTGATAGGTTGTGACTCAAGAACCAATAGGGATACATAAAGAAACCGGTGGGCATCTAAGGGAGGAGCAGAAATACCGATTGGTCAGTCCATCAGACTGGGCTATACATTAAAAAGAGGGAGGATTCACAGTCAAAGGGTGTTAGGAGGCACATGCAGAGACAGGGGAAGCTAGGAGGCACACGAAGAGACAGGGGAAGCTAGGAGGCACACGCAGATACAGGGGAAGCTACGAGGCACACGAAGAGACAGGGGAAGCTAGGAGGCACACGCAGAGACAGGGGAAGCTAGGAGGCACATAGGCAGGGGAAGCTAGGAGGCACATAGACAGGGGAAGCTAGGAGGCACACGCTCATGCATAGGCAGGGGAAGCTAGGAGGCACATGCAGAGACAGGGGAAGCTAGGAGGCACATGCAGAGACAGGGGAAGCTAGGAGGCACATGCAGAGACAGGGGAAGCTAGGAGGCACATAGGCAGGGGAAGCTAGGAGGCACATAGACAGGGGAAGCTAGGAGGCACACGCTCATGCATAGGCAGGGGAAGCTAGGAGGCACATGCAGAGACAGGGGAAGCTAGGAGGCACATGCAGAGACAGGGGAAGCTAGGAGGCACATGCAGAGACAGGGGAAGCTAGGAGGCACATGCAGAGACAGGGGAAGCTAGGAGGCACACGCTCATGCATAGGCAGGGGAAGCTAGGAGGCACATGCAGAGACAGGGGAAGCTAGGAGGCACATGCAGAGACAGGGGAAGCTAGGAGGCACATGCAGAGACAGGGGAAGCTAGGAGGCACATGCAGAGACAGGGGAAGCTAGGAGGCACATGCAGAGACAGGGGAAGCTAGGAGGCACATGCAGAGACAAGGGAAGCTAGGAGGCACATGCAGAGACAAGGGATGCTAGGAGGCACATGCAGAGACAGGGGAAGCTAGGAGGCACATGCAGAGATAGGGGAATCTAGGAGGCACATACAGAGATAGGCGAAGCTAGAAGGCACATACAGAGATAGTGGAAGCTAGGAGGCACATGCAGAGACAGGGGAAGCTAGGAGGCACATACAGAGACAGGGGAAGCTAGGAGGCACATACAGAGACAGGGGAAGCTAGGAGGCACATACAGAGACAGGGGAAGCTAGGAGGCACACGTACATCCTCATACAGAGATAGTGGAAGCTAGGAGGCACATACAGAGACAGGGGAAGCTAGGAGGCACATACAGAGACAGGGGAAGCTAGGAGGCACATACAGAGACAGGGGAAGCTAGGAGGCACACGTACATCCTCATACAGAGATAGTGGAAGCTAGGAGGCACATACAGAGACAGGGGAAGGTAGGAGGCACACGTACATCATACAGAGATAGTGGAAGCTAGGAGGCACATACAGAGACAGGGGAAGCTAGGAGGCACATACAGAGACAGGGGAAGCTAGGAGGCACATACAGAGACAGGGGAAGCTAGGAGGCACACGTACATCCTCATACAGAGATAGTGGAAGCTAGGAGGCACATACAGAGACAGGGGAAGCTAGGAGGCACATACAGAGACATGTGAAGCTAGGAGGCACATACAGAGACAGGGGAAGCTAGAAGGCACATACAGAGACAGGGGAAGCTAGAAGGCACATACAGAGACAGGGGAAGCTAGAAGGCACATGCAGAGACAGGGGAAGCTAGAAGGCACATACAGAGACAGGGGAAGCTAGGAGGCACACGTACATCCTCATACAGAGACAGGGGAAACTAGGAGGCACACGTACATCCTCATACAGAGACAGAGGAAGCTAGAAGGCACATACAGAGACAGGGGAAGCTAGAAGGCACACGTACATCCTCATACAGAGACAGGGGAAGCTAGGAGGCACACGTACATCCTCATACAGAGACAGGGGAAGCTAGGAGGCACACGTACATCCTCATACAGAGACAGGGGAAGCTAGGAGGCACACGTACATCCTCATACAGAGACAGGGGAAGCTAGGAGGCACACGTACATCCTCATACAGAGACAGGGGAAGCTAGGAGGCACACGTACATCCACATGCAGAGACAGGGGATGCTCTACATTTAAAGTGTGACAACATTTAACAACATAAAAAAACATAAACATTTAACAACATAAAAAAACATAAACATTTAGCAACATAACAGTGTTATACTAGCACTACGAAAAAGACTCAATTTTCCAAATTTTAATCACAACCTGCCAACATTCATTGCCGGTTGAACTTTCTACAAACTCTTGACTTGGACACAAAACTCGTGGGCAAAAGTCTTGAACTGTAAATAACATTAGTATTCAGGGGGAGCTAACAGTCTTGAACTGTAAATAACATTAGTATTCAGGGGGAGCTAACAGTCTTGAACTGTAAATAACATTAGTATTCAGGGGGAGCTAAAAGTCTTGAACTGTAAATAACATTAGTATTCAGGGGGAGCTAAAAGTCTTGAACTGTAAATAACATTAGTATTCAGGGGGAGCTAACAGTTTTGAACTGTAAATAACATTAGTATTCAGGGGGAGCTAAAAGCTAATTTCTTTTCACTCAAAACTTTACCCTATGAACATCTTTCGTATTTCCAGAATTTAGCTTCATCTGAGTGACGGAACTTGACTGGATGTACCCACACATTATTTTCATCAAACATATGCGGATGTTTGTTTACAGCGTTCTTCATTTCGTGTAACAGATGTGGAGTTGATTTAATGAGCGCAGAAAGTGAAATGATATCTGTCTCTGTCTCTCTCTTACTTTAGTGAGTGCACGAGATGTCTGTCTATCTGTCTGTCTGTCTCCAAACAAAACTAGAATTTTCAACAAAATTTACTGATGTCTGCTATATGTAATATTGAAACTTAGATCAGCGTATTCCTCTTGTGGTCGTGACTTCGATGAAGTAAATGAGGAGTATAAATTGTGTGGTTTTTTTTTCTGGGATAATTCGTGAAATATAGTAAGCTATTGTCAGCTCTTGCTAATCACCTATTTTTGTTATTTTGCACACATGGCGGGTGAAGCGTGACCCGACCTAGTTAATCCGTTGATTAAAGCGAGTGTCAGACAATGGGCGCGGCAAACTGTTGTAAGTTTCCGCGTATAAGATGATGACGTGCGTGAAAGAGAAACTACGTGAGGTTACGAGGCCGTGTAGTCGCCTGACCGGCTACGGTCCACGGGTGCTAGAAACTACTTACTTAATAAAAATAAGGTCTTCGAGGCTAAGCGGCAACCAGCCTGGTGTGACTATAAAGAAGGACAATGTGTTACCAACCTGGTGTGACAATAAAGAGGTCTAATAAGGGACAATGTGTTACCAGCCTGGTTTGACAATAAAGAGGTCTAATGAGGGACATAATGTTACCGTCTCCTTTTATAATTCTCTTCAATACGAGAGTTTTATTCAAACCCGGGTATCGCAGCCAAATTTTAAAAAAAAAGGACAGACACAGATGGCGCAAATGTAGAAAAAAAATAATAAAAGCACAAGCCTTTACCATACACTCATACTACAACAAAAAACAAAGTGTTGGTAGAGGGTACAGTTGAGGTTTTTGATTCCTGGCTGTCTAATGAGTTCAGTCTTTTACAGAAGTCAACCACCACCAGGACAGGAATAGCAGTTAACTTGCGAGATCCACAAAATACAACTCTTCTAGCAGTAGGTGATTGTCATGGCAACATGGTTGACGTACCAGAAGCTTGTCTGGATGATATGACGCTAAATTCAGACACGCTGGACAATCTTGATAACGAACATGCTGGAGTAGTCGTGTCAGAGTCGATATCTACACATACTGATGACAACACAGGGCATCAAGTAAATCCTCTTGTGCTGGATCAAAAGATACCAAATCTCCTGGTCTATCGTGTGCATCACAAACCACAGTTGCCCTTAGTCACTTGATAATCGAAGTTCTCTGGAAACTTCAGCTTCTGAGGAAAGGCGATCGATTCCTTTTAGCCAGGAAGTAATAAATGGTGTCAAGTTGGTAAAGACCCTCATCAAGGACATGGTTGCTGAAATAAATCAGTCTCTCAGCAGAGAAAATGACGGTCTCTGGAGAGACATCATGACTCTCAGAGAGTAAAAAAACTTAACGCATGAAATGTTTTATTAATTTGGTGCAGTCAGAAACTCTAAATAAATTTCAAGCAAAAAGTATGCAGAAAGTTACAGTGACCCAAATCAGGAACTGAAATCACAGGCATTGTTACCGAACACATTAAGCAAACCCCAACAATAACATGAACATACACCCAGACAGCGCAGGGATAACCTCAACAACAATATGAACATACACACAGACAGCGCAGTGATAACCTCAACAACATGAACATATACCCAGACAGCGCAGTGATAACCTCAACAACATGAACATACACCCAGACAGCGCAGTGATAACCTCAACAACATGAACATACACCCAGACAGCGCAGTGATAACCTCAACAACATGAACATACACCCAGACAGCGCAGTGATAACCTCAACAACATGAAGATTCACGTGAATGCTATTTAAAAAATTAATAATGAATAGAGCACTTAGCTGTAACTGTAAGAAGATGTGGCTTGTCCGACGCTGTGTGTCAGAAATGAGCATGGTAGGTCGTAGAGAATGTTTAAATTGAGACCTGTGATGTGTGGTCGGTGGGTCGTAACTGGGGGTGATGGGTGGGAAGAGTGAGTGGTATAATGTTAACCTAGTCAGGAGAAGGTGAAATAGATTATTATAGTTAGGGTGGAGGGGTTGTAATGTGATGCTGTGAGGAGGTTCTGAACTATGTGTAACAAGTGAGAAGGGAGTGGATATTATAATTGTTGAAGAGAATGTTAGGTGTAGCTGAACAGCGAGTTTAACCCGTGTGACTCCAGCGTCCCATAATCATGAATGTAGTGGTTTTCAATCTCTAGGCGGCTTGTGTCATCTGTGTGACATTGTTTGATGGCTGTTACCAGAAAATCAGATTTGCCTCTGTGGTTGGGGCCATTGAAATGATTTGGGACTGATTTTGAAGCATGCTGGTTGATATCGTACAAATGTTTCTGCATGCGGTCGCCTAATCTGAGGCCAGTATCACCAATATATGTTATCCTGCATCTTTTGCATACTATGACATATATAACATTACGGGACTCGCATGTGAACCCCTCATGGAGAGTGAGGATAGTTTGGGAAGGGAAATCGTTTTCGTTTCCCAGACTACTGGGCAGATAACGCAGCGGGGGCGGTTACATTTTCTGGTGCCAACATATGTAAGGCTCCGCTTCAAGCGGCTGTGGACGAGGATGTCCTTAAGGTTTGGCTCACGTTTGTATGCCAACAGGGGTGGATCAGAGAAAATGTCGCGAGTTTCGGAGTCGAGCTGGATTAGCGGCAGATGAGGATAAAGAATTTTCTTAACCATCTGACCATGCGGGTGGAAAGGCAGTACTAACTTAACTGTGTCAGATGGGGTAAAAGGCTTTTTTTTCTGTTACTCCATCGGACAGAGTTAAGTCTAACACACAACATCGGACAAGCCACATCTTCTTACAGTTACAGCTAAGTGCTCTATTCATTATTAATTTTTTTAATAGCATTAAAGTGAATCTATACTTTATCTCCTTTCTCTATTTCTTCGTCCTGTATGTTTTTGTATGATTAAGGCTCACGCCGAAACGTCAAAACATTGTAATTGGTAAGTAATAAAGCTGCTCCTACTTTTTTTCCTAGTTTATACATTTTGGTATCACAACTTTACTGCAGTGCTTAGTGTATAGTTGTGTACTTATACATATGCAGGAAACTCTCTACTGTAGAGAGCGGAACAACAACACAACTCCTTCAGATCATCAGAGGAAGTACCCCCCCCCCCCCTCAGACAAGTGTTTCGGCCATTTTAAATTCCTGACACTCTAAGGGGGGTGGGCCCCTCTGGATCATGACTCCCAGAGGTCTTGTGAGTTGTTGCTTTTTTTTTTCGGTCCCGGGATTGAACCCATGATCTTCCAGTTGGAACTGCACTTTTGAAGTGCGTCTTTAACGATTTTTAGCTACGGAGGACTGGTATTGTTTGTGGCAAATGAAATTACTTATGTTCCCAATGCTTATTTCGCATACTCCACAGCCAGCATGAGGCCTTTTCTGCTGTTTCTGAAAGGCTTCTCAATGCCTTTGCTCTTGCATGTCCCTTTATGCCCAGTTGCTTACATAGGTCATATGCTGATGTTGCTACGAATCCTTTTGCTCCCACTTCTACAGCTGTCACTTTTGCCCTGATTCCTGCCCCCTGCCTCAGTTGCTTGACCAGATCATTGTACTTCTCTAATTTGAATAAATGCTGTTCCTCTATTCTAGTTTCGTATGGGACCGTAAGCTCGATCATTATTAATTCCTGTTTTTCTGTGGAGTACACTACAATGTCCGGTCGCATTCCTGTGTTCTTGATGGCAGTTGGGTATTCTCTTCTTTCTGGAAGGTCCGCTATCACATCCCAGTCATTTAGCAGTGATGGTAAGGGAATGTCCCTGATTTCAATATTTGATGTCGCACCAGCGCCTATGAAGTATTTATGTGGGACCTCAACTCTTTTGCTGTTATTTGCTTTATCTTTTGCCCTGTCTACGATGGCTACTAGTTCCTGCAGCACTCTGTTGTGCTGCCAGGTGTACCGTCCTTGCCCTAAAGACACTCTACGTGCTGACAGCACATGTTCCAATGTTTGCCTTTCGTTGCAGAGAGGGCACTTTGTATCTTCTGATACACCCCATTTGTATAGGTTGGAGCCTGTAGGCAGAAGGTCATAAGTAGCTCTGATGATGAAGCTGAGCCTCAAGGGTGCCATTTTCCAGATGTCATTCCATGTTAGTGATCTCTGCAGGACATCCTCCCATGTTGTCCATTGCCCTTGTTGTGATTGTTGGACTGCCTTCTGGACCCACTTGTCATTCTCTGAATTCCTTACTTCACTGATGATCATATCCCTTCTTTCCTTACAGGAGGCCTTTGACCACCATTTGATTTCGCCATGATCAAATCCCCTTCTGTTGGTCTGGGTGTACCCTATTACTTCTTTCAGCTCCTGCGTTTCCCTGGCGGTGGTCACTTCCTCAACTATTTTCCATTTTCGTCCAGTTTTAAGTGTTGGCTGCACTTCTCGTACCACCGGATCTGTAGATTCTTGTAGCATCATTGCAAGTCTTGTTTTTCCTACCTTGTATTCTTCAACCACAGATCTGAATGGCAGCTGCAGTTTGCTCTTCTTGCAGTACAGCTCTACATCAGTTAATCCTGGTGGTACGCCTAGCCACTTTCTTCTGGCTAAATTTATCTTTCTTTCGACTGCCTCTACTGTGCTGGTACTTACTTCATAAATGAGTAGTGGCCATATCAGTTTTGGAATAAGCATGAACTGGAGGCACCATATTTTGAACTTCCCCAGTAGCCTGCTTTTGTCTATGATGCTCAGTCCATTCTGCGCCACTTCTATAACCTGCTTCACAGCACTTGAGTCCTTCATGGGTGCATCATATACTCTGCCAAGGCTCTTCACTGTCTCTTCCCCTACAGTCGGGATTATTTGATTTGCCACTGTATACGATCTTTCTATCACTTTCCCTTTCATGAGTGACAGGCTTCTTGACTTCTTTGGCTTGAAGCTCATGCGGCACCATATTATGAGGCTGTCCAAACGCTCTAACATCTTTCGTGCCTGTGCTTCACTGGTTGTTATTACCGTTGTGTCATCCATGAATGCTTTTAGTGGTGGCATTTGACATCCATTTCTGAATCTTGGACCTTCTGCTGCTCCTTCTGCTGCTCTCATGATTACTTGCATGGCTAGTACGAACAGTATGGGAGATATTGTACAACCCATTGCAATTCCTACCTGGAACTCGATCCATCTTGTAATATATCCTGATGTTCCAAACCTCATGAGGAACACTGTGAAGTACCTTTTCAGCATATTTGTGATTTCTTTTGGCACATGATACATGTCTAGTGCTAGCCATATCATCTGGTGCGGTACTGAGCCATACGCATTGGCTAGGTCAAGCCATATTACCTGTAGATCTTGCTTTCCAGATTTTGCCTGCTGAATAGCTTTCCAAATCATTGACGCATGCTCGAGACATCCTGGGAAACCTGGGATTCCTCCCTTCTGCAAGGATGTATCAACGTAACCATTATCTAGGAGGTATGTTGTTAGTCTTTTTGCCATCACAGAGAAGAATATCTTTCCTTCCACATTCAGAAGTGAGATCGGTCTGAACTGGTTGATTGCAGTGGAATTCTGCTCCTTGGGGATGTATACTCCGTTAGCCTTTTCCATTCTTTACATATGACTCCTTTGGTCCATGCTGTTCGTAGGAGTTTATGAAGCTTCTTTAGTACTTCAGGGCATCTTTTGTATAGTATGTAAGGAACGCCATTTGGGCCTGGTGCTGACTTGCCTTTAGCTTTTCTTACAACGCTCTCTACTTCTTGTAAGGTTGGTGGGCTGCATTTGAATTTGTTGCCTGGTGCACAGGGCCACACTAGACCTTTCATCTGCTCGAGAGGTGTATGCTGATTTTTATTAGAGTATATCTTGCTCAGATGTTCCTCGAGCACCTCCTTACCTGCTTTCAGCGTACCTAATTTTGGCTGTTCAAATAACTGCTTGGCAAATCCGAAGGGATCTCTGTAGGACTTCTCTCTTGCGTATCTGGTTTCCCTCTTCCTTTTACATAGTCTTTCAGCTCCGCAAAGGGCATTGTGCTGGGATTTTAGATGCTGCCAAACCTGTCTTAGTCCTTCTTTTTCTGATTCATGTGCCATCTTGAACATTTTCCGGGCATGGTTCTTCTGCTGTCTTATTGCTTCTATTTTCCTCTGTCTTCTGGACTTTCTTGGTGTCACTTTTTCTCTTTTTGCCTGTTTGGTTCCAAACTCTTTGTGGCAGTGAAGATATATAATGTTACCAAATGCTTCCAGCTTTTGCTCCAAGTTTTTTCCTCTTAGCTGTTTGTCCAGTTCTTTGCATAATCCTGCGTCTAGGTTTTCCCATATGCTTTTTGCACTTGCTGGTGGAAAGTTAATCTTGTCTCTGGTCTCGTCGGAGGGCTGCATTGCCTCCCCGCTGTCTGACTCAACCTGAATATTCTCTGTACTGTGGATTATATCCTGACAGAGATCTTCTAATGTCTTATCTGAGACTGGCGTCACAGTGCACTGTTGAGTATTGGGCAGCAAGGAACCACTACATCTTTTCTTCGTTCTGTGTATCTTCATGCCACGTTGAGTGTCAAATTTCCTGCCACAGATGCATGGATACTCCATCCGCTGTTCTCAACTCGAATTAATTGGGGCAGGCATGGTCGTTTCAGTATAGTCACCTGAGGATCTATCATTCTCCCCCCCCCCCCTTTTTCGGTGAATCCTGGGGGCATTTCTTCTTTTTGGACTTTGTAGCAATAGTATGTCGGCTGACAGGGTTGCTGGCCCGGACAGTCCAGTTCAGGGACGCTATCCCAGTGAGGATTCTGGTCTTTCCCAGTGTCTGTCGGTCTTTCCCGACTGTCCATCGGTCTTTCCCGATTGTCAATGGCATCACCATGCTCTGTATGCAGGAAAACTCTCTACCGTAGAGAGCGGAACAACAACACAACTCCTTCAGATCATTAGAGGAAGTAACCCCCCCCCAGGGAAGTGTTTCGGCCCTTTTAAATTCCTGACACTCTAAGGGGGGTGGGGCCCTCTGGATCATGACTCCCAGAGGTCTTGTGGGTTGTTGCTTTTTTTTTCGGTCCCGGTATTGAACCCATGATCTTCCAGTTGGAACTGCACTTTTGAAGTGCGTCTTTAACGATTTTTAGCTACGGAGGACTGGTATTGGTTGTGGCAAATGAAATTACTTATGTTCCCAATGCTTGTTTCGCATACTCCACAGCCAGCATGAGGCCTTTACTGCTGTTTCTGAAAGACTTCTCAATGCCCTTGCTCTTGCTTGACCCTTTATATACACTAATAATATACACTAATTATTATGTATTACACCCAGACAGCGCAGTGATAACCTCAACAATAACATAAACATACAGCCAGACAGCGCAGTGATAACCTCAACAATAACATGAACATACACCCAGACAGCGCAGGGATAACCTCAACAATAACATGAACATACAGCCAGACAGCACAATGATAACCTCTACAATAACAGGAACATATACCCAGACAGCACAATGATAACCTCAACAATAACATGAACATACACCCAAACAGCGCAGTGATAACCTCAACAATAACATGAACATACAGCCAGACAGCGCAGTGATAACCTCAAAAATAACATGAACATACACCCAGACAGCGCAGTGATAACCTCAACAATAACATGAACATACACCCAGACAGCACAATGATAACCTCAACAATAACTGCTTGGCAAATCCGAAGGGATCTCTGTAGGACTTCTCTCTTGCGTATCTGGTTTCCCTCTTCCTTTTACATAGTCTTTCAGCTCCGCAAAGGGCATTGTGCTGGGATTTTAGATGCTGCCAAACCTGTCTTAGTCCTTCTTTTTCTGATTCATGTGCCATCTTGAACATTTTCCGGGCATGGTTCTTCTGCTGTCTTATTGCTTCTATTTTCCTCTGTCTTCTGGACTTTCTTGGTGTCACTTTTTCTCTTTTTGCCTGTTTGGTTCCAAACTCTTTGTGGCAGTGAAGATATATAATGTTACCAAATGCTTCCAGCTTTTGCTCCAAGTTTTTTCCTCTTAGCTGTTTGTCCAGTTCTTTGCATAATCCTGCGTCTAGGTTTTCCCATATGCTTTTTGCACTTGCTGGTGGAAAGTTAATCTTGTCTCTGGTCTCGTCGGAGGGCTGCATTGCCTCCCCGCTGTCTGACTCAACCTGAATATTCTCTGTACTGTGGATTATATCCTGACAGAGATCTTCTAATGTCTTATCTGAGACTGGCGTCACAGTGCACTGTTGAGTATTGGGCAGCAAGGAACCACTACATCTTTTCTTCGTTCTGTGTATCTTCATGCCACGTTGAGTGTCAAATTTCCTGCCACAGATGCATGGATACTCCATCCGCTGTTCTCAACTCGAATTAATTGGGGCAGGCATGGTCGTTTCAGTATAGTCACCTGAGGATCTATCATTCTCCCCCCCCCCCCCTTTTTCGGTGAATCCTGGGGGCATTTCTTCTTTTTGGACTTTGTAGCAATAGTATGTCGGCTGACAGGGTTGCTGGCCCGGACAGTCCAGTTCAGGGACGCTATCCCAGTGAGGATTCTGGTCTTTCCCAGTGTCTGTCGGTCTTTCCCGACTGTCCATCGGTCTTTCCCGATTGTCAATGGCATCACCATGCTCTGTATGCAGGAAAACTCTCTACCGTAGAGAGCGGAACAACAACACAACTCCTTCAGATCATTAGAGGAAGTAACCCCCCCCCAGGGAAGTGTTTCGGCCCTTTTAAATTCCTGACACTCTAAGGGGGGTGGGGCCCTCTGGATCATGACTCCCAGAGGTCTTGTGGGTTGTTGCTTTTTTTTTCGGTCCCGGTATTGAACCCATGATCTTCCAGTTGGAACTGCACTTTTGAAGTGCGTCTTTAACGATTTTTAGCTACGGAGGACTGGTATTGGTTGTGGCAAATGAAATTACTTATGTTCCCAATGCTTGTTTCGCATACTCCACAGCCAGCATGAGGCCTTTACTGCTGTTTCTGAAAGACTTCTCAATGCCCTTGCTCTTGCTTGACCCTTTATATACACTAATAATATACACTAATTATTATGTATTACAGCCAGACAGCGCAGTGATAACCTCAACAATAACATGAACATACACCCAGACAGCGCAGTGATAACCTCAACAATAACATGAACATACAGCCAGACAGCGCAATGATAACCTCAACAATAACATGAACATACAGCCAGACAGCACAATGATAACCTCAACAATAACATGAACATACACCCAGACAGCGCAGTGATAACCTCAACAATAACATGAACATACACCCAGACAGCGCAATGATAACCTCAACAATAACATGAACATACAGCCAGACAGCGCAGTGATAACCTCAACAATAGCATAAACATACAGCCAGACAGCGCAATGATAACCTCAACAATAACATGAACATACAGCCAGACAGCGCAGTGATAACCTCAACAATAACATGAACATACAGCCAGACAGCACAATGATAACCTCAACAATAACATGAACATACAGCCAGACAGCGCAGTGATAACCTCAACAATAACATGAACATACACCCAGACAGCGCAGTGATAACCTCAACAATAACATGAACATACACCCAGACAGCACAATGATAACCTCAACAATAACATGAACATACAGCCAGACAGCGCAGTGATAACCTCAACAATAACATGAACATATAGCCAGACAGCACAATGATAACCTCAACAATAACAGGAACATACACCCAGACAGCGCAGTGATAACCTCAACAATAACATGAACATACAGCCAGACAGCACAATGATAACCTCAACAATAACATGAACATACAGCCAGACAGCGCAGTGATAACCTCAACAATAACATGAACATACACCCAGACAGCGCAGTGATAACCTCAACAATAACATGAACATACACCCAGACAGCACAATGATAACCTCAACAATAACATGAACATACAGCCAGACAGCGCAGTGATAACCTCAACAATAACATGAACATATAGCCAGACAGCACAATGATAACCTCAACAATAACAGGAACATACACCCAGACAGCGCAGTGATAACCTCAACAATAACATGAACATACAGCCAGACAGCGCAGTGATAACCTCAACAATAACATGAACATACAGCCAGACAGCGCAGTGATGGAGCATCAGAGCCGCTGAAAGAACCTAACACAACCTACCCCATCCACGTGCACATTAGTAACAGGTTTGAAGTTCTACAAAACAACTTATTATCAAGCAGTCAGCAGATTCCTAAATCACAAAAACCAGGCCTGGTATACAAGCCATCCTCTCAGCAGTCTCAACATTGGAATCACCACCAGCACCATCCTAATCTCCAGCACAACTTCTACACCAGAGAAAACACTAATCATCTGGTGATTGGAGACTCAATTGAAAGGAATCTATGCTGACCGTTTGTCCATCAGAGCTGAGGACATAGTCTCAGTGATTCAGGTACCAGGGGCCGCTATCATGAAAATAATAGGAACACTGAGAAGCTTGAACGTCGACCCGAAGGTCATGAGGGCAACAGTTCATGTTGGCATCAACGACAGCATGAATGGTTTGACCTTCAGAACTTACAATCTTCATGTTCTGATATCGATCATTAAACAGACATTCCAAAACACGCCAATCTTCATATTCCCAATCATACCTGCGTGCTTTGGTGCTGGCACACAATAACAGAATTCTCAGCACACTGTGCCAACAAAACCACTTAAGTTTCATCGACAACATGCCGTTCTTCTCTTCGGAGTCTGGGGGAAAAGACTTTATCGTGTCCAGATCCACACCAACAAGATCGGTACTAACATACTAGCTAAAAATATCAAGTACTCCGCTAGATCACAGCAGGACATCCTCTTCCTGTGACTCCATGTTCCGGCCCCTTCTCACTCGGCATCGGCAGCCAGTCAGTCTAACCACTGCTAACACTGCTCAGAATCTACCACATCTACCACAGTGGAATCAAGATTTAATTATCTCATGCAGTTCAGCCCAGCAACTTTAAACCAAGCCTTCGTGATGTCTGTCATCCACAAGCAACACATGTCATCGATGTTCAGACAATAGGAACTTTGACATTTGATGAAATATCTTGTCATTCAATTTCTTCTCACTATAATTTCACCACAATAGTTTGTTAATTTGTAGAAAACGCCCAGATAGTTGATGAAACGGTAGTCTCAGAACTTGTCATCTAAACATTTATCACCTGTTAGGAAAACTTCCTGAAGCAACTAACATAGTTAGTCATAGTTTCCATATCTTTGGCTTTCCAGAACGTCGTCTAAACAAAAATATAACTGATGAGGACATTAGGATGGACGGTTATAATCTACTTCGACGTGACCCTACTAGGAAGCTTGGAGACAGGATTAGTTGTATATGTCATCACAGCCATACACTCTTGCCGTAGAAAAGACCTTGAGACAAAAGATACTGAATGTATTTGGTTGGAAATCAAACTTCCAGAGCAGAGCCCAATCTTAATAAGTTTTCTATATTGTAATTCAAATCCAACTGTATCATGGTATGATCACTTTACAAGCATGATGGATTATGTTTTGTCTTTTAATTTAAAAGATATAACTGTTCTTGGAGATTTCAACATTGATTACAGACAATCAAATGTTACATGGAATGATATTGTTTTATCATAAAACTTATCCCAAATTATCACTAAACCCACTAGAGTAACTGAAACATCATCCACACTAATAGATCACATACATGTAACTCATCCAGAAAACATACAATGTAAAGTTTCTCAAACATCACTGTGTGATAACTATCCAGTCTATTATACATGCACACGACATGGATTAAACTGAGAAGTTTTAACAAATTCGCTTAGAATCATTTCTGAAAGAGTTACAAGCAGCACCTCTAGATCATGTGTACCAACTAACTGACCCTGATAAGGCCATGGAAGACGGGATAAAAAATCTTTCGCGATAAATTTGACAAGCATGTTCTATTAAAGAGGTGAGACACTTGAGGTATTACAAGTCATGAGGGAAAGGGATCAGGCCCATAAAAATAAGAAATTCACTAGCTAATGATTACATAGAAACAGAGTTCAATACTTAATTAGGCAAGAGAAGAAAAATTACTTTAGGAACCTAGTTCAGAATAAATCAGGCAGTAAGTCTATCTGGAAAGCAATTAACATTCTTGCAAACAAGAGAAAACAGTCTGAATTGATGAGTTATAATCATGTGCCTACTTGTGCTAAGTTCATCAGTCACTTCAGTCAATATCTTAAAATCCTACACCTACTTGTGACTTTTAAGTGATTTAAATAAACTCATAGGTGGTAAATGTGCAAACCCAGTATTCCTTTCATGTCATTTAGTGAAGTTTACAATTATCTTTCATCTTTAAAGAACAGTAACACAGCAGGATTTGATGAAATCAACAACAAGATATTACACTACTCAGCCCCAGTAATTACGGATACACTAACATATATTTACAATCAGTGCGTTGCACATTGTTATTTTCCTCAGGCTTTTAAAATTGCAAAATATATCCCGTTTTTAAATCTGGTTCAGAGAAAAATCTCTCTAACTGTAGGCGAATTTCCGTTTTATCGACTTGCCAAAACCCCTAAAAAACATACAAAGACAACCTTATGTGATATACAAGAAAATGATCTGATTGTTGACAAGTTTCATTGTGTAATCTATATGTCTCAAGCTTCTTAGCTAGCAATGCATGATCAGTCATGCCAAATGCCTTTTTAAAGTTAACAAAGACAGTACCACATAATTTGTCATCATTTATATTAGACAACAAACATTCTGTCATTTTTGTGAGAGCTGTATGGCAAGAGTGAAGAGGTCTAAAACCTAACTGACAGTGTTACATCTTTTGTTCCAACAGACAGCAGGTAGTTTACCTCAAAAACTCTAAGTCTAGTACATCTGTTGATAATGGTGTTCCACAAAGATCTATTCGTGGTCCTCTCCTTTTCATCATATACATCAATGATATTTCACTTCATCTAAAAAAATCGTCTTGTGATCTTTTTTCTGATGACTGCACAGTTTATACTAGTGTCAGTGACTGTATTAATCTTATGATCTTTTTGCTGATGACTGCACATTTTACACTACTGACAATGACTGTATTAACATTGTGATCTTTTTGCTGATGATTGCACAGTTTATACTAGTGACAATGACTGTATTAACCTTGTGATCTTTTTGCTGATGATTGCACAGTTTATACTAGTGACAATGACTGTATTAACCTTGTGATCTTTTTGCTGATGACTACACATTTTACACTAGTGACAATGACTGTATTAACCTTGAGACAACTTTTCAGTTTTAAATAAACAGTCTAATTAACTGGAGCAACAACAACAGAATCCTCATAAACAGCAGCAAAACAGAATCCATGATCACTGCAAGAAGACAGAAATGAGCAAATTCAATTCACGAAGAACAACACTACAGCTCCACGCTGGAACTTCACAGATAGAGAATGTTAGTGAACATAAAACTCTAGGTCTCATGATTGACCACCACCTCAGCTGGAATGATCATGTAGACAATCTAACCAAACTCATTGCACAAAAAGTTTACCAATTTACTCAAATTAAACACTTTCTTGACACAGACACTAGAAAAATATATTACATATCAGATACAAACACACTTTGACTACTGCTCCACAATCTAGGATGGTTGCTCCACGTAAAACATGAAGAGATTTCAAAAACAAGCAGTAAAGTTTATAGATGATAAATTGCAGCACATATTACAATAAGAACACACATCTTGACACTCTACCCCTCAGAAAAGATTTATTTACAACAAATTTTACTTTCTTAATTGTCTTCTATTCGATTTGTCTAGTTCAGTCTTCTTTTTGTTCTGTCTATTTTAGTCTTCTATTAGATTTTCTAATCCATTCTTCAGTTCGATTTTCTAATCCAGTCTTCTATTCCATTTTCTATTCCAGTCTTCTATTCGATTTTTCCAGCTCAGTCTTAAAATCAACTTTTCTAGTTCATTTTTCTGTTCGCTTTTCCCCATTTCATTCTTCTAATTGATTTTCTAGTCCAGTCTGTGTTTTCTGAAATCACTTTGCTTCCATTAACCACGTTTCTATAACATGATATTGTCTACGCTTTTCTCTACTATATCTCTGATATATATATATATAATATATATATATATATATATATATATATATATATATTATATATATATATATATATATATATATATATTATACACTGTATATCTGATCTTTTCTATACTTCTCTCATTTGTACCTCTGATATTTCCTATACTTTCCTCGTCTTTATTTGTGATATTTTCTGTACTTTCGTCATTTGTATCTCTGATATTTCTTGTATAATTTATTTACTGTATCCCTGATATTTTCTGTATATTTCTCTACTATATCTCTGATATATTCTATACTTAGCTAAGCGAGCCTTGAGGTCGTGGTTTTCTGTTGTCCTGGTAAGTTATGGTAAACATAAATTTAAGACTCTCATCAATCTCGCTTTCTCTGCTGTCATAGGACCAGGATGTGGCAGATTTAAATTTATCCTGAATATTTTTGGTCGTGGCGAAGTGAACATAGGTCATCTCAGAGCAACATCCTGCCTTCGTATTGTCTCTAACTTCCGTTACTTAATTTCTTCTTGCGATCAAATTTTATTACAAATGTCACGTGGGTGTTGGTGGGAGAGCACACTCTTATATCTTACATCCTTCCCGTGCCGGTAAACTTCACATACTGCCCGTATGGTAGTTCGCCAAGATGTCCTGTCTTCTGCGAGTTTTTCAGTCTCATCAATGGATCTTATGCCCACTGAATTGGCTTTTCTTAACAATGTCCTCTTTAGAGTTTCACGTGGTCGACCTCTTTTTCTTCGGCCTCTTGTGTTCCATTTGATAACTTGTTTGGAGATTCTCTGATTGTTTCTTCTCATCACATGACCGACATATGTCCATCTTCTTTTTCTGATCAGCCATGAGACAGGTTGTTGTTTGCTCATCTGTCTGATCTCTGCGTTGTTCTTGAATTCATTCCACTTTATAGGTTTTTTGGCTACTCTGAGTTGGTATCCTCGATGCTCGATTGAATTTGATGCTAGTCTCCGTACCGGTTGATTGTTTCCCCGTCTAGAGCTGCATCTAGATGAGCCTCAGGATAAGGTTGTTGGCTTTATGCCCAAATCCCGCTTGAGCACACTCTACAAGAGTCTAAAGTTTTCTTTATGTAGATCACCTTCGGCAGGCAGTGGAGAATGAATCAAGCAACAGTAGAGATTCTAAAGCAGAAGAGGAACAGAAGGGCACCTAGAAGACAGTAAGGACAGAGGGGTAAATAAGTAAGTGTGCATGGCAGGGAACAGAACATAAGAGTATCAGTAGTGCTAGAGAGATATCAGGGCAGATAAGAATCAATAATGGCACTTGAGAATTAGTAAGGGTCTAACAGAGAGCAAGGCACAAGAGGAAGAGTTTAACAATTGAGAAAGAGAGAGAGAGAGAGAGAGAGTAACGCACAGGTGTCATTAGTAGGGGCACTTGATAAAGAATAGGACAGAGGAGTCATTATTAGGAATACCTGATATAGAGCAGGACTGTGTTATTATTACCTAATTCAAGTAGACGGTAACACTGTGTTGTTATTATTATCTAATTCAAGTATGACGATAACATTCGTGCTGTATTGTTATAATTATCTAATTCAAGTATGACGATAACATTCGTGCTGTATTGTTATAATTATCTAATTCAAGTATGACGGTAACATTCGTACTGTGTTCTTACAGCCTAAATGTCGCTGTTTCCCCAAGCGTGAGAGTAAGGCCTAAGAGCTTACTATACCCACCAGGATTTTGAAATGCCTTTTGTTGTTAGCGCCGTCGACAGAGAGCGCAACTCTGAAGCATCCAGGCGAAAGAAGCGAAAGGACTACAATATCAAATTGGCAATCGCCAACCTTGGAGATGTTCTTTCTATACACTAACAACCACAATATCAAATTAGCAATCCCCAACCTTGGAGATGTTCTTTCTATATACTAACAACTACAATATTAAATTAGCAATCGCATCGCAACCCACCAGACTTTGTATTGTGTCTCTTTCTAGGTGCTCTTAGATGACAGCAGACTTTGTATGACAGACTTACTGCCTGCAAAGAAGACGATGTGACAACAGACTTTGTACGATAGAGTAGCTGCCGCCAAGGAAGACGATGTGACAGCAGACTTTGTATGATAGACTTACTGCTGGCAGGGAAGACGATGTGACAGCAGACTTTGTATGATAGACTTACTGCTGGCAGGGAAGACGATGTGACAGCAGACTTTGTATGATAGACTTACTGCTGGCAGGGAAGACGATGTGACAGCAGACTTTATATGATAGACTTACTGCTGGCAGGGAAGACGATGTGACAGCAGACTTTGTATGATAGACTTACTGCTGGCAGGGAAGACGATGTGACAGCAGACTTTGTATGATAGACTTACTGCTGGCAGGGAAGACGATGTGACAGCAGACTTTGCATGACAGAGTAGCTGCCGCCAAAGAAGACGATGTGATTGCAAATTTGAGCGGTGGTGATAACTAGTCTGGTAGTTTCTAGGTAAGCAGTGACCACATCTGGATGGTTGGAGGCCGGAGAACTGACGGGTATGAAATATGAGACAGTTTGCTCATTTGGATAATGAAGGTATATTCCAATAGATATAACAAACATGACTTTGGCTAAGGAAGCTGGGTTTGTGGAAATTGAAGAAGATAATATGTTCTGGCATCCAATGACCAAGAACTAACAAATAATAAGCCAATGAAGACGGTGTTGAATGTGTAGCCATGATCAAGAACTGACAGAAAAAGAACTGATGCAGTTGCAAGAGGAAAGGATACGAATAGAAACTGAATACAATAACAGCCAGAAAATGAGGCGTGATGGCAGTGAAGAACTTGCATGAGATTTTTCACTGAGTGAATTATATGTGTTCTGCCATCACTGAGTGAATAATATGTATTCTGCCATCACTGAGTGAATAATATGTGTTCTGCCATCACTGAGTGAATAATATGTGTTCTGCCATCACTGAGTGAATAATATGTGTTCTGCCATCACTGAGTGAATAATATGTGTTCTGCCATCACTGAGTGAATAATAGTGTTCTGCCATCACTGAGTGAATAATATGTGTTCTGCCATCACTGAGTGAATAATATGTGTTCTGCCATCACTGAGTGAATAATATGTGTTCTGCCATCACTGAGTGAATAATATGTGTTCTGCCATCACTGAGTGAATAATATGTGTTCTGCCATCACTGAGTGAATAATATGTGTTCTGCCATCACTGTAGAAAATAATTTTGAAAGAGTACGCAGATTTACGGCCGTCTGGTTTGGGGGTGGGGGGTGTTACCTTCTAGTTATGACGTAAGAGGTGACTGAGGGGGTCACGTACGGGGCCGGCTACCCTGTCCCGTAACAAAAAAAAAAAAATTAGTAAGTTATAGAAACGGCAAGGAATAGTCTAAACTCAGTTTGGGGGGGGGGGGTGGAGCTCCAGAGTGTGAAGCTAGTATGTCTGCTAGTATGTCTGCTAGTATGTCTGCTAGTATGTCGGTATTATATCTGCTAGTATGTCTGCTAGTATGTCGGTATTATATCTGCTAGTATGTCTGCTAGTATGTCGGTATTATATCTGCTAGTATGACTCCTAGTATGTCTACTAGTATGACTCCTAGTATGGCTGCTAGTATGACTGCTATTATGTCTGCTAGTATGACTGCTAGTATGACTGCTAGTATGACTGCTAATATGACTGCTAGTATGACTCCTAGTATGTCCGCTAGTACGACTGCTAATAAGACTGCTAGTATGACTCCTAGTATGACTGCTAGTATGACTGCTAATATGTCTGCTAGTATGACTCCTAGTATGTCCGCTAGTACGACTGCTAATATGACTGCTAGTATGACTCCTAGTATGACTCCTAGTATGGCTGCTAGTATAACTGCTATTATGTCCGCTAGTACGACTGCTAATATGACTGCTAGTATTTCTGCTAATATAACTGTTAGTATGACTGCTAGTATGTCCGCTAGTACGACTGCTAATATGACTGCTAGTATTTCTGCTAATATAACTGTTAGTATGGCTGCTAGTATGGCTGCTAGTATGTCTACTATTATGACTGCTATTATGACTGCTAGTATGACTGCTAGTATGACTGCTATTATGACTGCTAGTATGACTGCTAGTATGGCTGCTAGTATGTCTACTATTATGACTGCTAGTATGACTGCTAGTATGACTGCTAGTATGTCTACTATTATGACTGCTAGTATGACTGCTAGTATGGCTGCTAGTATGTCTACTATTATGACTGCTAGTATGACTGCTAGTATGACTGCTAGTATGTCTACTATTATGACTGCTAGTATGACTGCTAGTATGACTGCTAGTATGTCTACTATTATGACTGCTAGTATGACTGCTAGTATGACTGCTAGTATGACTGCTATTATGACTGCTAGTATGACTGCTAGTATGACTGCTATTATGACTGCTAGTATGACTGCTATTATGACTGCTAGTATGACTGCTATTATGACTGCTATTATGACTGCTAGTATGACTGCTATTATGACTGCTAGTGGTGAAAGCTGACAGGAAGCTAGTAGCATGACACTGGATGTTCTGACCGCAAAATCTGAAACTAAAATAGGTTTTTGGAATGCGAGAACAATGTTAGAACAATGTCTGAACAATGTTAGAACAATGTTAGAACAATGTTAGAACAATGTCTGAACCTAGAAAGTTACGACCGATAACAACAGAAATAAGGAACTATAGACAGAACAATCCAAGAACAAATGAGAGAAGACGGGCAGAACAAGCAGGACAAAACAATGACACAGAAAACTGCTATTTTCAGGAAGGGAAGACCATCAACATATCGAAGGTGTAGCCATTATACTGAAGAAAGATATAGAAGGAGCAATATTGAAGTGGACACCTATAAATAACAGACCGATAAAAATAAGAGAGAGATTCATCAACATTACTATAATACAGTGCTATGATCCAACAAATGATATCTATGAAGATTACTATAATATAGTGCTATGATCCAACAAATGATATCTATGAAGATTACTATAATATAGTGCTATGATCCAACAAATGATATCTATGAAGATTACTATAATACAGTGCTATGTAAAAAAAGTAAAGTAATTATGAGGACAAAAAAGAATTCTGGGAAACAGAGAAAACACACAAATTATAATAGTAATGGCGACCTTAATGTAAAGACTGGGACAGCCAATAAATACAATGAAAGAATCATAAGGAAACACTGCAGTGGATCAGTAAATAATAATGGAGAAAGACTACAATACATTTTTGTGTCTGAACGATTTAGTGATTGATGGGGCACTTTTTCGAACAGAAGGAAATACATAAATTAACGTAGTATTTACCATATGGCCGCGAGGGAAGTCAGATAATCAATGGTAGGTGGAGACATTCCTTACAAAATGTGAAAATGAGGAGCGGAGCTGTGGCTAATGACCATCTTCTTGTAGAAGCCAGGATAAAGACAAGACATAGAGCAATACCACGAAAGAAATAATGTTGGAAAACTGAAAGTGAAGATTAAAAACACAAGACACAGAACAATACAACGAAAGAAATATTATGTTGGAAAACTGAAAAACACAATTATAAACAAGGTTTTTATAACAGACATAAGAAAAAAAAAACTTCCCGGTGCAGCCAGCGATGAAGGAAATACGTGAACCAGATAATAACAGTATTCAAGGAAAACAGTAAAACTTGTTTAGACTGGATGACACTAACAACTCTGACAACAACAGAGTTAAGAATATAGATCAAAAGTAAGAAAACGAAGGTCAAGTCAGAAAGACTGAAAGAAAGAAAGAATAAACATTACAGACAGGTAAATAAGCTAATAAAACAACAATCCCGGACTGATAAACAGAAAAGATCTGGAAGAACTAACGAGACAAGCCGAGGATGCAGCACTGAAAGGTAAACATGGTACACTATACAAAATAACCAACACTATCAATGGAAGACATGGGACAACCAACATTTTTTAAGTATTTCTGTTAAAGATAAGTATGGAAAACCCATCAGACCAAAAAAATAGGCAGGAAGAAAGATGGGCTGAACAATGTAAACAACTACTCAGTATAAACTAACCAACGTCTTCCCTGACAGACATCTCTGAGGATGAAAATGATTTAGACATAAACGCAGATATACACAGCAAAGAAGAAACCATGACAACAATTAAAGAACTAAAATAATAAGAAAGCTCCATGGCAGAACACCTTGAGTGCAGAGCTTTTCAAAATAGATGAAGAACTAGCAGCAGAACTGCTGCTGCTATCTTTAAAAGAAATCTGGGAAACTACAACAGTTCCCACAGAATAGAACAGGGGAGTTATAACAAAATATATAAACAAAGAGGACTTACAGACTGTAACAGCTAAAGAAGAATCACTCTCCTTACAAATTGTAAAAACTGGGGAAGAATCACTCTCCTTATAGACTGTAACAGCTAGAGAAGAATCATGCTACTTACAGACTGTAACATTTGGAGAAGAATCACGTTACTTACAGACTGTAACAATTGGGAAAGAATGACACTACTTATAGACTGTAACAACTAGAGAAGAATGACGCTACTTACAGACTGTAACAACTAGAGAAGAATGACGCTACCTATAGACTGTAACAACTAGAGAAGAATCACATTACTTACAGACTGTAACAACTAGAGAAGAATCACATTACTTACAGACTGTAACAACTAGAGAAGAATGACGCTACTTACAGACTGTAACAACTAGAGAAGAATCACGCTACTTACAGACTGTAACAACTAGAGAAGAATCAGGCTACTTACAGACTGTAACAACTAGAGAAGAATGACGCTACCTATAGACTGTAACAACTAGAGAAGAATGACGCTACCTATAGTCTGTAACAACTAGAGAAGAATCACGCTACTTATAGACTGTAATAACTAGAGAAGAATCACGATACCTATAGACTGTAACAACTAGAGAAGAATGACGCTACCTATAGACTGTAACAACTAGAGAAGAATGACGCTACCTATAGACTGTAACAACTAAAGAAGAATGACGCTACCTATAGACTGTAACAACTAGAGAAGAATGACGCTACCTATAGTCTGTAACAACTAGAGAAGAATGACGCTACCTATAGACTGTAACAACTAGAGAAGAATGACGCTACCTATAGACTGTAACAACTAGAGAAGAATGACGCTACCTATAGACTGTAACAACTAGAGAAGAATGACGCTACCTATAGACTGTAACAACTAGAGAAGAATGACGCTACCTATAGACTGTAACAACTAGAGAAGAATGACGCTACCTATAGACTGTAACAACTAGAGAAGAATGACGCTACCTATAGACTGTAACAACTAGAGAAGAATCACGCTACTCTCTGTCCCAAGTAAATATCATCATCAAAATCTCAGCAGCATGAGATCAGAAATGAGACTTGAACAAGCAGGATTTAGATGTAGCAGGAGATATACGCAGGATTTAGATGTAGCAGGAGATATACGCAGGATTTAGATGTAGCAGGAGATACGCAGGATTTAGATGTAGCAGGAGATCTTTAAAAAACGTTTGGGAGTGTACATAGAGAAAGTATATGGAGAATTTTGAGATTTTATAGAACACTATGTCATCGTGTAGCAATAATCAAAAGTTTCTGTGCCATTTTCACTTATAGTGTTGGCCAAAGTAATATAGGTGAAAACTGGGGTTAGACATAAACGCAGATATACATATACCTTATCAGATATCCTTTTTGATCATTGTCATAGACTAAGTAACATTGGGGTACATTAATACATTAGAGAAATCTATGAGGACAATAGAATTATGAAATAATAATGAAGGATCCCACATATTAAAAGCAGAAGGGGAAGAAGCCATCGCACATGAAAAACAACAAAGCACCAGGACCAGATAAAATCACCAAGGAAGAATTGGAAGCATTAGGAGAGCTTGGCATAGAAATAATTACCAGATTGTTGAATGCCATCTATAGCAGTAACTATGTCCAATCAGACCTTTTGCAGTCAATTTTCATTGACCTACCAAAGAAACAAGGTGCAGCTGAACGTGAAGACCATCGGACATTAGTCTTATGAGCTATGTTACCAAAATCCTACGTCGTATTGTTATGAGAAGAGTCAGGAGCAAAATAAAACCAGAAGTCGCTGAAGAACAGTGCGGCTTCGTCGAAGGAAAAGGTACAAGTAACGCCATATATATAATAAGAACACCGATGGACAGATCAACAGAATTAAAGACGGACCTATACTTATGCTTCAAAGACTACTGTAAAGCATTTGATAAAGTGAGACACACAGAAATTATAAGAATGCTGGAAGATATCAACATAGATAGGAAAAATCTGAAACTCATCAAAAACATACTGGCAGCAATCAGCAGCAGTGAGGGTTGAGAACCAAATATGAGCATTCCAAGACATAAAATTGGGAGTACGCCAAGCAAGGATGTGTTTTATCTCCTGACCTCTTCTCCTTGTACGGCGAAAACATAATGAGAAATATAGAGAGCTTGCCAGGAATAACAGTTGGCGGGTACAACCTTAACAACTTAAGATATGCAGACGACACAGTTCTGATTGCTAAAAGTGAAGGGGAGCTACATGTTATTCTGGACATCGTGGTTCGTGAAAGTAAAAATAAAGGTCTCAGCCTGAATAAAAAGAAGACTGAAGTGATGGTCATCTCAAAGAAAAGAATACCACCAAAATGTAGCGTTACCATCGATGGCACAAATCTGAAACAAGTTGATAGATTCAAGTACTTAGGAACGATTATAACAGCTGATGGGCAATGTCACAACGAAATAAAAAGCAGACGTGCTCAGGCCAAGTCAGCATTCCAGACAATGAGACACATCTTGTACAACAGATCCGTATCAATGGAAACAAGATTCCGAGTACTTAAATGTTACATCGAACCAGTTTTGTTTTATAGATGTGAAACATGGTCCATGAATAAGAGAGTACAGCAAGAAATGGAGGCCATGGAAATGTGGTTCATAACAAGGATGTTGAAAGTACCATGGACAACTAAGAAAACCAACGAAGAAGTCTTAAAAGAGGCTAGAGTTAAAAGCCAAATTACAGCAAAGATCAGATGCAGAAATGCGAGATTTGTAGTACATTTTCTGAAAAGAGGAAAATTGGAACACACTGTGGCAACTGGAAAAAATTGAGGGAAGAAGAGATAGAGGAAGACAGAAAGAGAAGGTACTGGTTGAGCTGTCAGTGTGGCTAGGAAGAAAGTCACCGGCGGATCTCATAATCAAATCTAAAGATAGGGAATTGTGAAGAGAAATGATCGCCTACTCCACACGGCATAGCACTTGAAACATAGGTTGATTAATGAACGAAACAAAAATAACCCAGAGGTATTAAAAGGACAATGCTCTCAATGCTTGAGTATTTGGATTATGCAGATGATACAGCACTCATACCACATACCAGCACATACAGGAGAGATGATACAGCACTCATAGCACATACTCACCACCACATACAGGAGAGATGATACAGCACTCATAGCACATACTCACCACCACATACAGGAGAGATGATACAGCACTCATAGCACATACTCACCACCACATACAGGAGAAAACAAGTACTCTAGATACAATCAGCAGACAAGTGGGTTGGGCTGAACATCAATATCAAGAAGTCAGAAATAATGAAAGTAAATACAGAAAACCAAGCAGCAATTAAAATTAATGACCAAAACATAGAAAAAAAACAGATACCTTCACATACCTTGGCAGCATACTAACACCAGATGGAGGAACAAATAAAGACATACAGAGTAGAATAAATAAAGTGAGAACAGCTTTCATTAATCTTAGAAACATCTGAAAGTCCTCCCAGTACAGTACTAGAACCAAAATAAAACTGTACCAAAGTTGTGTGTTATCTGTGCTCCTCTATGGAGCAGAATGCTGGAGAACAACTGAAAGGGAAATGAGCAAATCATCCTCAGTCCACACAACCTGCCTCAGAAAGATTTTAAATATTTACTGGCCACAGACAAGAAATAATAGAGACCTACTTGCCCAGTGTGAACTGGAAGATACGCCATGTCATAAAATTTTTTAAAAACCCGCTAGGTTTGGTCATGACCAAAGGAACATCGCTAAAACAGTCATGAGATGGACACCCGATTGAAGAAGAAAGAGAGGCTGACCCAAGGCTACCTGGCGGGGAAGTGTAGAAATAGAAATGAGTAGCACGCAGCACAGCTGGGACATAATACAAAGATTGATCGCAGGCCGCGAGAGGTGGAGAGAACGAAAAGAACAGGCCATGACCCGGTGGTAATGCAAACCAGGTCCACCGGTAACAGGATGTAGACTCCGGCATCGAATGAGCAGGGCAGGTCTCAGGCATCTCGTTTAGTTAAAAAATCTAGGCTTTTGTCTTAACCAAATGGATTTTTGATCAGGGTACCTGCCAAGAGGACACTTTATCTCATCCCTTTGATCTTAGCCAAAAGACCGAGTGTGGAGAGAATTTGTTGCTGCCCTGCAAAAAATCTCAGGGCCAAGTGGGCAGTGATTGCCGATCAAGGATATGGATGGATGGATGGATGGATGGAAGCAGATTTAGGTCAGGTTTGCAAGATCTTTTGAGTGGACTTTAGACAACTATAATAGACAGATGCCTGAGACTAAAGAGTTAGTGGCATTATGTCGTATTTCAAGCCGTCAACATCAGTTACAGCAGATAAGGAGCTTCGACTTCAACATCGAGACAAACAAACATAGAATAATGTGTAGAGGTTAGTGACTTATGCCCACTAAACTGGCTTCTCTTAAAAATGTCCTCTTTAGAGTTTCACGTGGTCGACTTCTTTTTCTTCGGCCTGTTGTGCTCCACTTGATAGCCTTTTTTTTTGTATTCTCTGATTGTTTCTTCTCATCACATGGCCTACTTATGTCCATCTTTTCCTGATCACCCATGAGACAGGTTGTTGTTTGCTCATCTGTCTTATCTCTGCGTTGTTGTTGAATTCGTTCCACTTTATACCAAGTATTTTCCTTAGGCATTTGTTTTCAAGAGTCTAATTTCTTGTCTATTTCTTTAGTTGATTTCTACCTTTCGCATGCATAAATGAAGGTGGATATCACATTTGAATTGAATAATCTTAATGTGGTTTTTGTGCTTATAACTTTTGAATTCCATATGTTCTTAAGATTTTTTAAGGACAAGCTGCTTTTTCAGTTCTAATTCTAACTTCCTTCCTGGTGTCACCATCCTGGTCTGTGTAGCTGGGAAGGTATGCAAATTGGTTTACTTCATCAACAACTGTTCCTTCTACATATATTTTTCCTTCTTGATTAATGAGAATTTTCATTATTTTTGTATTGCCTTTGTTAATTTCAAGACCTATTTTGCTAGCCAAGGAAGACAAGGAATCTGTTTTTCTTGCATCGTTTCACATTGTCACTGATAAGAGTTATGTCATCTGCAAAATCAAGATCTTCTATTTGGGTCCCATGTACCCAATCAATGCCGGTTTTACCTGCGCTGCATCTCGTCATTATAAAGTCTATGGCAATTCCAAAAAATCAAAGGAGATAATATACATCCTTGTTTCACGCCTGTTTCAATCTGAAACCATTCGCTCATTCCATCTTCTGTCTTAGCTGCACAAACATATCAGTTATAGAGATCTCTAATGATGTTGATAATTTTAGATGGTATAGTCTTAAAATTCTCCACAATGAATCTCTGTGTATGCTATCAAATGCTTTTTAAAAGTCTATGAAGTTCAGTATTAATGGCTTCTTTTCAATATGTTCTTCAAGTATTATTCTTAGAGTAAAGATCTGGTCAAGACAGCTTCTCCCTTTTCGAAATCCTGCCTGTTCTTCTCTCATTGCAGTATCCACTACATCCTTAATTCTATTCAGAATCACTTTACAAAACACCTTTGACACAACTGATAGCAAGGTTACACCCCTCCAGTTATTGCAGTCACTGAGGTTGCGCTTTTTTGGGTATTTTAACAATGATTCCTTTTTTCCATTTAGAAGGCACCTTTTCTTCTTTCCAAATTTTATTACACATTCTTTGTAGTTGGCTCATGTTGTCACTGTTAGTAGCTTTTAACATTTCTACTGTTATTTCATCTTCCCTGCAGCTTTGTTGCTAGCCATTAGATTCACTGCTGTTTCAATTTCATTCAGTGTAAATTCATCTAAGTTGAAATTGAGTTGTGGGACTGGTAAATCGGTTACAAGATTTGTTAATTCATTTGGGTGTGGTCGATTTCTTGGAAGTGTTGAGCCCATCTTTGCTTTTGGTCTGTACTTGATGTTAATAGGTTGCCTGTTTTGCTAAAGACTGGTCTTTCTCTGGAGGTAAAAGGACCTGTTTATCCTCTTCTGTATGTTATATAGAGTTTTGCTGTCTCCTGTTTTTGGTGCATTTTCTGCTTCTTTTACCATATTGTCTATATACTCTTTTGTCTCTTCTAACTGAACTTTTTACTTTATTGTCTAGTTCTTTGTATGTTGCTTTTGCCAAAACTTCTCCAAGACATGTCTTTACATTCAACATGTCTAATTTGGCTGCTGTTTTTTCATGTATGTATTTCCATGTATTACCTGATATCCATGCTTTTCTATTTGTTGACTGCAGTTCAGAACTTGCTTTTGCTGCCGTGATTATGGTTGTGCTGTATGAATTCCATAATTCATCTATATCTGTCTCGTCTACCTCTTTGAGTGCTGTGAAATGTTTGGTAAGTTCCAGACAGAAATCACTGTTAGTATTTTCTTCTTGTAGGCTATGACTGTTTATCTTTCTGGGTACTGACTTCTTGTGTTCTGATTTACTGTATCAATTCCTTCTTTCCCCATTACTTTTTCGACGTCGGTGTTATCTTTTCCTACCTTGGCGTTGAAGTCTCCCATGACAATTAAGATGTCGTGTTTAGAGACTTTGTTTATAAGTTGTTTTAGCTGGTAATAGAAATCGTCGTTTACTTCATCGTCTGTATCGTTCGTGGGTGCATAGCATTGTATAAATGTAATTCTTCCGTGCCTTATTTTGTATCGTGCTCTTATCATACGACTGTTCACTGGTTCCCATTCTGTAAGGCTCTTTGCTGCCGCAGATGACATAATTATACCCACTCCTTCCTGGTATTTCCCATCGTCTCTGCCGGAATAAATTATTAACTGACGATTTTCCGCAGGTCTTTTCCCTGCTTCTGGCCATGGCATTTCACTGATGCCCGACACACCCAGGTGATATCTGCCCATTTCTTTTATTACCAGAGCAGTTTTTCTTGTTCCAGCCATCGTTCTTACATTTCAAAATCCGAGTTTTGTTCTGTATTTGGGGCCGATGAATCGTTGTCTGTTTCATGCAGAGTTGGTGACCTGGATGTTCGGTTACAACTGTTGAGAGATTCCATAAGGGCAGGGTTTTCCCCGTCTAGCGTCGTCTCCAGATGGGTCTCAGAATGAGGTTATCGGCCTCACGCCCAACTCCTGTTTTACGATCTATGGCGACGCAGAAGACTCATAGGCAAATCTGCCGACAAGAGTGTTAAAAAGCTCCCGCCATCTTGTAGGTCACCCGGAAGCGAAAATAGACCGTGTATTTATCATAACATTCCTGCTCTTACTACATGTTATTTTAGGTTTTATATGTTCTTTGTTATGCTTTATTTGGCTTTTTCAGGTTTATAAATACTCAAAAATGCTTCAACTATAAATTAATAGTAAATGCCTCTTCGCTGTGTGCAATTTCGGCTGACGCAAAGTTTCATAGGCGCGCTCCACTTTCGTACAGAGGGGGAAAGTTGTATTAAGAAAAGAAATGATCTGAATAAATGAGTGATAGATTTGTTTGAAAATAACATCTTATTAGCAGAAATGCAGATGAAACCACTGACAACAATTATTGAGGAAAGACGCTGGCGATGGTTGGGACATGTGCTCCGAATGACTGACAACTCACTACCAAAAATAGCACTAAGATGGACACCACAGAGGAGCAGAAGTAAGGGTAGACCAAAAGAGACATGGAGAAGAACAACAGAAAAGATGTTGAGCAATAGAGGGCTCACCTTGGCAAGAGCAGAAAAAAAGACAAAGGACAGGCATTTGTGGAAAACCCTTGCGGAAGCCCCATGTGCCCTGGGCACTTAAGGTTCAGAGAGAGAGAGAGAGAGAGAGAGAGAGAGAGAGAGAGAGAGAGATTTGTTTGAAGTCAGCAGGTGGCAACATAACAATAAGATTTTGTTATATCAAATGCTGTTATGTAGATGGCCCGGTGGCTTGACATTTGAGAGGCAGGTCAGAAAAATATGTGTACCATCACACAAGAAACATGACAGTTTTTTTTATATGAGCGACTACTTGATCCGTGTGGCTAATTCAGTCGATCACTTCAGTGTGACTAACTTATTTGATCACATCAATGTGGATAACGTATTTGATCACTTCGATGTGGCTAATTTATTTGAACACTTCAATGTTACTAACATATTTGATCACTTCAATGTGGCTAACTTATTTGATCATTTCAATGTTGCTAACTTATTTGATCACTTCAATGTGGCTAAAGTATTTGATCACTTCAATGTGGCTAACTTATTTGATCACTTCAATGTGGCTAACTTATTTAATCACCGTCGTGCGGCTAACTTATGTGATCACTTCAATGTGGCTAAATTATTTCATCACTTCAATGCGGCTAACTAATTTGATCACTTCAATGTGGCTAACTTATCTGATCACTTCAATGTGACTAACTCAGTCGATCAATTCAATGTGCCTAATTTATTTGATCACCGTCGTGCGGCTAACTTATGTGATCACTTCAATGTGGCTAAATTATTTGATCCCTTCAATGTTGCTAACTTAATTGATCATTTCAATTTGGTTAATTTATTTGATCATTGTCGTGCGGCTAACGTATTTGATCATTTAAATGTGGCTAAATTATTTGATCACTTCAATGTGGATAACGTATCTGATCACTTTAATCTGACTAAATTATTTGATCACTTCAATGTTGCTAACTTATTTGATCACTTCAATATGGCTAACTTATTTAATCAACGTCGTGCGGCTAACTTATGTGATCAATTCAATGTGGTTAACTTATTTGATCACTTCAATGTGGCTAACTTATTTGATCACATCAGTGTGGCTAACTCAGTCGATCACGTCAGTGTGGCTAACTTATTTGATCACTTCAGTGTGGCTAACACAGTCGATCACTTCAGTGTGGCTAACTTGTTTGATCACATCATTATGGCTAACGTATTTGATCACTTCAGTGTAGCTAACTCAGTCGATCACTTCAATGTGACTAACTCAGTCGATCAATTCACTGTGGCTAACTTATTTGATCACCATCGTGCGGTTAAGTTATTTGATCACTTCAATGTGGCTAACTTATTTGATCACTTCAGTGTGGTTAACTTATTTGATCACTTAAATGTGGAAAACGTATTTGATCACCTCAATGTGGCTAACTTATTTGATCACTTCAGTGGGGTTAACTTATTTAATCACAGTCGTGCGGCTAACTTATGTGATCACTTCACTGCGGCTAACTTATTTCAACATTTCAGTGTGGCTTACATATTTGATCACTTCAATGTGGCTAACGTATTTGAACAATTCAATGTGAATAACTTATTTGATCACTTAAATGTGGAAAACGTATTTGATCACCTCAATGTGGCTAACTTATTTGATCACTTCAGTGTGGCTAACTTATTTGATCACTTCAAAGTGGCTAACTTATTTGATCACTTAAATGTGACTAACTTATTTGATCACTTCAGTGTGGCTAACTTATTTGATCACTTCAATGTGGCTAAGTTATTTGAAAACTTCAATTTGGCTAATTTATTTGATCGCCGTTCTGCGGCTAACTTATTTGATCAATTCAATGTGGCTAACTTATGTGATCACTTCAATGTGGCTAACTTATTTGATCACTTCAATGTGAATAAATTATTTAATCACCGTCATGCTGCAAACTTATGTGATCACTTCAATGTGGCTAACCTATTTGATCACTTCGATGTGTCTAACTTATTTGATAACTTCAATTTGGTTAATTTATTTTATCATTGTCGTGCGGCTAACTTATTTGATCACTTCAATGTGACAAATTATTTGATCACATCAATTTGGCTAGGTTACATTATCACCGACGTGCGGCTAATTTATTTGATCAATTCAGTGTGACATCATTATGGCTAACGTATTTAATCACTTCAGTGTGGCTAACTCAGTCGATCACTTCAATATGACTAACTCAGTCTATCACTTCAATGTGCCTAACTTATTTGATCACTTCAATATGGCTAACTTATTTGATCACTTCAATGTGCCTAACTTATTTGATCACTTCAATATGGCTAACTTATTTGATCACTTAAATGTAGCTAACGTATGTGATCAATTTAATGTGGCTAACTTATTTGATCATTTCAATATGGTTAATTTTTTTGGTAACTTCAATGTGGATAACTTATTTGATCACTTCAATGTGGAAAATGTATGTGATCACTTCAATGTTGCTAACTTATTTGATCACTTCAGTGTGGTTAACTTATTTAATCACCGTCGTGCGGCTAACTTGTGTGATCACTTCACTCTGGCTAACTTATTTGATCACTTCAATGTATCTAACTTATGTGATCACTTCAATGTGGCTAACTTATTTGATACCTTCAATGTTGCTAATTTATTTGATCACTTAAATGTGGATAATTTATTTAATCACCGTCCTGCTGCTAACCTATGTGATCACTTCAATGTGGCTAAATTATTTGATCACTTCGATGTGGTTAACTTATTTGATCATTTCAATTTGGTTAATGTATTTGATCATTGTGTGCGGCTAACTTATTTGATCACTTCAATGTGGCTAAATTATTTGATCACATTAATCCGCCTAATTTATATGATCACTGTCGTGCGGCTGATTTATTTGATTAATTCAATGTGGCTAACTTATTTGATCACTTCAGTGCGGCTAAAGTATTTGATCACTTCATTGTGGCTAACTTATTTGATCACTTCAATGTTGCTAACTTATTTGATCGCTTCAATTTGGCTAATTTATTTGATCACCGTCGTGCGGCTAACTTATTTGATCAATTCAAAGAGGCTAACTTATTCGATCACATCAATGAGGCTAACTTATTTGATCACTTCAATGTGGCTAACTAATTTAATCACCATCGTGCGGCTGACTACTGTGATAACTTCAATGTGGCTAAATTATTTCATCACTTCAATGTGTCTAACTAATTTGATCACTTCAATGTGACTAACTCAGTCGATCACTTCAATGTGCCTAACTTATTTAATCACCGTCGTGCATTCAACGTCGTGCGGCTAACTTATTTGATCACTTCAATGTGGCTAACGTAATTGATCACTTCACTGTGGTTAACTTATGTGATCACTTCAATGTAGCTAACTAATGTGATCACTTCAGTGTGATTAACTTATTTAATCACCTTCGTGCGGCTAACTTATGTGATCACTTCACTGTGGCTAACTTATTTGATCACTTCAATGTGGATAACCTATTTAATCACCGTCCTGCTGCTAACTTATGTGATCACTTCAATGTGACTAACTTATTTGATCTCTTCAATGTGACAAACGTATTTGATCACATCAATTTGGCTAATTTATTTGATCACCGCCGTGCGGCTAATTTATTTGATCAATTCAATATGGCTAACTTATTTGATCACTTCAGTGTGGCTTATTTATTTGATCACTTCAGTGTAGCTAACTTATTTGATCACTTCAGTGTTGCGAACTTATTTGATAACATCAATGTGGTTAATTTATTTGATCACTGTGGTGCGGCTAACTTAATTGATCAATTCAATGTGGCTAACTTATTTGATCAATTCAATGTGGCTGACTTATTAGATCACTTCAATGTGGCTAACTTAGTTGATCATTTCATTATGGCTAACTTATTTGATTACTTCAATGTGGCTAACTTATTTGATCAATTCAATGTGGAAAACTTATTTGATCACTTCAATGTGGCTAACTTATTTGATTATTTCATTATGGCTAACTTATTTGATTACTTCAATGTGGCTAACTTATTTGATCACTTAAATGTGGAAAACTTATTTGATCACTTCAATGTGGCTAACTTATTTAATCACTTCAGTGTGGTTAACTTATTTAATCACAGTCGTGCGGCTAACTTATGTGATCACTTCACTGTGGCTAACTTATGTGATCACTTCAATGTGACTAACTTATGTAATCTCCGTCGTGCGGCTAACTTATATGATCACTTAAATAAGGCTAACTTATTTGATCCCTTCAATGTTGCTAATTTATTTGATCACTTAAATGTGGTTAATTTATTTAATCACCGTCGTGCTGCTAACTTATGTGATCACTTCAATGTGGCTAAATTATTTGATCACTTCGATGTGGTTAACTTATTTGATCATTTCAATCTGGTTAATATATTTGATCATTTTGTGCGGCTAACTTATTTGATCAATTCAATGTGGCTAACTTATTTGATCATTTCAATGTGGCTAACCTATTTGATCACTTCAATGTATCTAAATTATTTGATCACATTAATCCGCCTAATTTATATGATCACTGTCGTGCGGCTGATTTATTTGATTAATTCAATGTGGCTAACTTATTTGATCAATTCAAAGTGGCTAATTTATTCCATCACATCAATGAGGCTAACTTATTTGATCATTTCAATGTGGCTAACGCATTTTATCACTTCAATATGGCTAACTTATTTGATCACTTCAATGTGGCTAACATATTTAATCACCATCGTGCAGCTGACTTCTGTGATCACTTCAATGTGGCTAAATTATTTCATCACTTCAAAGTGTCTAACTAATTTGATCACTTCAATATGACTAACTCAGTCGATCACTTCAATGTGCCTAACTTATTTGATCACCCTCGTGCGGCTAACTTATTTGATCACTTCAATGTGGCTAACGTATTTGATCACTTCAATGTGGCTAAATTATTTGATCACTTCAATGTGGCTAACTTATTTGATCATTTCAATGTGGCTAACTTATTTGATCACTTCAGTGTGATTAACTTATTTAATCACCTTCGTGCGGCTAACTTATGTGATCACTTCACTGTGGCTAACTTATGTGATCACTTCAATGTGGCTAACTTATTTGATCACTTCAATGTGGATAACCTATTTAATCACCGTCCTGCTGCTGACTTATGTGATCACTTCAATGTGGCTAACTTATTTGATCACTTCAGTGTGGCTTACTTATTTGATCACTTCAATGAGGATAACCTATTTAATCACCGTCCTGCTGCTAACTTATGTGATCACTTCAATGTGGCTAACTTATTTGATCTCTTCAATGTGACAAACGTATTTGATCACATCAATTTGGCTAATTTATTTGATCACCGCCGTGCGGCTAATTTATTTGATCAATTCAATATGGCTAACCTATTTGATCACTTCAGTGTGGCTTACTTATTTGATCACTTCAGTCTAGCTAACTTATTTGATCACTTCAATGTAGCTAACGTATGAGATCACTTAAATGTGGCTAACTTATTTGATCATTTCATTATGGCTAACTTATTTGATTACTTCAGTGTGGCTAACTTATTTGATCACTTAAATGTGGAAAACTTATTTGATCACTTCAATGTGGCTAACTTATTTGATCACTTCAGTGTGGTTAACTTATTTAATCACCGTCGTGCGGCTAACTTATGTGATCACTTCACTGTGGCTAACTTATGTGATCACTTCAATGTGGCTAACTTATTTGATCACTTCAGTGTGGCTAACTTGTTTGAACCATTCAATGTAGCTAACGTATTTGATCACTTCAATGTGCCTAACAAATTTGATCACTTCAGTGTTGCTAACTTATTTGATCACTTCAATGTTGCTATCTTATTTGATCACTTCAGTGTAGCTAACTAATTTGATCCCTTCAATGTGGCTAACTTATTTGATCACTTATGTGTGGAAAACGTATTTGATCACTTAAATGTGGAAAACGTATTTGATCACTTAAATGTGGAAAACGTATTTGATCACTTAAATGTGGAAAACGTATTTGATCACCTCAATGTGGCTAACTTATTTGATCAATGTTGCTAACTTATTTATTCACCGTCGTGCTGCTAACGTATGTGATCACTTCAATGTGGCTAACTTATTTGATCTCTTCAATGTGACAAACGTATTTGATCACATCAATTTGGCTAATTTATTTGATCACCGCCGTGCGGCTAATTTATTTGATCAATTCAATATGGCTAACTTATTTGATCACTTCAGTGTGGCTTACTTATTTGATCACTTCAGTGTAGCTAACTTATTTGATCACTTCAATGTTGCGAACTTATTTGATAACTTCAATGTGGTTAATTTATTTGATCACTGTGGTGCGGCTAACTTAATTGATCAATTCAATGTGGCTAACTTATTTGATCAATTCAATGTTGCTAACTTATTTGATCACTTCAATGTGGCTAACTTATTTGATCATTTCATTATGGCTAACTTATTTGATTACTTCAATGTGGCTAACTTATTTGATCACTTAAATGTGGAAAACTTATTTGATCACTTCAATGTAGCTAACTTATTTGATCACTTCAGTGTGGTTAACTTATTTAATCACCGTCGTCGGATAACTTATGCGATCATTTCGCTGTGGCTAACGTATGTGATCACATCAATGTGGCTAACTTATTTTATCACTTCAATGTGGCTAACTTATTTGATCACTTCAGTGTGGTTAGCTTATTTGATCACTTAAATGTGGAAAACGTTTGATCTCCTCAATGTGGTTAACTTATTTGATCACTTCAGTGGGATTAACTTATTTAATCACAGTCGTGCGGCTAACTTATGTGATCACTTCACCGCGGCTAACTTATTTGAACATTTCAGTTTGGCTAACATATGTGATCACTTCAATGTGGCTAACTTATTTGAACAATTCAATGTGAATAACTTATTTGATCACTTAAATGTGGAAAACGTATTTGATCACCTCAATGTGGTTAACTTATTTGATCACTTCAGTGTGGATAACTTATTGTATCACTACAATGTGACTAAATTATTTGATCACTTCAATGTTGCTAACTTATTTGATCACTTCGATGTGTCTAACTTATTTGATAACTTCAATTTGGTTAATTTATTTTATCATTGTCGTGCGGCTAACTTATTTGATCACTTCAATGTGACAAATTATTTGATCACATCAATTTGGCTAGGTTACATTATCACCGACGTGCGGCTAATTTATTTGATCAATTCAGTGTGACTAACTTATTTGATCAGTTCAATGTGGCTAACTTATTTAATCACCATCGTGCGTCTGACTTATGTGATCACTTCCATGTGGCTAACTTATTTTATCACTTCAATGTGGCTAACTAATTTGATCACTTCAACGTGGATAACTTATTTAATCACTTCAATATGACTAACTCAGTCGATCACTTCAATGTGCCTAACTTATTTGATCACCGTCGTGCGGCTAACTTATTTGATCACTTCAATGTGGCTAACTCATTTGACCACTTAAATGTGGCTAACTTATTTGATCACCTAAATGTGGCTAACATATTTGATCACATCAATGTGGCTAACATATTTGATCACTCAATCTGACTAAATTATTTGATCACTTCAATGGTGCTAACTTATATCATCACTTCAATGTGGCTAACTTATGTAGTCACCGTAGTGCGACTAACTTATGTGATCACTTCAATGTATCTAACTTATTCGATCACATTAATGTGCCTAACATATATGATCACTTCAATGTGGCTAAATTATCACATCAATGTGGCTAAATTATTGGATCACTTCAGTGTGGCTAAATCAGTCCATCACGTCAGTTTGGCTAACTTATTTGATCACATCATTATGGCTAACGTATTTAATCACTTCAGTGTGGCTAACTCAGTCGATCACTTCAATATGACTAACTCAGTCTATCACTTCAATGTGCCTAACTTATTTGATCACTTCAATATGGCTAACTTATTTGATCACTTCAATGTGGCTAACCTATTTGATCACTTCGATGTGTCTAACTTATTTGATAACTTCAATGTGGTTAATTTATTTGATCATTGTCGTGCGGCTAACTTATTTTATCAATTCAATGTGGCTAACTTATTTGATCACATCAATCTTACTAACTTATTTGATCACTTCAATGTGACAAACTTATTTGATCACATCAATTTGTCTAGGTTACATGATCACCGTCGTATGGCTAATTTATTTGATCAATTCAGTGTGACTAACTTATTTGATCAGTTCAATGTGGCTAACTTATTTAATCACCATCTTGCGGCTGACTTATGTGGTCACTTCCATGTGGCTAACTTATTTCATCACTTCAATGTGGCTAACTAATTTGATCACTTCAACGTGGATAACTTATTTGATCACTTCAATATGACTAACTCAGTCGATCACTTCAATGTGCCTAACGTATTTGATCACCGTCGTGCGGCTAACTTATTTGATCACTTCAATGTGGCTAACTTATTTGATCACTTCAATGTGGCTAACATATTTGATCACTCAATCTGACTAAATTATTTGATCACTTCAATGGTGCTAACTTATATCATCACTTCAATGTGGCTAACATATGTAGTTACCGTCGTGCGACTAATTTATGTGATCACTTCAATGTATCTAACTTATTCGATCACATTAATGTGCCTAACATATATGATCACTTCAATGTGGCTAAATTATCACATCAATGTGGCTAAATTATTGGATCACTTCAGTGTGGCTAAATCAGTCCATCACGTCAGTTTGGCTAACTTATTTGATCACATCATTATGGCTAACGTATTTAATCACTTCAGTGTGGCTAACTCAGTCGATCACTTCAATATGACTAACTCAGTCGATCACTTCAATGTGCTTAACTTATTTGATCACCGTCGTTCGACTAACTTATTTGATAACTTCAATGTGGCTAACTTATTTGATCACTTCAATGTGGCTAACTTATTTGATCACTTCAATGTGACTAAATTATTTGATCACTTCAATATTGCTAACTTATTTGATCACTTCAATGTAGCTAACGTATGTGATCACTTCAATGTGGCTAACTTATTTGATCACTTCAGTATGGTTTATTTATTTGGTCACTTCAATGTGGCTAACTTATTTGATCACTTCAGTGTGGTTAACTTATTTAATCACCGTCGTGCGGCTAACTTGTGTGATCACTTCACTCTGGCTAACTTATTTGATCACTTCTATGTATCTAACTTATGTGATCACTTCAATGTGCCTAACTTATTTGATGACTTGAATGTGGCTAATTTATTTGATCGCCGTCGTGCGGCTAACTTATTTGATCAATTCAATGTGGCTAACTTATGTGATCACTTAAATGTGGATAATTTATTTAATCACCGTCGTGCTGCTAACCTATGTGATCACTTCAATGTGGCTAAATTATTTGATCACTTCGATGTGGTTAACTTATTTGATCATTTCAATTTGGTTAATTTATTTGATCATTGTGTGCGGCTAACTTATTTGATCAATTCAATGTGGCTAACGTATTTGATCACTTCAATGTGGCTAACCTATTTGATCACTTCAATGTGGCTAAATTATTTGATCACATTAATACGCCTAATTTATATGATCACTGTCGTGCGGCTGATTTATTTAATTAATTCAATGTGGCTAACTTATTTGATCACTTCAGTGCGGCTAAAGTATTTGATCACTTCATCGTGGCTAACTTATTTGATCACTTCAATGTTGCTAACTTATTTGATCGCTTCAATTTGACTAATTTATTTGATCACCCTCGTGCGGCTAACTTATTTCATCAATTCAAAGTTGCTAACTTATTCGATCACATCAATGAGGCTAACTTATTTGATCATTTCAATGTGTCTAACTTATTTGATCACTTCAATGTGGCAAACTTATTGGATCACCATCGTGCGGCTGACTTCTATGATCACTTCAATGTGGCTAAATTATTTCATCACTTCAATGTGTCTAACTAATTTGATCACCGTCGTGCGGCTAACGTATTTGATCACTTCAATGTGGCTAACGTATTTGATCACTTCAATGTGGCTAGCTTATTTGATCACTTCAATCTGGCTAACTTATTTGATAACTTCAATGTTGTTAACTTATTTGATCACTTCAATGTGGCTAATTTATTTGATCACTTCAATATAGCTAACTTATTTGATCACTTCAGTGTGATTAACTTATTTAATCACCTTCGTGCGGCTAACTTATTTAATCACTTCACTGTGGCTAACTTATGTAATCACTTCAATGTGGCTAACTTATTTGATCACTTCAAAGTGGATAACCTATTTAATCACCGTCCTGCTGCTAACTTATGTGATCACTTCATTGTGGCTAACTTATTTGATCTCTTCAATGTGACAAACGTATTTGATTCCATCAATTTGGCTAATTTATTTGATCACCGCCGTGCGGCTAATTTATTTGATCAATTCAATATGGCTAACTTATTTGATCACTTCAGTGTAGCTAACTTATTTGATCACTTCAATGTTGCGAACTTATTTGATAACTTCAATGTGGTTAATTTATTTGATCACTGTGGTGCGGCTAACTTAATTGATCAATTCAATGTTTCTAACTTATTTGATCAATTCAATGTGGCTAACATATTTGATCACTTCAATGTGGCTAACTTATTTGATCACTTCAATGTGGCTAACTTATTTGATCACTTCAATGTAGCTAACGTATGTGATCACTTCAATGTGGCTAACTTATTTGATCATTTCATTATGGCTAACTTATTTGATTACTTCAATGTGGCTAACTTATTTGATCACTTAAATGTGGAAAACTTATTTAATCACTTCAATGTGGCTAACTTATTTGATCACTTCAGTGTGGTTAACTTATTTGATCACTTCGGTGTGGCTAACGTATTTGATCACGTCAGTGTAGCTAATTATTTGATCACTTCAATGTTGCTAACTTATTTGATAACTTCAATGTGGCTAATTTATTTGCTCACCGTCGTGCGGCTAACTTATTTGATCAATTCAATGCGGCTAACTTATTTGATCACTTCAATGTGGCTTACTTATTTGATCACTTCAATGTGGCTAACGTATTTGATCACTTCAATGTGGCTAACTTATTTGATCACTTCAGTGTGGCTAATTTATTTGATCACCGGTGTGCGGCTAACTTATTTAATCAATTCAATGTGGCTTACTTATTTTATTACTTCAATGTGGCTAACTTATTTGATCACTTCAGTGTGACTAACTTATTTGATCACCGTCGTTCGGCTAGCTTATTTTGATCACTTCAGTGTGGATAACCTAGTTGATCGCCATCGTGTCTCTAACTTATTTGATCACCATGGTGTGGCTAACTCAGTAGAATGTGAGCGTTTCTCTCTTAACATCGCTATCAATTGGGCCAATTCTAAGTTCAATGTTCAAAGGTTACCATTAAAGTCATAGTGCTCTTAACGCAAACATGGGCGAGTATATCAGCATGGTTCATGAGCTCTGTAGCATTTGCTAGAATCCTGGTGCACTTCCATTTGACGAGAGAGATTCGAACTCACCCCATATGTCCAAAAATCCCCAAGATATCGCGTACTTGTCCATTCGCCCAAATATACCCCTACCACTCCATGTGATCTGAATGTCTGTCGTGCTATAATATTGTTATCTGTGTATTATATATTAATGATTTTTCATAGCATTAGTTCTTTACTATCATATTACTGAAGGTGTTCTTTAATCATCACCTCATACATCGAGGTTTCACAACATTACAACATTCGCTAGATCAAGTCTGATGAAAAGTTCACTGAATTCGTTTATTTTGACAAATAAGATCAAGACGTATCGTCACCAACATCTCTTGGAATAAGATGTGATATTATATACATTTCGCTAGATTCATCGTTGTAGCACATAATCATTTGTTCACAATATCAAACTTTCTCATATTCTACATGCAGTATTTCAGCAATGTTCTCAACTTCACAATATTCTATATTTCATACGAGAACATTTCCTACTCATTACTATATCAGATCTACAACTCGTGATCTACTAATTCCTCGACTAAATCACTATACTTCAAGTTTCAGTGTAACAAAACTTCAAAATCACTTGATACACATCTTCAGTCTAACACTACTTCTCGTTCTCTTTCCTGTTCTTCTACAAGACTGCTTGTGTCCTCCTTTCGTGTCCCCCCATGGTATTCTGCCGTCTTCCTTCTCTCGTTAATCCCTCTAAAACTACCTCCCTGACCTATATGTCGTAAGTCAATCGTCAAATAGGCCACGCCTCTAAATATTTAATTGGTCATCGGACCTAGTCGGTCTATTCCTTTGTTTAAAAAAAACGAGTGCAAATTTGCGTCCTAAAATTAGTAACCGTGCCCTACGTGTTAGTCGCTTCAATTCCGTCTATCTAATTGTTATTTTTAATTAAGTATGCTTCAGGGATTAGTCTCTTCTCTACTCTGTCGCTAACAAGACCTTTGGCCTTAACTATATCCGTCAAGTGTCAATGTCTATTTTTTCCACCTCGGCTAGGTGTTCTTGTTAGTACTGGTCTAATTTACTTCCGAGTGTCCTTTTTTAGTATTTCCTATCTGTCGGCGTCACTGAGTCTGTCTTTTGCCTCCTCTGTTTACTATTAATTAGCGATTTGCATTTCTAAGTATCTACTCTTATGAGCGTTCTGCTGTCCTAATATTATGTAGCGGGCGTTTACCTCTCCAACCTTTGTCAGCGTTTTGCATTTTTAAGTATCTACTCTTCTGTTGCTATTTGATGTTACTATTTTGCCTACAATATATTCATAGTTATATTTCTAATAATAATAGACAATATGGCGAAAGAGGCAGAAAAACCAGCAAAAACAGGAGACATCAAAACTTTATATAACATACAAAAGAGGCTAACAGGTACTACAACATCTAAAGAAAGACCAATCCTTAGCAAAACTGGGGAACTTTATTAACATCAAGTAAAGACCAAAAGCAAAGATGGGCTGAACACTTCCAAGAAATACTTAATCGACCACACCTAAAAGAATTGTTAAACCTTGAAACTGACTTACCAGCCCCACAACTAAATGTCAGCCTAGATGAAATTAAATTGCATGAAATTGAAACAGCAGTGAATTTAATGGCTAACAAAAAAGCTGCAGGTGAAGATGAAATAACAGCCGAAATGCTAAACGCTGTCAATAGTGACAACATGAGACAACTTCAGAGAATGTTTAATAAGATTTGGAAAGAAGAAAAGGTCGCTTCTAATTGGAAAAAAAATCATTGTTAAAATACCCCCCCCCCCCCCAAAAAAAAGGCAATCTTAGTGACTGTAACAATTGGAGAGGAGTAACCTTAATATCAGTTGTGTCAAAAGTATTTTGCAAGGTTATTTTGAATAGACTTAAAGATATAGTGGATACTGCAATGAGAGAAGAACAAGCAGGATTTCGAAAAGGGAGAAGCTGTCTCGACCAGATCTTTACTCTAAGAATAATATTTGAAGAACATATTGAAAAGCAGAAACCATTAATACTGAACTTCATAGACTTTAAAAAGGCATTTGATAGCATACACAGAGATTCATTATGGAGAATTTTATGTCTATATGGAATACCATCTAAAATTGTCAACATCATTAAGGACTTCTACAATGGATATGTTTGTGGAGTCAAGACAGAAGAAGGGATGAGTGAATGGTTCCAGACTGAAACAGGCGTGAAACAAGGATGTATACTGTCTCCTTTACATTTTGGAATGACAATAGACTTATTAATGAAAAAATGCTGCACAGGTAACACAGGTATTGACTGGGTACATGGGACCCAACTAGAAGATCTTGATTTTGCTGATGACATAACTCTTATCAGTAACAATGTGAATTCCATGCAAGAAAAGACAGATAGCCTGTCTTCACTGGCTAGCAAAATAGGACTTGAAATTAACAAGGACAAAACAAAAATAATGAAAATTCCCATCAATCAAAATGGAAAAATACACATAGAAGGGACAGATATTGAAGAAGCCAATCAATTTGCATACCTTGGGAGCTATATAGACCAGGATGGTGACACTAGAAAGGAAGTTAGAATTGCAAAAGCAGCATCGATCTTCAAGAAACTTGAGAACATATGGAATTCAAAAGTTATAAGCACAAAAACCAAGTTAAGACTATTCAATTCAAATGTAATATCCACCCTCATTTATGCATGCGAAAGCTGGAAAACAACTAAAGAAATAGAAAAGAAATTAGACTCTTTTGAAAACAAATGCATAAGGAAAATACTTGGCATCAAGTGGAACGAATTCAAGAACAATGCAGAGATAAGACAGATGACTGAACAACAACCAGTCTCATGAGTGATCAGGAAAAGGAGATGGACATATGTTGGTCACTTGATGAGAAGAAATGATCAGAGAATCCCAAAACAAGTTATCAAGTGGAACACAGGCCAAAGAAAAAGAGGCAGACCGTGTGAAACTCTGAAGAGGACATTGTTAAGAGAGGCCAAATTAACAGGCATAAAATCTCTTGATGAGGTTGAAAGACTCGCCGAAGACAGGAAAAATTGGCGAACTACTTTGCGAGCCCTACGTAACATTTAACGGCACGAAAAGGATATAAGATAAAAGTTAAGATATTTCTAATCGTAGCATTAATAATAATACTATAATCATTACTTACAAGGCTATGCTAGATAGCTGCAAGTCTTTATGCCACTGTATTTCCCTGTATTTCCGTGAAGGTGTGACTACGTCTATATGTATGAATGTCTGCGATTAGTTTCTGTTAATTGTGTGCCTATATATATATTTTTGTGTTATTTGCATGTCTATATTTGTGTGTAACCGTGAGACTATATAGATGTGTATCGATATAAATGGCTTAATTAATGTGCTTTGTGCATATAACAACTATTTATAAATATATTCATTTCTGTATCTTGTCAGCTGCTGCTTATTTTTACAGCTTTCGTGAAGGAAACTTTGACATACACAGTAGCCGCACTCGCTCCCTCTTTATACGGTGCTGTGACTTGCATTAATTGCTCTTTGTTCATGAAACAATATTTTTCACACAAAACTTTGCGAGGCAGCATTCAAAAGTTCCCCGAAACCAGGAAAAGACGATCAGAATATACACAAACATCACGGGAAGTTTTATTCGATACCTTAGCTAGAGTACAAGAAGATAAGACGGGTCTACTTCTTACCTTTTAGACAAATCACAAGAAGATAAGACTGGTCTACTTCTTACCTTTTAGACAAATCACAAGAAGATAAGACGGGTCTACTTCTTACCTTTTAGACAAATCACAAGAAGATAAGACTGATTTGCTTCTTACCTTTTAGACAAATCACAAGAAGATAAGACGGGTCTACTTCTTACCTTTTAGACAAATCACAAGAAGATAAGACTGATTTGCTTCTTACCTTTTAGACAAATCACAAGAAGATAAGACTGGTCTACTTCTTACCTTTTAGATAAATCACAAGAAGATAATACTGGTCTACTTCTTACCTTTTAGACAAATCACAAGAAGATAAGACTGATTTGCTTCTTACCTTTTAGACAAATCACAAAAAGATAAGCTAGATCTGTTTTTTACCCTTAAGATAAATAACAAAAAGATAATTTTAGATCTGTTTCTTACCTTTAAGACAGATAACAAAAAATAGATAAGGTAGATCTGTTTCTTACCTTTAAGACAAATAAAAAAATAGATAAGGTAGATCTGTTTCTTACCTTTAATATAAATAACAAAAAGATAAGGTGGATCTGTTTCTTACCTTTAAGACAAACCCTCTGAACTTAAAAAAAAGGTGTCTTTGATTTCCAGATAGGGAAGCAAAGTTCCAGTGATGCGAGAACTGTTTTTAGGAAGCTCTGTTCACTTAAGTATGTTCATGAACACTTCAGAATGTGGAGCAGTCGACGCTGATGGTTAGAGTTCCCGAATGGGAGCTGGAGTTGCTTGGAATGTCTGACTTGGTACAGGTGACTCTTATAGTTGCCCTCGTTAATCAGCACTGACCCAAAATCTGTGACATATGGGAACCTGCACAGGACAGCTGACACTCGTCACACGAAAGCATGAACACGAGTTTCTCTCTTCCTACCTATAGTTTCTGTTCTCTGATGGCTGCGACCTCTCCGCCGGCTTTTATTTCTGGCTGCCAGCTTAATCTAGGATGAGACCAGCCCTTGTCATAATTAATGTTGCTTTCCTCGCTTGTTTTCAGACAATTTCCTGTTAAATTTCTTATTTTTATCACGTCCTTCAAAACGGCAAGGACAACGCGGTCACCAGAATAAACGTATCTGTTTATTTAAAACTATTTTGCATTCGTGCTGTCCATAATCTGTTGTCTTGGGGGGCTTTCTGTGTCTTTAGTTGTATTGTGATGTTTTCTGTGCCCAAAGTTTGGTTGTATTGTGAGGCTTTCTGTGTTCATAGTTTGGTGTGTTTTGAGGCTTTTTGTTTCCATCGTTTGGTTGTGTTGTGAGGCTTTCTATATCCATAGTTTGTGTTGTGAGGCTTTATTTGCCCACAGTTTCCTTGTGTTGTGAGGATTTACTTCCCCACAGTTTCCTTGTGTTGTGAGGCTTTCTGTTTCCATCGTTTGGTTGTGCTTTGAGGCTTTATATGTCCATAGTTTGTGAGGCTTTCTTTGCCCACAGTTTCCTTGTGTTGTGAGGCTTTCTTTGCCTATAGGTTATGTTGTGATGCCTTCTTTGCCTATAGTTTGTGCTGTGAGACTTTATTTTCCCACAATTTTCTTGTATTGTGAGGTTTTATTTGCCCACAGTTTCCTTGTGCTGTAATCTGTCTTTGCCCACAAATTGCCTGTGCTGTGAGGCTTTCTAAGTCCATAGATTGTGTTGTGAGGCTTTATTTCTCCCACAGTATCCTTGTGTTGCGAGGCTTTCTATGTCCATAGTTTGTAATGTGAGGATTTATTTACCCACAGTTTGCTTGTGTTGTGAAGCTTTATTTACTCGCAGTATCCTTGTGTTGTGAGGCTTTATTTAGCCACAGTTTCCTTGTGTTGTAAGGCTTTATTTGCCAACAGTTTTCTTGTGTTGTAGGGCTTTATTTGCCCACAGTTTGCTTGTGTTGTGAGGCTTTCTTTACCCATAATTTCATTGTGTTGAGAGGCTTTATTTACCCACAGTTTGCTTGTGTTGTGAGGCTTTATTTACCCACAGTTTGCTTGTGGTGTGATGCTTTCTTTACCCACAGTTTGCTTCTGCTACGAGACCTTCTTTGCCCACAGTTTCATTGTGTTGTGAGGCTTTATTTGCTTATATTTTCCTTGTGTTATGAGAGGAAGACCGAAACGAAGATGGCTGCAAGACATCGTTGATGATCTGGAAATGGATGCAGCAGCAGCAGGCCATCTTGCTCACAACCGAGAGGCCTACAGGAGTGCTGTTTGGGAGGCAAAGTTCCGCAAGGGACATGCAAAGGAATGAATGAAATATGAGGCTTTATTTGCTTAAATTTTCCTTGTGTTGTGAGGCTTTCTTTGCTCACAGTTTGCTTATGTTGCGAGGCCTTCTGTGCATACAGTTTTCTTGTATTGTGAGGCTTTCTTTGTCCATAGTCTGCACGTTTTGTGAGGCTTATTTGCCCACACTTTCCTTGTGTAGTGAGTCTTTCTTTGCCCACAGTTTGCTTGTGTTCTGAGGCTGTCTTTGCCCGTAGTCTGTTTGTGTTGTGAGGCTTTATTTGCCCATAATTTAGTTGTGTTGTGATTTTTCTGTGTCCATAGTTTGTGTTGTGAGGCCTTTTATGTCTATAGTCTGCTTGTGTTGTGAGGCCTTCTGTGCCCATAGTCTGCTTGTGTTGTGAGGTCTTCTGTGCCCATAGTCTGCTCGTGTTGTGAGGCTTTCTGTGTCCATAGTCTGCTTGTGTTGTGAGGCTTTCTTTGCCCATAGTCTGCTTGTGTTGTGAGGCTTTCTTTGCCCATAGCCTGTTTGTGTTATGAGGCTTTTTTTTGCCCATAGTCTGTTTGTGTTGTGAGGCTTTCTTTGCCCTTAGTCTGCTTGTGTTGTGATTCTTTCTTTGCCCATAGTCTGCTTGTGTTGTAAGGCCTTCTTTGCCCATAGTCTGCTTGTGTTGTGAGGCTGTCTCTGTCCATAGTCTGCTTGTATTGTGAGGCCTTCTTTGTCCATATTTTGCTTGTGTTGTGAGACCTTCTGTTGCCATCGTGTGGTTGTGTTGTGAGGCTTTCTTTGTCCATAGTTTGTGCGCGTTGTGAGGCTTTCCCTGACTACAACTCATCTTGTTTTAGGCGTTTCATTAGCATCAATAATACTCTCTTATAAGTCTGTTATATTATCTAACTACTCTCTTGTGTAATCAACTCCCCAGAGCTATGTTTGAGGATAAAACAGTTAATTGTTTTCAATTAATAAAATGTTGTAACAATTTCTCTCTCTCTCTCTCTCTCTCTCTCTCTCTCTCTCTCTCTCTCTCTCTCTCTCATCCCTTCAGTGCCAAACACATGGGGCTACTTATAGCAAGAGATTTCCACTTCTCTCCGTTCTTTTCTTGGTTGTCTCCTATGTCAGTGATTTGTTTACCAGCATTTTTTTCTGAAGTACACCTCCATGTCTCTGTGGGTCGTTCCATGTTTCTGAAGTACACCTCCATGTCTCTGTGGGTCGTTCCATGTTTCTGAAGTACACCTCCATGTCTCTGTGGGTCGTTCCATGTTTCTGAAGTACACCTCCATGTCTCCGTGGGTCGTTCCATGTTTCTGAAGTACACCTCCATGTCTCTGTGGGTCGTTCCATGTTTTTGAAGTACACCTCCATGTCTCTGTGGGTCGTTCCATGTTTCTTTTACCCTGTGGAGTCCACATCAAAGCTGTTTGTGGTACGGATTTGTCTGTCATTTTCATGATGTTGCCAGTCATTTGCCACATTTTCGTTTAAACTTTTGTCGGCAGTTGTGTCTTGCCCGTCTCTCATAACAAGAAATTATTACTTATTTTATTTGTCCAGAACACTTATTTGATTATACCTAGACACTTGGGTTGGAAGTTGTTAAGTATACGTGCAGCTATCTGTGTTTTGTTCCCATATAGTAAGCCACTTCAGACATTGCTTTATAATACTCTGCATTTGGTTTTCTGGCTTGTCTTTTTGGACCTCCAGATGTGGTTGAGTGCAACCCAGGGTTGTCAGGCTGTTGTTATTCCTACTTCATCTACTTTACTGCTGTCCTCATCTGCTGTTACTGTACTATCAAGGTATGTGAAGTTCTGGACTTCTTTACTACTGTCTTCATCTGCTCTTTCTTGTGGCCTATCGTGGCTTACGTTGTGACTGTCTCCAATCCTTCTAGTGGCCCATTTTGGCTTACGTTATTGGTGTCTCCAATCCTTCTAGTGGCCTATCTTGGCTTTCGGTACGTTTGTCTCCAATCCTTCTAGTGGCCCATCGTGGCTTACGTTATTGCTGTCTCCAATCCTTCTAGTGGCCCGTAGTGACATACGTTATTGCTGTCTCCAATCCTTCTAGTGGCCCATCGTGGTTTACGTTATGATTGTCTCCAATCCTTCTAGTGGCCCATCGTGGCTTACGTTATGATTGTCTCCAATCCTTCTAGTGGCCCATCGTGGCTTACGTTATGATTTTCTCCAATCCTTCTAGTGGCCCATCGTGGCTTACGTTATGATTGTCTCCAATCCTTCTAGTGGCCCATCGTGGCTTACGTTATGATTTTCTCCAATCCTTCTAGTGGCCCATCGTGGCTTACGTTATGATTGTCTCCAATCCTTCTAGTGGCCCATCGTGGCTTACGTTATGATTGTCTCCAATACTTCTTGTGGCCCATCTTGACTTTGGTTATGGCTGTCTCCAATCCTTCTAGTGGTTCTGTAGAGTGTCCTCATGTCACTGCTATGTGCAGCTGCTTCAACATCTACCAGTGCCTCATAAAACTGCGTCTGTCTTGTCGGCAATTCACTTTCTACCGTGATTTTGTATTTAGTAGCTTACCTTTCAGTTTTCTTCTTTGCTCAGTATTATCCCCTGTGCTTTTAATAATAGATTCTTCTTCTTCTTTTTGAGGACCTCTTGCTGTTTATTTGGATGCATTGTTAAAGTCTGCTATAGTCAGTTTTTTGCTTGCCTGTAGGGTACTAAAATTTGTTTGTTCTTTATTCCAGGGAAAATGTTCACCTGATGTGGCTGTCCTGTAGCAGACTCCAGCTGTTCGTGTCAAAGTGTTGATTCCTTCTTTCTCATAGTTTTCTTTTCTTTAGCTTTATTGTGGCTCCGGTTACTATGAGGTTTGGGTTTACCTCAACTCCTGTTCTGATGATAACATTCTGCTTTTTTCTCCATCTGCTGTTTATATGATCATTTTTGTTTCTCTCTTGTTTCATCAGAGGACCTCGATGTCGCTTTGTGAATTTGTGCTGGAAGATATTGCTCAAGTTTTTCATAAATGGAATCCATAACTATCTCAGAATAAACTTCGTGCCTTCATTTGTAACTGTTTGTTACTAACCAATCACAACTGCTCTATTATTAAATCCAGATTCGGTCTATATCTGGTTAGTCACGGTTAAGTTGTTCTGTCACACATGGCTGCAAGTAAAGTTGCTATTTTAAGACAAATATTTGTCTTTGAAGAAATATTAACCGTTAGCTCACGCCTACCTGTTGTCAGCAGTTCTCCTGTCAGTGTGTGCCTACTTGTTGTCAGCAGTTTTCTTGTCAGTGTGTGCCTACTTGTTGTCAGCAGTTCTCCTGTCAGTGTGTGCCTACTTGTTGTCAGCAGTTCTCCTGTCAGTGTGTGCCTACTTGTCAGCAGTTCTCCTGTCACTGTGTGCCTACTTGTTGTCAGCAGTTTTCTTGTCACTGTGTGCCTACTTGTTGTCAGCAGTTCTCCTGCCAGTGTGTGCCTACTTGTTGTCAGCAGTTCTCCTGTCACTGTGTGCCTACTTGTTGTCAGCAGTTTTCTTGTCAGTGTGTGCCTACTTGTTGTCAGCAGTTCTCTTGTCAGTCAGTATGTGCCTACTTGTTGTCAGCAGTTCTCTTGTCAGTCAGTATGTGCCTACTTGTTGTCAGCAGTTCTCTTGTCAGTGTGTGCCTACTTGTTGTCAGCAGTTCTCTTGTCAGTATGTGCCTACTTGTTGTCAGTAGTTCTCTTGTCAACATGTGCCTACTTGTCAGCAGTTCTCTTGTCAGTGTGTGCCTATCTGTTGTCAGTAGTTCTCTTTATTTGTTAGTTCATGCCTACTTACTGTCAAAAGTTCTCCTAGTCTGTTAGTTAATGCCTAGCTAATATCAAAAGTTCTCCTAGTCTGTTGACTCATATCTGTCTACTGTCAAAAGTTCTGTTACTCTGTTATTCATGCCTACCAGCTGTCATCAGTTCTCATAATCTATTAGTCCATGCATCCATACAGTTAGTAGCTCTCTTAATCTAATAGTCCATGCATACATACAGTTAGTAGCTCTCTTAATCTATTAGTCCATGCATCCATACAGTTAGTAGCTCTCTTAATCTATTAGTCCATGCATCCATACAGTTAGTAGCTCTCTTAATCTATTAGTTCATGCATCCATACTGTTAGTAGACCTCTTAATCTATTAATTCATGCATCCATGCAGTCAGTACATCTCTCTTAATCTATTAGTTCATGCATCCATGCAGTCAGTAGACCTCCCTTAATCTCTTAATTCATGCATCCTTGCAGTCAGTAGACCTCTTAATCTGTTAGTCCATGCACCCATCCAGTCAGTAGACCTCTCTTAATCTGTTAATTCATGCATCCATACAGTTAGTAGCTCTCTTCATCTATTAGTTCATGCATCAATGCAGTCAGTAGACTTCTCTTAATCTATTAGTTCTTGCATCCATGCAGTCAGTAGACCTATCTTAATCTATTAGTTCATGCATCCATACAGCCAGTAGACCTCTCTTAATCTATTAGTTCATGCATCCATACAGTCAGTAGACTTCTCTTAATCTATTATTTCTTGCATCCATGCAGTCAGTAGACCTCTCTTAATCTATTAGTTCTTGCATCCATGCAGTCAGTAGACCTCTCTTAATCTGTTAGTTCATGCATCCATGCAGTCAGTTAACCTCTTAATCTGTTAATTCATGCATCCATGCAGTCAGTAGACCTCTTAATCTGTTAATTCATGCATCCATGCAGTCAGTAGACCTCTTAATCTGTTAATTCATGCATCCATGCAGTCAGTAGACCTCTCTTAATCTATTAGTTCATACATCCATACAGTCAGTAGACCTCTTAATCTGTTAATTCATGCCTATCAACTGTTAACAAGTTTTGTAGCCTCTTTTTCTCCTAGAATTGTAACTCTTCACAAAATAATAGTTGCTATAATGCACCATTATAATTGTAAGAATTAGTTTTTCTTTACTTCGTCAAGATTTTCTTTATTTTAGGTTACCATAGCTCAAACTTACATAAAGAAAGAGAAGAAGAAGAAAGAGAAGGCAAGATTTATCCGACAGTTAAAAGAGAAAACCCGCGGGTTATTCCGCATGTAGGAGTGAAAGAAGATGTCTTCATGTGAGCTTGTGTCACGATGTTTCTCTCCATTTTTGTGCTAAGTTTTTGTTTTTTAACTTTAATTTTAATTCTGTCAGCAAATATTTGTTGTTGTTGTTGTTGTTGTTGCTGTTGTTCCTGTTGTTGTTCAATCTCACTGAAACTTAGATCCTGGTCTCTTTTGCAGCCGAAGCGCTAAAGATGTTCAGGCACACGCAGAATACGATTATTTTTTATGTTATTTTAGCGGGACTAAAAAGTACAGATGTGCAATACCTCTTTGGCAGACTCCACCACCATGATATCTATAGTGAAACTTGCTCCATTAGTCAGACTGATCCTGTGATTGGTGGTACTAACAGAGAGGTAGTACTAACAGAGAGGTGATACTAACAGTGAGGAGCTGGTACTAACAGAGAGGAGCTAGAACTAAGAGAGAGGAAGTGGTACTAACAGAGAGGAGGTGCTAACAGAGATGAGGTGGTACTAACAGAGAGGAAGTGGTAATAACAGAGAGGAGGTGCTAACAGAGATGAGGTGGTACTAACAGAGAGGAGGTAGTGCTAACAGAGAGGAGGTGCTAACAGAGATGAGGTGGTACTAACAGAGAGGAGGTACTAACAGAGATGAGGTGGTACTAACAGAGAGGAGGTACTAACAGAGAGGAGGTGGTACTAACAGAGAGGAGGTACTAACAGAGATGAGGTGGGTTGGGGTTACATATACACAAATTCGTAAACGACCGATATTAGTATCGAATCCATAGTTTTCTGGGTCGCTGAGATGAATAGTAGCACTTACAACTTCAGCCCCCTATCGGCATGGGTGAGAAGTGGTGAAAAATAAAATGTCCAGATTGACCGAGATTAGTGCCGACTCCAGAGTGTTCGGGGTCGCTAAGCTGATTGGTGACAGTCCTGATGACAATTAAGCCCACGTTAGTTGAATAGAAGGAATAGAACTCTGTAGAAACGTCTAGACTCTGTAGAACCTTCTAGAAGGTTGTGGAAATGAATAGACCTCTGTAGAACCATCTAGAATGTTGTGGAAAGGAATAGAACTTTGGTGATTGGGATAAATAAATACCCGGGCAACGCCGGGTAATCAACTAGTGTGCTATAAATATGGAAAACCAAAATACAGTTTTGTAGAACAATGGTATACAGTGATAGGCATTCAAATTTAGAGAGAAATGACAGATTCCAAAGAACCAGGCGTGGGTATTGCTATACTGGTTATCCAGCAAAATATTCAGAAGGGTACAATGTACGAAGAGAAATATCAGGAAAACGAGTGTTTGTTCAAACAAGACTCGAAGAGCATCCATCACATCTGCAGGGTCATCAAACAAGAGCAGAGAGAAAAAAAACAAGACCAAGGTTCAGCATGCAATGGGTATAGTACAAGCTACACGGAGTAAGATTCATACATTGACAGACACCGGGTCAGAAATAAGTCTTTGTCGATACAATGTGTGGAAAACATTAATGAAGGACAATAATGACATACAAAAACATATAAATTTACACTCGGTTAGCGGGGAGGAACTGAAGCTGATTGGTGTATGAACTTTATCATTCCAGGTAGGACATTTTTCTAACCCTTTCTACGTCCTGACAGGAATGAGCAGACCCCTCATTCTGGATCAAGACCTCATGCAGACAGACCCCTCATTCTGGGTCAAGATTTCCTGCAGACAGACCCCTCATTCTAGATGAAAACTTCCTGCAGACAGACCCCTCATTCTGGGTCAAGACTTCCTGCAGACAGACCTCTCATTCTGGGTGAAGACTTCATGCAGAGTACGTTAGCAAACATTGATTTCAGCTCCAGAAAACTTGGACTCGGTGATCAGCCATTTGATTTGTACAAGGAACAGCAAATAAGAGAAGTTATACGAACAGCATATGAGGTAATAATGACATAAGCATCATAGCTTGTATTAAGAAAGGAGCTTACACATATCAGGAAGGTGAAGAAATCCCAATCACAACTGTCACCAGAGGTTTTTTTGACTGAAGACCTAGGTGTTTATGTAGTAGATTAAATAGTCAAAATAGGGAAAAAAAAGGAGTGGTTCTTGTCACCATGTTGAATTTAACCAATAAACACAATAGGATAAGAAAGGGGAGTGTCGTGAGAAAGTTAGAGACAAGACAGTGGACATATAACGCCAGAGAGGTGAACACAAACAACCAAAATAGAACGATGGACGAAACTCACAAGCTCACAGAGTTACTGAAACGACTGCAGGTTGATGAGAAAAATAGAACTCTCATTCAAGAACTGTTAGAAGAAACTGACATATTTGCCTTGTCGGACCTAGATCTGGGCAGAACTAACACATTAAAAATTCATATAGACACCACCACCACCCCCACCCCCCCCCCACCCCAGTTTGTATGAAACCCTACAAAACCCCTCTCAAATACAGAGGAATAGTGGGAAAAGCTATTCATGACATGTTACAGACAGGAGTGATTTAACCAGAACCTCTAACCCAATGGAATCCACCAACTTTAATAGTGGAAAAAAAAGATGGAACGTATCGTTTATGCTGTGATTTCAGGGTCTTAACTCAATCATTAAATCTATCTCCTACAAGATGCCAAATGCTGAAGATATTTTGACCCAGCTAGGTGGAGCCAAGTGATTCACTACCTTAGATACGAAAGTAGGTTACTGGTGTATCCCAGTTGACGAAGACTCCCAAGAAAAGACCAGCTTCTCCAGGAAACGGAAACGATCACCTTTCCTAAAAATATCCTCACTCTCCATGAGGGATTCACATGCGAGTCCCGCAATGTGATATATGTCATTGTATGCAAAAGATGCGGGGTAGGTTATATTGGTAAAACTGGCCTCATATTAGGGGACCGCATGCAGAAACACCTGTACGATATCACACATGCTTCAATGGCCCCAGCCACAAAAGGCAAAGCTGACTTTCTGGTAACAGCATCAAACAATGTCATGCAGATGACAGAAGCCGTCTGACGGTTGAGAACAGCTACTTCCAGGAATATGGGACGCTGAAACCTCATGGTTTGAACTCGTTTATTCAGCTACACCTAACATTCTCCTTTTCCACAATCATAATCCATCCCCACTAAGTTCCACTCCCTCCTCACTTGTTACACATAGTTCAGAACCTCCTCACAGCATCACATTACAACCCCTCTACCCTAACTATAATCACGTATTTCACCTTCTCCTGGCTAGATTTCCATTGTATCACTCTCTCTCCCATTCACGGTTTTCCCACCCACCACCCTCAGTTACGACCCACCTATCACACATCCTAAGTTTCCATTTAAATACTCTCTACACTTCACTTTGTGCATTTCTGACACAAAAAGCGTCGGACAAGCCACAGCTTCTTTCAAGTTACAGCTAAGAGAATTTTATCTGATTTTTCAGCACATCATTTATGTGAACTTTATCTCCTCTCTCTGTTTCTTTGCCCTGTGTGTTTTTGTATGATTAAGGCCCGAGCCGAAACGTCACAACTGTGTACTCGTTAAGTAATAAAGCTGTTTCTACTTTTTTCCTAGTTTATACATTTCAGTTTCTCTTGCGGTTTTGGAAAATATGTCTTTCAAAAAATGCCATGTGGAATCCCCAGTGCTCCAGCTACGCCATTAAAGCATCACGTCTAACAAGGTGTGCCAAGATTTGCAATGATATACACTGATGATTTTTTTTTACAAGTACTGTACAACTAGTGAGGACCATGTCGACAAGATACAAGAAGTCTTTCACAGATTACCACAACACAAAGTCAAACAACATAACGAAGTGCTATTTCGCAAAATCAGAAACAGAATACCTATGTTACGAAATATACAGAGAAGACGTCACACCCAACACCAAAAAAGAACATAAAACAAATGGGTAGTTTTATAGTAACAGATAGAGGTGAGTGGTACAGTTTTACAAAGCGATAGAGGGAGTGAGAAAAGTTAGAAAAAACACAAATAATGAAAAACATACTACATCCAATATTTCGGCGTGAGCTTATTTCAAGGATTACATAAAAAAAACACAATATAAAATAAAAGAAGAAAAATGAAAATGAAAAACTTAGCTTTGTGGCACCCCTCCCTGTACACAAGACAACAGAATGCATCATAAGACAAGGCTGGGAGACCAAAAAAGGAAAACAAATTGAACCAATCGGATGTTAGCGCCGGTGAAAGGGAGAGATCGATGCGGATTGGGGGTGGTGGCAATAAATACCTCTAGGTCGCTAGAAAAGAAGAGAGGAGGGGGGAAAAGGGAAGCTAGAGAAGATAATGTGAAAATGATGAATGCAAAACTACAGCGAAATGCGCGGGGCTGAGACAAGAAAGTAGAGAATAAATAGCAGAAAAAAGGTGGAAGTCTAAAGAAGTTAAAAGAAAGCTAAATATATTGTTAATTTCAGTTGAGTGGAGACAGCCGGCCTGGAAAATAAGGCACTGTTCTAGAGCTGTAGTTGTAGCTGTAGCTCTAGAACAGCGTCTTGTTTTCCAGGCCGGCTGTGAACTCTAGAACAGCGCCTTATTTTCCAGGCCGGCTATGAACTCTAGAACAGCGCCTTATTTTCCAGGCCGGCTATGAACTCTAGAACAGCGCCTTATTTTCCAGGCCGGCTATGAACTCTAGAACAGCGTCTTATTTTCCAGGCCTGCTGTAAGCTCTAGAACAGCGCCTTATTTTCCAAGCCGGCTGTGAAATCTAGAACAGCGCCTTATTTTCCAGGCCGGCTGTGAACTCTAGAACAGCGCCTAATTTTCCAGGCCTGCTGTAAGGTCTAGAACAGCGCCTTATTTTCCAGGTCGGCTGTGAACTCTAGAACAGCGTCTAATTTTCCAGGCCGGCTGTAAACTCTAGAACAGCGCCTTATTTTCCAGGCCGGCTGTGAACTCTAGAACGGCGCCTTATTTTCCAGGCTGGGGACAGTGTGTGAGAAAGAATTACTGGAGCTCGAGTCTAAAGCATGTGAAAACATGTTCACAGTAAGTGTGATCGATTCTTTGAATCTACATTATGACGACATACTCCAGTCACCCTCTGACAGTAAGTGTGATCGATTCTTTGAATCTACATTATGACGACATACTTCAGTCACCCTCTAACAGTAAGTGTGATCGATTCTTCGAATCTACTTTATGACGACATACTTCAGTCACCCTCTGACACAGACACATTAAAGACATCTTCGTATGATCAGAAACCGCGATCATTATCGTTTCACAACATCGGTATACAGAAGGAGCAAGAGAAGGACAGAGATATCTTGGAGATACAAACCAGACTGAAGAAGTCCGATGATTCAGACTTATTGACTAAATCATTCATTTTGGAGAAAGATGTCGCGTACAAAGTGACAGAAGATGAAGAAACATCGCCCTCATTATACATACCTGCACATCTGAAGAACATTGTTATACTCCACTATCATGCCAAGAATGGACATATGTGCACTGAAAAAGTAGTCCAAAGCATCGGACTAAATGCTGTTAGAGGGGTATCCATAAAGATGTAGAACAACATGCTAAAGTTTGTGTAACGTGCAAAACAAGCAATAACAACATGCTAAATCTTGTGTAACATGCAAAACAAGCAATAACAACATGCTAAAGTTTGTGTAACATGCAAAACAAGCAATAGCAACATGCTAAAGTTTGTGTAACATGCAAAACAAGCAATAACAACATGCTAAAGTTTGTGTAACATGCAAAACAAGCAATAACAACATGCTAAAGTTTGTGTAACATGCAAAACAAGCAATCTGAAAGCGCACAAAATGCCATTACAAACCATGGATACACCCCCACGGTTGGTTGTATGTTGAAGGTCAGTATGGACTCCTCAGGTCCATATCTGATTATCAATTCTGGAAACAGTTACATTGTCTACTTTACAAACGAATGCTCAGCCTGGACAGAATGTTATGCAACACCAAACAAGAGCAGCCTCAACATGGCAAAATTATTAGTCGACGAATTTATAACAAGGCATAATGATCCACCAAACTTATGACAAGGCATAATGATCCACCAAACTTATGACAAGGCATAATGATCCATTAAACTTATGACAAGGCATAATGATTCACCGAACTTATAACCAGGCATAATGATCCACCAAACGTATGACAAGGCATAATGATCCACCAAACTTATGACAAGGCATAATGATCCACCAAACTTATAACAAGGCATAATGATCCACCATACTTATAACAAGGCATAATGATTCACAGAACTTATAACAAGGCATAATAATCCACCAAACTTATAACGAGGCATAATGATCCACCATACTTATAACAAGGCATAATAATCCACCAAACTTATGACAAGGAATAATGATCCACCAAACTTATGACAAGGCATAATGATCCACCAAACTTATGACAAGGCATAATGATCCACCAAACTTATGACAAGCCATAATGATCCACCAAACTTATTCAGTAAAATGAGTGAAATGGGACAGACTGTCAGGAGACTTCAGGACGAAGTTAAATTCATGAGAGAACACAAAACTAGGACGAAAACAAAAGACAAAAATTCCATTCAGTTTGTCATGGAGGATGATACAGATGGCGAGAATTAGTCCAGGGAAGAGTGACACATCACATTTATGAGTGAAAGAATTAGTCCAGGGAAGAGTGACACATCACATTTATGAGTGAAAGAATTAGTCCAGGGAAGAGTGACACATCACATTTATGAGTGAAAGACAGTATTGTTAGAGTTTATTTTTCCTTTTTGATGTAGTGTGCATATAAATGTATGATTTCAACCATATCATGATCATAAATATTAAAGTATGATTGCTTGGATTATGTATATATTTAATCTATTAGTATGTGTTATTTTTCAGCAAAGCTACATGTTAAAAACATACCATGAGATTATCAAGCTATTGTTAGATGCTGTAATATTTTTGTTGTTGTTTGTTTGCTTGTCTGACTACGAATGTTTTTTACAGTTATAGAGCGGGAGAATTATTCCATTTTTTTAAAGACGAGGAGAGTGTAAGGGGAAGGTGTCGAACGACTGGCGGAAGTATTAGGGAGAAGAGAGAGAAGAGAAAGAGAGAGGAGAGAGAGAGAGAGTGAGAGAGAGAGAGAGAGAGAGAGAGGAGAGAGAAATGCATAGCGGCTACTAAAAGTGTGTGCCATGTGTAAAAGCTGTTGCTGTTTGTGAGCATTTGTGTCAAACTCAGAGACCTGCAACATATACATTGAATAAGGTGACAGTTAAGTGCTAGTGTATTCAGTAACTGATGAGTGAATAAATTGATCTGGCACTGATATGTGGAATCTAGTTTTTCTGTGACAACTACACGTGTGTGCTCTGTTGAGAACAGCCTATACTTAGTTTGTATATATTTATATCCTAATTACTTAGTTTTATATACTTATACACTAATTACTTAGTTTTATATACTTATACACTAATTATTATTGTTTAGTTCTTAGGGTAGCTTAGTGTACATTTCTGTAGTTATCTTTTCCTACAGCATACCAGGTCCTGTTTTCGCTGCCATGTCATGCTTGCAGTTTTTCCATCAAAATCCTTGATAGTTATTATTGCTATATTTTTCCCACCTGTAATCTGACGTGATTTTTTGCTTCTCATGGTACCTGTCACGGGAGGGAACAATACTCGTTTTTACAATGAACATTTTATAAGGTTATTTCCCTTGTAAAGTGAATGGATTTTACGAAGGAAAAAGTTTTATTTTCCACAGATCTTGATTCAAGGTGTGTATGTGTTTTGTGTGTTGGTTCAATGTGTGTATGTGTTTTGTGTCTTGGTTCAAGGTGTGTATGTGTTTTGTGTGTTGGTTCAAGGTGTGTCTGTGTTCTGTGTCTTGGTTCAAGGTGTGTCTGTGTTATGTGTCTTGGTTCAAGGTTTGTATGTGTTTTGTGTCTTGGTTCAAGTTGTGTATGTATTTTGTGTGTTGGTTCAAGGTGTGTATGTGGTTTGTGTGTTGGTTCAAGGTGTGTCTGTGTTTTGTGTGTTGGTTCAAGTTGTGTCTGTGTTTTGTGTGTTGGTTCAAGTTGTGTCTGTGTTTTGTGTGTGCTTGTGCCAGATAGGTCTTGTGCCTGTCAATCTATCTGTCTGTCTGTCAGTGTTCAGAAATAAGATTCTCTGGCATCTTCACATTCAGGACAATACCATACATGTTCCTTCACGTACTCCAACGTTTGGTTAATGTTGGTTCCTGTCTAATGTTGATTGTTGATTATACGTTTGTTTTTCCCATAGTTCATATTTTCTGCTAGCACCTTCCTCTGTTATCAATCTCCGTATATGCACATTGATCCTCCACTCTCTCCTCTCATCCTCCCATAGCCTGACAAAAATGGCCTTTATAATGTCCTCCTTGTACATTCTGTCTTATATCTCAGCTTGTCTTGTATCTCAGCCTGTCTTGTATTTCAGCTTGTCTTATAGCTAAGCCTTCCCTATATCTCACCCTGTCTTATATTTCAGTTTGCGTTATATGTCAACCTGTCTTATATCTCAGTTTGCGTTATATCTCAACCTGTCTTATGTCTTAGTTTGCGTTATATCTCAACCTGTCTTAAATCTCAGTTTGCGTTATATCTTAACCTGTCTTATATCTCAGTTTGCGTTATATGTCAACCTGTCTTATATCTTAGTTTGCATTATATCTTAACCTGTCTTATATTTCAGTTTGCGTTATATGTCAACCTGTCTTATATCTTAGTTTGTGTTATATCTTAACCTGTCTTATATCTCAGTTTGCGTTATATGTCAACCTGTCTTATATCTTAGTTTGCGTTATATCTCAACCTGTCTTATATCACAGCCTTCTCTATATCTTATGGTGGCTCATGCTTATGTTAATGGCATGCTCATATTTCCTGTGTGTGAAATCTTTGTTGAAATACATGATTGTATGTTGATATGTTATCTGATGTAAGCGCGTGTGGGGTCTGGTGTTGTGATTAAAACCTAACCTTTTATTTGCCTAGATCAATGCATGTCTTTTGAGTGGTCATATATTGTTGGTGGAGCTTGAGACGAATGAGATGTTAACTTATTGTTAACTTAAAGTTCAGATAGATAGATAGATAGATAGATAGATAGATAGATAGATAGATAGATAGATAGATAGATAGATAGATAGATAGATAGATAGATAGATAGATAGATAGGACAAGAGAGACAACTGAGAGGACAAGATCCTGGATTGTCGGTCGTGAGAAGTGGTGCAGTAGTTGAGGATGTTCTAGGCACAGCTCTCTTGGCACTGACTCATCACATAAAGGGTAGAGGTTTAAGTCATGAGCACCACGAACCTCCTTTCGATGAATAGAGATAAGAGATAAAGAAACAAGATAGAGAGAATTATTGAGAAGTAAGATAAAAATAAGCACTAAATAAAACACATAATTTGACATATAATTTTACTCATAATTTGTACATCATGCAAGGCCGCATACCCTGCCCCCCCCCCCCCCTAGGTTCGCATTAGTCCATAGACATGTGATAGAATATAAGTGTGTGACCTTGACCTGATGTCAGCAGTACAAGACTGGATTTTAGTATAGAACCATCCTCAGCTAACACAGGTTGTTGTACCAGCTTCAGCTAACACAGGTTGTTGTACCAGCCTTAACTATCTCAGGTTGTTGTACCAGCCTCAACTAACACAGGTTATCGCCAGCCTCAACTAACACAGGTTGTTGTACCAGCCTCAACTAACACAGGTTGTTGTACCAGCTTCAACTAACACAGGTTGTTGTACCAGCTTCAGCTAACAAAAGTTGTTGTACCAGCTTCAGCTAATATAGGTTGTTGTACCACCTTCAGTTAACACAGGTTGTTGTACCAGCCTCAACTAACACAGGTTGTCGCCAGCCTCAACTAACAGAGGTTGTTGTACCAGCCTCAACTAACACAGGTTGTTCTACCACCTTCAGCTAACACAGGTTGTTGTACCAGCTTCAGCTAACACAGGTTGTTGTACCAGCTTCAGCTAACACAGGTTGTTGTACCAACTTCAGCTAACATAAGTTGTTGTACCACCTTCAGCTAACACAGTTTGTTGTACATCTCGGTCGTGAATGCTGGGATTGGGTACACGGTGAAACTGAACTTCGGGTTCAGTAGCTATTCCAGAGAAACTGTGGGTCTTCAGATATGTTCTTACACAAACTGTGGGTCTTCAGATATGTTCTTACACAAACTGTGGGTCTTCAGATATGTTATTACACAAACTGTGGGTCTTCAGATATGTTTTTACACAAACTGTGGGTCTTCAGATATGTTCTTACACAAACTGTGGGTCTTCAAATATGTTCTTACACAAACTGTGGGTCTTCAGATATGTTCTTACACAAACTGTGGGTTTTCAGATATGTTATTACACAAACTGTGGGTCTTCAAATATGTTCTTACACAAACTGTGGGTCTTCAGATATGTTCTTACACAAACTGTGGGTCTTCAGATATGTTATTACACAAACTGTGGGTCTTCAGATATGTTCTTACACAAACTGTGGGTCTTCAGATATGTTCTTACACAAACTATGGGTCTTCAGATATGTTCTTACTCAAACTGTGGGTCTTCAGATATGTTCTTACACAAATTGTGGGTCTTCAGATATGTTCTTACACAAACGTACACAAAAAGAGAGAGAGAGAGAGAGAGAGGAGAGAGAGAGAGTGAGAGAGAGAGGAGAGAAAAATGCATAGCGGCGACTAAAAGTGTGTGCCATGTGTAAAAGCTGTTGCTGTTTGTGAGCATTTGTGTCAAACTCAGAGACCTGCAACATATACATTGAATAAGGTGACAGTTAAGTGCTAGTGTATTCAGTAACTGATGAGTGAATAAATTGATCTGGCACTGATATGTGGAATCTAGTTTTTCTGTGACAACTACACGTGTGTGCTCTGTTGAGAACAGCCTATACTTAGTTTGTATATATTTATATCCTAATTACTTAGTTTTATATACTTATACACTAATTACTTAGTTTTATATACTTATACACTAATTATTATTGTTTAGTTCTTAGGGTAGCTTAGTGTACATTTCTGTAGTTATCTTTTCCTACAGCATACCAGGTCCTGTTTTCGCTGCCATGTCATGCTTGCAGTTTTTCCATCAAAATCCTTGATAGTTATTATTGCTATATTTTTCCCACCTGTAATCTGACGTGATTTTTTGCTTCTCATGGTACCTGTCACGGGAGGGAACAATACTCGTTTTTACAATGAACATTTTATAAGGTTATTTCCCTTGTAAAGTGAATGGATTTTACGAAGGAAAAAGTTTTATTTTCCACAGATCTTGATTCAAGGTGTGTATGTGTTTTGTGTGTTGGTTCAAGGTGTGTCTGTGTTTTGTATGTTGGATCAAGGTGTGTCTGTGTTCTGTGTTTTGGTTCAAGTTGTGTCTGTGTTTTGTGTGTTGGTTCAAGTTGTGTATGTGTTTTGTGTCTTGGTTCAAGGTGTGTATGTGTTTTGTGTGTTGGTTCAAGATGTGTATGTGTTTTGTGTGTTGGTTCAAGTTGTGTCTGTGTTCTGTGTCTTGGTTCAAGGTGTGTATGTGTTTTGTGTGTTGGTTCAAGTTGTGTCTGTGTTCTGTGTCTTGGTTCAAGGTGTGTATGTGTTTTGTGTGTTGGTTCAAGTTGCGTCTGTGTTTTGTGTGTTGGTTCAAGTTGTGTATGTGTTTTGTGTGTTGGTTCAAGTTGTGTCTGTGTTTTGTGTGTTGGTTCAAGTTGTGTATGTGTTTTGTGTGTTGGTTCAAGTTGTGTCTGTGTTCTGTGTCTTGGTTCAAGGTGTGTATGTGGTTTGTGTGTTGGTTCAAGGTGTGTCTGTGTTTTGTGTGTTGGTTCAAGTTGTGTCTGTGTTGTGTGTGTTGGTTCAAGTTGTGTCTGTGTTTTGTGTGTGCATGTGCCAGTTAGGTCTTGTGCCTGTCAATCTATCTTTCTGTCTGTCAGTGTTCAGAAATAAGATTCTCTGGCATCTTCACATTCAGGACAATACCATACATGTTCCTTCACGTACTCTAACGTTTGTTTAATGTTGGTTCCTGTCTAATGTTGATTGTTGATTATACGTTTGTTTTTCCCATAGTTCATATTTTCTGATAGCACCTTCCTCTGTTATCAATCTCCGTATATGCACATTGATCGTCCACTAACTCTTCTCATCCTCCCATAGCCTGTCAAAAATGGTCTTTATAATGTCCTCCTTGTACATTCTGTCTTATATCTCAGCTTGTCTTGTATCTCAGCCTGTCTTGTATTTCAGTATGTCTTATAGCTAAGCCTTCCCTATATCTCACCCTGTCTTATATTTCAGTTTGCGTTATATGTCAACCTGTCTTATATCTCATTTTGCGTTATATGTCAACCTGTCTTATATCTTAGTTTGCGTTATATCTTAACCTGTCTTATATCACAGCCTTCCCTATATCTTATGGTGGCTCATGCTTATGTTAATGGCATGCTCATATTTCCTGTGTGTGAAATCTTTGTTGAAATACATGATTGTATGTTGATATGTTATCTGATGTAAGCGCGTGTGGGGTCTGGTGTTGTGATTAAAACCTAACCTTTTATTTGCCTAGATCAATGCATGTCTTTTGAGTGGTCATTTATTGTTGGTGGAGCTTGAGACGAATGAGATGTTAACTTATTGTTAACTTAAAGTTCAGATAGATAGATAGATAGATAGATAGATAGATAGATAGATAGATAGATAGATAGATAGATAGATAGATAGATAGGACAAGAGAGACAACTGAGAGGACAAGATCCTGGATTGTCGGTCGTGAGAAGTGGTGCAGTAGTTGAGGAAGTTCTAGGCACAGCTCTCTTGGCACTGACTCATCACATAAAGGGTAGAGGTTTAAGTCATGAGCACCACGAACCTCCTTTCGATGAATAGAGATAAGAGATAAAGAAACAAGATAGAGAGAATTATTGAGAAGTAAGATAAAAATAAGCACTAAATAAAACACATAATTTGACATATAATTTTACTCATAATTTGTACATCATGCAAGGCCGATACCCTGCCCCCCCCTAGGTTCGCATTAGTCCATAGACATGTGATAGAATATAAGTGTGTGACCTTGACCTGATGTCAGCAGTACAAGACTGGATTTTAGTATAGAACCATCCTCAGCTAACACAGGTTGTTGTACCAGCTTCAGCTAACACAGGTTGTTGTACCAGCCTCAACTAACTCAGGTTGTACCAGCCTCAACTAACACAGGTTATCGCCAGCCTCAACTAACACAGGTTGTTGTACCAGCCTCAACTAACACAGGTTGTTGTACCAGCTTCAACTAACACAGGTTGTTGTACCAGCTTCAGCTAACATAGATTGTTGTACCAGCCTTAACTAACTCAGGTTGTTGTACCAGCCTCAACTAACATAGGTTGTTGTACCAGCTTCAGCTAATACAGGTTGTTGTACCAGCCTCAACTAACACAGGTTGTCGCCAGCCTCAACTAACAGAGGTTGTTGTACCAGCCTCAACTAACACAGGTTGTTCTACCACCTTTAGCTAACACAGGTTGTTGTACCAGCTTCAACTAACACAGGTTTTTGTACCAGCTTCAGCTAACACAGGTTGTTGTACCAACTTCAGCTAACATAAGTTGTTGTACCACCTTCAGCTAACACAGCTTGCTGTACATCTCGGTCGTGAATGCTGGGATTGGGTACACGGTGAAACTGAACTTCGGGGTCAGTAGCTATTCCAGAGAAACTGTGGGTCTTCAGATATGTTCTTACACAAACTGTGGGTCTTCAGATATGTTCTTACACAAACTGTGGGTCTTCAGATATGTTATTACACAAACTGTGGGTCTTCAGATATGTTCTTACACAAACTGTGGGTCTTCAGATATGTTCTTACACAAACTGTGGGTCTTCAAATATGTTCTTACACAAACTGTGGGTCTTCAGATATGTTATTACACAAACTGTGGGTCTTCAGATATGTTCTTACACAAACTGTGGGTCTTCAGATATGTTATTACACAAACTGTGGGTCTTCAGATATGTTCTTACACAAACTGTGGGTCTTCAGATATGTTCTTACACAAACTGTGGGTCTTCAGATATGTTCTTACACAAACTGTGGTTCTTCGGATATGTTCTTACACAAACTGTGGGTCTTCAGATATGTTCTTACACAAACTGTGGGTCTTCAGATATGTTCTTACACAAACTGTGGGTCTTCAGATATGTTCTTACTCAAACTGTGGGTCTTCAGATATGTTCTTACACAAACTGTGGGTCTTCAGATATGTTCTTACACAAACGTACACAAAAAGAGAGAGAGAGAGAGAGAGAGGAGAGAGAGAGAGTGAGAGAGAGAGGAGAGAAAAATGCATAGCGGCGACTAAAAGTGTGTGCCATGTGTAAAAGCTGTTGCTGTTTGTGAGCATTTGTGTCAAACTCAGAGACCTGCAACATATACATTGAATAAGGTGACAGTTAAGTGCTAGTGTAGTCAGTAACTGATGAGTGAATAAATTGATCTGGCACTGATATGTGGAATCTAGTTTTTCTGTGACAACTACACGTGTGTGCTCTGTTGAGAACAGCCTATACTTAGTTTGTATATATTTATATCCTAATTACTTAGTTTTATATACTTATACACTAATTACTTAGTTTTATATACTTATACACTAATTATTATTATTTAGTTCTTCGGGTAGCTTAGTGTACATTTCTGTAGTTATCTTTTCCTACAGCATACCAGGTCCTGTTTTCGCTGCCATGTCATGCTTGCAGTTTTTCCATCAAAATCCTTGATAGTTATTATTGCTATATTTTTCCCACCTGTAATCTGACGTGATTTTTTGCTTCTCATGGTACCTGTCACGGGAGGGAACAATACTCGTTTTTACAATGAACATTTTATAAGGTTATTTCCCTTGTAAAGTGAATGGATTTTACGAAGGAAAAAGTTTTATTTTCCACAGATCTTGATTCAAGGTGTGTATGTGTTTTGTGTGTTGGTTCAAGGTGTGTATGTGTTTTGTGTGTTGGTTCAAGGTGTGTCTGTGTTCTGTGTCTTGGTTCAAGGTGTGTCTGTGTTCTGTGTCTTGGTTCAAAGTGTGTCTGTGTTCTGTGTCTTGGTTCAAGGTGTGTATGTGTTTTGTGTGTTGGTTCAAGGTGTGTATGTTTTTTGTGTGTTGGTTCAAGGTGTGTCTGTGTTCTGTGTCTTGGTTCAAGGTGTGTATGTGTTTTGTGTGTTGGTTCAAGGTGTGTCTGTGTTCTGTGTCTTGGTTCAAAGTGTGTATGTGTTTTGTGTGTTGGTTCAAGTTGTGTCTGTGTTCTGTGTCTTGGTTCAAGGTGTATATGTGTTTTGTGTGTTGGTTCAAGGTGTGTATGTGTTTTGTGTGTTGGTTCAAGTTGTGTCTGTGTTCTGTGTATTGGTTCAAGGTATGTCTGTGTTTTCTGTGTTGGTTCAAGGTGTGTCTGTGTTCTGTGTCTTGGTTCAAGGTGTGTATGTGTTTTGTGTTAGTTCAAGGTGTGTCTGTGTTTTGTGTGTTGGATCAAGGTGTGTCTGTGTTCTGTGTCCTGGTTCAAGTTGTGTCTGTGTTTTGTGTGTTGGTTCAAGTTGTGTATGTGTTTTGTGTGTTGGTTCAAGTTGTGTCTGTGTTCTGTGTCTTGGTTCAAGGTGTGTATGTGGTTTGTGTGTTGGTTCAAGGTGTGTCTGTGTTTTGTGTGTTGGTTCAAGTTGTGTCTGTGTTTTGTGTGTTGGTTCAAGTTGTGTCTGTGTTTTGTGTGTGCATGTGCCATATAGGTCTTGTGCCTGTCAATCTATCTGTCTGTCTGTCAGTGTTCAGAAATAAGATTCTCTGGCATCTTCACATTCAGGACAATACCATACATGTTCCTTCACGTACTCTAACGTTTGGTTAATGTTGGTTCCTGTCTAATGTTGATTGTTGATTATACGTTTGTTTTTCCCATAGTTCATATTTTCTGATAGCACCTTCCTCTGTTATCAATCTCCGTATATGCACATTGATCGTCCACTAACTCTTCTCATCCTCCCATAGCCTGTCAAAAATGGCCTTTATAATGTCCTCCTTGTACATTCTGTCTTATTTTTCAGCTTGTCTTGTATCTCAGCCTGTCTTGTATTTCAGTATGTCTTATAGCTAAGCCTTCCCTATATCTCACCCTGTCTTATATTTCAGTTTGCGTTATATGTCAACCTGTCTTATATCTCATTTTGCGTTATATGTCAACCTGTCTTATATCTTAGTTTGCGTTATATCTCAACCTGTCTTATATCTCAGTTTGTGTTATATGTCAACCTGTCTTATATCTTAGTTTGCGTTATATCTCAACCTGTCTTATATCACAGCCTTCCCTATATCTTATGGTGGCTCATGCTTATGTTAATGGCATGCTCATATTTCCTGTGTGTGAAATCTTTGTTGAAATACATGATTGTATGTTGATATGTTATCTGATGTAAGCGCGTGTGGGGTCTGGTGTTGTGATTAAAACCTAACCTTTTATTTGCCTAGATCAATGCATGTCTTTTGAGTGGTCATTTATTGTTGGTGGAGCTTGAGACGAATGAGATGTTAACTTATTGTTAACTTAAAGTTCAGATAGATAGATAGATAGATAGATAGATAGATAGATAGATAGATAGATAGATAGATAGATAGATAGATAGATAGATAGATAGATAGATAGATAGGACAAGAGAGACAACTGAGAGGACAAGATCCTGGATTGTCGGTCGTGAGAAGTGGTGCAGTAGTTGAGGAAGTTCTAGGCACAGCTCTCTTGGCACTGACTCATCACATAAAGGGTAGAGGTTTAAGTCATGAGCACCACGAACCTCCTTTCGATGAATAGAGATAAGAGATAAAGAAACAAGATAGAGAGAATTATTGAGAAGTAAGATAAAAATAAGCACTAAATAAAACACATAATTTGACATATAATTTTACTCATAATTTGTACATCATGCAAGGCCGATACCCTGCCCCCCCCTAGGTTCGCATTAGTCCATAGACATGTGATAGAATATAAGTGTGTGACCTTGACCTGATGTCAGCAGTACAAGACTGGATTTTAGTATAGAACCATCCTCAGCTAACACAGGTTGTTGTACCAGCTTCAGCTAACACAGGTTGTTGTACCAGCCTCAACTAACTCAGGTTGTTGTACCAGCCTCAACTAACACAGGTTATCGCCAGCCTCAACTAACACAGGTTGTTGTACCAGCCTCAACTAACACAGGTTGTTGTACCAGCTTCAACTAACACAGGTTGTTGTACCAGCTTCAGCTAACATAGATTGTTGTACCAGCCTTAACTAACTCAGGTTGTTGTACCAGCCTCAACTAACATAGGTTGTTGTACCAGCTTCAGCTAATACAGGTTGTTGTACCAGCCTCAACTAACACAGGTTGTCGCCAGCCTCAACTAACAGAGGTTGTTGTACCAGCCTCAACTAACACAGGTTGTTCTACCACCTTTAGCTAACACAGGTTGTTGTACCAGCTTCAACTAACACAGGTTTTTGTACCAGCTTCAGCTAACACAGGTTGTTGTACCAACTTCAGCTAACATAAGTTGTTGTACCACCTTCAGCTAACACAGCTTGCTGTACATCTCGGTCGTGAATGCTGGGATTGGGTACACGGTGAAACTGAACTTCGGGGTCAGTAGCTATTCCAGAGAAACTGTGGGTCTTCAGATATGTTCTTACACAAACTGTGGGTCTTCAGATATGTTCTTACACAAACTGTGGGTCTTCAGATATGTTATTACACAAACTGTGGGTCTTCAGATATGTTCTTACACAAACTGTGGGTCTTCAGATATGTTCTTACACAAACTGTGGGTCTTCAAATATGTTCTTACACAAACTGTGGGTCTTCAGATATGTTATTACACAAACTGTGGGTCTTCAGATATGTTCTTACACAAACTGTGGGTCTTCAGATATGTTATTACACAAACTGTGGGTCTTCAGATATGTTCTTACACAAACTGTGGGTCTTCAGATATGTTCTTACACAAACTGTGGGTCTTCAGATATGTTCTTACACAAACTGTGGTTCTTCAGATATGTTCTTACACAAACTGTGGGTCTTCAGATATGTTCTTACACAAACTGTGGGTCTTCAGATATGTTCTTACACAAACTGTGGGTCTTCAGATATGTTCTTACTCAAACTGTGGGTCTTCAGATATGTTCTTACACAAACTGTGGGTCTTCAGATATGTTCTTACACAAACGTACACAAAGAGAGAGAGAGAGAGAGAGAGGAGAGAGAGAGAGTGAGAGAGAGAGGAGAGAAAAATGCATAGCGGCGACTAAAAGTGTGTGCCATGTGTAAAAGCTGTTGCTGTTTGTGAGCATTTGTGTCAAACTCAGAGACCTGCAACATATACATTGAATAAGGTGACAGTTAAGTGCTAGTGTAGTCAGTAACTGATGAGTGAATAAATTGATCTGGCACTGATATGTGGAATCTAGTTTTTCTGTGACAACTACACGTGTGTGCTCTGTTGAGAACAGCCTATACTTAGTTTGTATATATTTATATCCTAATTACTTAGTTTTATATACTTATACACTAATTACTTAGTTTTATATACTTATACACTAATTATTATTATTTAGTTCTTCGGGTAGCTTAGTGTACATTTCTGTAGTTATCTTTTCCTACAGCATACCAGGTCCTGTTTTCGCTGCCATGTCATGCTTGCAGTTTTTCCATCAAAATCCTTGATAGTTATTATTGCTATATTTTTCCCACCTGTAATCTGACGTGATTTTTTGCTTCTCATGGTACCTGTCACGGGAGGGAACAATACTCGTTTTTACAATGAACATTTTATAAGGTTATTTCCCTTGTAAAGTGAATGGATTTTACGAAGGAAAAAGTTTTATTTTCCACAGATCTTGATTCAAGGTGTGTATGTGTTTTGTGTGTTGGTTCAAGGTGTGTATGTGTTTTGTGTGTTGGTTCAAGGTGTGTCTGTGTTCTGTGTCTTGGTTCAAGGTGTGTCTGTGTTCTGTGTCTTGGTTCAAAGTGTGTCTGTGTTCTGTGTCTTGGTTCAAGGTGTGTATGTGTTTTGTGTTGGTTCAAGGTGTGTATGTTTTTGTGTGTTGGTTCAAGGTGTGTCTGTGTTCTGTGTCTTGGTTCAAGGTGTGTATGTGTTTTGTGTGTTGGTTCAAGGTGTGTCTGTGTTCTGTGTCTTGGTTCAAAGTGTGTATGTGTTTTGTGTGTTGGTTCAAGTTGTGTCTGTGTTTTGTGTCTTGGTTCAAGGTGTATATGTGTTTTGTGTGTTGGTTCAAGGTGTGTATGTGTTTTGTGTGTTGGTTCAAGTTGTGTCTGTGTTCTGTGTATTGGTTCAAGGTATGTCTGTGTTTTCTGTGTTGGTTCAAGGTGTGTCTGTGTTCTGTGTCTTGGTTCAAGGTGTGTATGTGTTTTGTGTTAGTTCAAGGTGTGTCTGTGTTTTGTGTGTTGGATCAAGGTGTGTCTGTGTTCTGTGTCCTGGTTCAAGTTGTGTCTGTGTTTTGTGTGTTGGTTCAAGTTGTGTATGTGTTTTGTGTGTTGGTTCAAGTTGTGTCTGTGTTCTGTGTCTTGGTTCAAGGTGTGTATGTGGTTTGTGTGTTGGTTCAAGGTGTGTCTGTGTTTTGTGTGTTGGTTCAAGTTGTGTCTGTGTTGTGTGTGTTGGTTCAAGTTGTGTCTGTGTTTTGTGTGTGCATGTGCCATATAGGTCTTGTGCCTGTCAATCTATCTGTCTGTCTGTCAGTGTTCAGAAATAAAATTCTCTGGCATCTTCACATTCAGGACAATACCATACATGTTCCTTCACGTACTCTAACGTTTGGTTAATGTTGGTTCCTGTCTAATGTTGATTGTTGATTATACGTTTGTTTTTCCCATAGTTCATATTTTCTGATAGCACCTTCCTCTGTTATCAATCTCCGTATATGCACATTGATCGTCCACTAACTCTTCTCATCCTCCCATAGCCTGTCAAAAATGGCCTTTATAATGTCCTCCTTGTACATTCTGTCTTATTTTTCAGCTTGTCTTGTATCTCAGCCTGTCTTGTATTTCAGTATGTCTTATAGCTAAGCCTTCCCTATATCTCACCCTGTCTTATATTTCAGTTTGCGTTATATGTCAACCTGTCTTATATCTCATTTTGCGTTATATGTCAACCTGTCTTATATCTTAGTTTGCGTTATATCTCAACCTGTCTTATATCTCAGTTTGTGTATATGTCAACCTGTCTTATATCTTAGTTTGCGTTATATCTCAACCTGTCTTATATCACAGCCTTCCCTATATCTTATGGTGGCTCATGCTTATGTTAATGGCATGCTCATATTTCCTGTGTGTGAAATCTTTGTTGAAATACATGATTGTATGTTGATATGTTATCTGATGTAAGCGCGTGTGGGGTCTGGTGTTGTGATTAAAACCTAACCTTTTATTTGCCTAGATCAATGCATGTCTTTTGAGTGGTCATTTATTGTTGGTGGAGCTTGAGACGAATGAGATGTTAACTTATTGTTAACTTAAAGTTCAGATAGATAGATAGATAGATAGATAGATAGATAGATAGATAGATAGATAGATAGATAGATAGATAGATAGATAGATAGATAGATAGATAGGACAAGAGAGACAACTGAGAGGACAAGATCCTGGATTGTCGGTCGTGAGAAGTGGTGCAGTAGTTGAGGATGTTCTAGGCACAGCTCTCTTGGCACTGACTCATCACATAAAGGGTAGAGGTTTAAGTCATGAGCACCACGAACCTCCTTTCGATGAATAGAGATAAGAGATAAAGAAACAAGATAGAGAGAATTATTGAGAAGTAAGATAAAAATAAGCACTAAATAAAACACATAATTTGACATATAATTTTACTCATAATTTGTACATCATGCAAGGCCGATACCCTGCCCCCCCCCCTAGGTTCGCATTAGTCCATAGACATGTGATAGAATATAAGTGTGTGACCTTGACCTGATGTCAGCAGTACAAGACTGGATTTTTGTATAGAACCATCCTCAGCTAACACAGGTTGTTGTACCAGCTTCAGCTAACACAGGTTGTTGTACCAGCCTTAACTATCTCAGGTTGTTGTACCAGCCTCAACTAACATAGGTTGTTGTACCAGCTTCAGCTAACACAGGTTGTTGTACCAGCTTCAGCTAATACAGGTTGTTGTACCACCTTCAGCTAACACAGGTTGTTGTACCAGCCTCAACTAACACAGGTTGTTGTACCAGCTTCAGCTAACACAGGTTGTTGTACCACCTTCAGCTAATACAGGTTGTTGTACCACCTTCAGCTAACATAGGTTGTTGTACCAGCCTCAACTAACACAGGAAGTTGTACCAGCTTCAGCTAACACAGGTTGTTGTACCAGCTTCAGCTAACACAAGTTGTTGTACCAGCTTCAGCTAACACAGTTTGTTGTACATCTCGGTCGTGAATGCTGGGATTGGGTCCACGGTGAAACTGAATTTCGGGTTCAGTAGCTATTCCAGAGAAACTGTGGGTCTTCAGATATGTTCTTACACAAACTGTGGGTCTTCAGATATGTTCTTACACAAACTGTGGGTCTTCAGATATGTTCTTACACAAACTGTGGGTCTTCAGATATGTTATTACACAAACTGTGGGTCTTCAGATATGTTATTACAGAAACTGTGGGTCTTCAGATATGTTCTTACACAAACTGTGGGTCTTCAGATATGTTATTACAGAAACTGTGGGTCTTCAGATATGTTCTTACACAAACTGTGGGTTTTCAGATATGTTATTACACAAACTTTGGCAAATTTTATGAAGAGAATGGTGAACCTTTCGGGATAATGTGATAATTGAGAAAGGGTGAACCTTTCGGGACAATGTTATGTCAAAGAATGGATGAACCTGTCGGGACAATGACATGTGTGAAAATGGGTGAACCTGCTGGGACAATGTGATGTGAGAGAATGGATGAACCTTTTGGGACAATGTGATGTGAGAGAATGGATGAACCTGTTGGGACAATGTGATTTGAGAGAATGGATGAACCTGTTGGGACAATGTGATGTGAGAGAATGGATGAACCTGTTGGGACAATGTGATTTGAGAGAATGGATGAACCTTTTGGGACAATGTGATGTGAGAGAATGGATGAACCTGTTGGGACAATGTGATTTGAGAGAATGGATAAACCTGTTGGGACAATGTGATGTGAGAGAATGGATGAACCTGTTGGAACAATGTGATGTGAGAGAATGGATGAACTGTTTGGACAATATCATGTGAGAGAATGGATGAATCTGTTGGGACAATGACATGTGAGAGAATGGATGAACCTGTTGGGACAATGACATATGAAGAAATGGGTGAACCTATTGGGACAATGTCATGTGAGAGAATGTGTGAACCTGTTGGGACAATTACATATGAAAGAATGGGTGAACCTATTGGGACAATGTCATGTGAGAGAATGGGTGGATCTGTTGGAACAATGACATGTGTGCCATGTATGTGTCTGTGCACCAGTGCATATGTGCTATATGTGTGTCCGTGTTTGTACGCTTTTGTGTGTGTCTATGTTTATGTGTATGAGTGGGTATTCATGTGTTTGTGTATGTATGCCTGTGAGTATGTGTGTGCTTTCTTATGTGCATTTGTGTGTCTGAGTGTCTTCTGTGTGCGTGAGTGACTGTGTTTGTAACTGTGTTTGAAGGTGTGACTGTTTTGTAGGAGTGTATGTGCGACTGTGTGTGTCTGTATGTTACTGTGCGTGAATGTGTATGTAATTATGTGTGTGTTCGGAACTGTCTGTAGGTGTATGTAAGTGTCTGTGTGTAAATATATGTGTATGTGAATATCTTTGAGTATGAGTATGCACGTGATTGTCTGTATGTTTGTGTGGAAGTGTCCGTGTGTGAGTGGGTGTGAGTGTGTGTGTCTGTGAATGTATGTCTATGTTTGTGACTATCTGTGTGTATGACACTGACACAATGAGAGTCACCCAGACATATACGCTGACACACTGACACAATGAGAGTCACCCAGACATATACGCTGACAGACTGACACAGTGAGAGTCACCCAGACATATACGCTGACAGACTGACACAGTGAGAGTCACCCAGACATACACGCTGACAGACTGACACAGTGAGAGTCACCCAGACATACACGCTGACAGACTGACACAGTGAGAGTCACCCAGACATACACGCTGACAAACTGACACAGTGAAAGTCACCTAGACATACACGCTGACAGACTGACACAGTGAGAGTCACCCAGACATACACGCTGACAGACTGACACAGTGAGAGTCACCCAGACATACACGCTGACAGACTGACACAGTGAGAGTCACCCAGACATACACGCTGACAGACTGACACAACGAGAGTCACCCAGACATACACGCTGACAGACTGACACAGTGAGAGTCACCCAGACATACACACTGACAGACACTGATAAACATACGTATACACGCTGGGAAAAAGACATACAGGCATACACAATCAGGCATACGGACAGACATCCATACTGACAGACATACAGACAAAAGACAGACACACATACAAACACAATGACACGTAGACACACTAGCAAACACACTGACACTAAGATACAGTAACAAACAAACTGACACGTAGGTACACTGATAAATACTGACACACACACTGACACTAAGATACACTGACAAACAAACTGACAGGTAGATACACTGATAAATACTGACACTAGATACATTGGCAAATACGCTGACACATAGATCCACTGACAAACACACTGAAACGAAGTTACACTGACAAACACAATGACCGCGCTGTAACTTGACTGAAGCTAAAAGGTTTTAGACGTGCCAGACGTTTCCTCAGATTATGTTGTGATTTTACAAACCCAGTTCTGCTTGGTAGACTGCTTTCCTCAGATTATGTTGTGATTTTACAAACCCAGTTCTGCTTGGTAGACTGCTTTCCTCAGATTATGTTGTGATTTTACAAACCCAGTTCTGCTTGGTAGACTGCTTTCCTCAGATTATGTTGTGATTTTACAAACCCAGTTCTGCTTCGAAGACTGCTTTCCTCAGATTATGTTGTGATTTTACAAACCCAGTTCTGCTTCGAAGACTGCTTTCCTCAGATTATGTTGTGATTTTACAAACCCAGTTCTGCTTGGTAGACTGCTTTCCTCAGATTATGTTGTGATTTTACAAACCCAGTTCTGCTTCGAAGACTGCTTTCCTCAGATTATGTTGTGATTTTACAAACCCAGTTCTGCTTCGAAGACTGCTTTCCTCAGATTATGTTGTGATTTTACAAACCCAGTTCTGCTTCGAAGACTGCTTCCTCAGATTATGTTGTGATTTTACAAACCCAGTTCTGCTTCGAAGACTGCTTTCCTCAGATTATGTTGTGATTTTACAAACCCAGTTCTGCTTCGAAGACTGCTTCCTCAGATTATGTTGTGATTTTACAAACCCAGTTCTGCTTCGAAGACTGCTTTCCTCAGATTATGTTGTGATTTTACAAACCCAGTTCTGCTTCGAAGACTGCTTTCCTCAGATTATGTTGTGATTTTACAAACCCAGTTCTGCTTCGAAGACTGCTTTCCTCAGATTATGTTGTGATTTTACAAACCCAGTTCTGCTTGGTAGACTGCTTTCCTCAGATTATGTTGTGATTTTACAAACCAGTTCTGCTTGGTAGACTGCTTTCCTCAGATTATGTTGTGATTTTACAAACCCAGTTCTGCTTCGAAGACTGCTTTCCTCAGATTATGTTGTGATTTTACAAACCCAGTTCTGCTTGGTAGACTGCTTTCCTCAGATTATGTTGTGATTTTACAAACCCAGTTCTGCTTGGTAGACTGCTTTCCTCAGATTATGTTGTGATTTTACAAACCCAGTTCTGCTTCGTAGACTGCTTTCCTCAGATTATGTTGTGATTTTACAAACCCAGTTCTGCTTGGTAGACTGCTTTCTTCAGATTATGTTGTGATTTTACAAACCAGTTCTGCTTGGTAGACTGCTTTCCTCAGATTATGTTGTGATTTTACAAACCCAGTTCTGCTTGGTAGACTGCTTCTGCTTGGTAGACTGCTTCTGCTTGGTAGACTGCTTCTGCTTCGTAGACTGCTTCTGCTTGGTAGACTAGTTCTGCTTCGTAGACTGCTTCTGCTTGGTAGACTGCTTCTGCTTCGTAGACTGCTTCTGCTTGGTAGACTGCTTCTGCTTCGACGACTGCTTCTGCTTGGTAGACTGCTTCTGCTTCGACGACTGCTTTCTGTTACTTTCTATGACGGTGTTTGATTACAAGCACAAATATAATATTCAGTCATCATCATCATGTGCCGTCTGCAACATGAATGATGAATCTCCAGTTTTCTCGCTCCCTCGCCTTGATGGTGCACCCAGCCAGGCGGTGTCCTGTCCACTCTCGTATGTTATCTTTCCATCTCCGTCTCTGTCTACCTCTCGCTCTTTTTCCTTCCACTTTTCCTTCTAGTATGGTCTTCAGTATATTATTGTGACTTTTGATGTGGCTGAAGTATTTAGTTTTTATTGATCCTTATTTTTTTGAGAAGTTCACGCGGCACTTGTAGCTGTTCTGATATGTGTACATATGTTCGTTTTATTTTCCATGTTATATGACCTACTTTCCTGTTCTGCTCCGTAATGTAGTAAAGAATAGATATGGTATTTCATGAACCTCATTTTTACAACATTTTGTTCTGTATATCCTTAATATCTTATGGAAGAATGATCAATATTCAGGGATGTTATCAGCAAAACTAACTATATTATTCAGTATCACATCAACATAATCCATCAAAAATAACATTTGAAACAGCCAGAGAACAAAAGACAGACAGACAAGACAAACAGACAAGAGAGACGGATTTTTTTAAAAAATGAATATTTTTATTTCCCTGATGTAGACATAAATCTTGGATACTATGTGAAAAAAACATCAGCAGCATGGATAGCTTCCCTTACATACAAGCAACGCCAGAAGTACATAATCTTTATACCATAACATAGTACACACATTATCTGTCTGTCTGTCTGTCTATCTGTCTATGTGATATAATGTAACTGCAGTTTCGCTTACATGAGGTAGATCAAATTATGCCTTACTAAAAATGGTAATTGCAATAAAAGCATTTGTTCACATTGTCTCATACTGATGTATGTGCTAGATTTGCAAAATAGTAGAAGATTACATTAGAACAAACACATTATTCCTTATGTTTTGTGATGAAAGATGTTCATTTCTAATAATAATATAATAATAATAATAATAATGGAAGAAGAGGACAGAATGGCTGTTCTGAAGCACTTTTAGGTGAAAACTTCTGCAGTGATGAAAGTGACTGCCCTAATCCACCACAGCTACAACAGTAAGATACTCATGCTGTACGTTCATGTCTAGACGATCTTCATGTGCGGCCTTCACTCTCTCTTTAAATGACGCAGCGCCCCTTGGCAATGTCACTCTGCTTCGTAGACTGCTTCTGCTTGGTAGACTGCTTTCCTCAGATTATGTTGTGATTTTACAAACCCAGTTCTGCTTGGTAGACTGCTTCTGCTTGGTAGACTGCTTTCCTCAGATTATGTTGTGATTTTACAAACCCAGTTCTGCTTGGTAGACTGCTTTCTTCAGATTATGTTGTGATTTTACAAACCCAGTTCTGCTTGGTAGACTGCTTTCTTCAGATTATGTTGTGATTTTACAAACCCAGTTCTGCTTGGTAGACTGCTTCTGCTTGGTAGACTGCTTCTGCTTCGTAGACTGCTTCTGCTTGGTAGACTGCTTCTGCTTGGTAGACTGCTTCTGCTTCGTAGACTGCTTCTGCTTGGTAGACTGCTTCTGCTTGGTAGACTGCTTCTGCTTGGTAGACTGCTTCTGCTTCGACGACTGCTTCTGCTTGGTAGACTGCTTCTGCTTCGACGACTGCTTTCTGTTACTTTCTATGACGGTGTTTGATTACAAGCACAAATATAATATTCAGTCATCATCATCATGTGCCGTCTGCAACATGAATGATGAATCTCCAGTTTTCTCGCTCCCTCGCCTTGATGGTGCACCCAGCCAGGCGGTGTCCTGTCCACTCTCGTATGTTATCTTTCCATCTCCGTCTCTGTCTACCTCTCGCTCTTTTTCCTTCCACTTTTCCTTCTAGTATGGTCTTCAGTATATTATTGTGACTTTTGATGTGGCTGAAGTATTTAGTTTTTATTGATCCTTATTTTTTTGAGAAGTTCACGCGGCACTTGTAGCTGTTCTGATATGTGTACATATGTTCGTTTTATTTTCCATGTTATATGACCTACTTTCCTGTTCTGCTCCGTAATGTAGTAAAGAATAGATATGGTATTTCATGAACCTCATTTTTACAACATTTTGTTCTGTATATCCTTAATATCTTATGGAAGAATGATCAATATTCAGGGATGTTATCAGCAAAACTAACTATATTATTCAGTATCACATCAACATAATCCATCAAAAATAACATTTGAAACAGCCAGAGAACAAAAGACAGACAGACAAGACAAACAGACAAGAGAGACGGATTTTTTTTAAAAAATGAATATTTTTATTTCCCTGATGTAGACATATAAATCTTGGATACTATGTGAAAAAAACATCAGCAGCATGGATAGCTTCCCTTACATACAAGCAACGCCAGAAGTACATAATCTTTATACCATAACATAGTACACACATTATCTGTCTGTCTGTCTGTCTATCTGTCTATGTGATATAATGTAACTGCAGTTTCGCTTACATGAGTGTAGATCAAATTATGCCTTACTAAAAATGGTAATTGCAATAAAAGCATTTGTTCACATTGTCTCATACTGATGTATGTGCTAGATTTGCAAAAATAGTAGAAGATTACATTAGAACAAACACATTATTCCTTATGTTTTGTGATGAAAAGATGTTCATTTCTAATAATAATAATAATAATAATAATAATAATGGAAGAAGAGGACAGAATGGCTGTTCTGAAGCACTTTTAGGTGAAAACTTCTGCAGTGATGAAAGTGACTGCCCTAATCCACCACAGCTACAACAGTAAGATACTCATGCTGTACGTTCATGTCTAGACGATCTTCATGTGCGGCCTTCACTCTCTCTTTAAATGACGCAGCGCCCCTTGGCAATGTCACTCTCCATCTAGCACGGCTTTTTGCCAGTTCTTTCCAGTTATCGTGATCGATGGAAATGTATCTGATCAACGCCGTAGAAATATATCTCTGTCTTATCATATTCCACCTCGTGATCTCTTTCTCCCATAAGTTTTTTATGTAACATTTTTCTTGTGATCGTCTTCTCCCATACGTTTTTTGGTTAACTGTTTCCTGTGGTCTTCTCCCATAAGTTTTAACAGTTTCCTGTGGTTTTCTCCCATAAGTTTTAACAGTTTCCTGTGGTCTTCTCTCATAACTTTTTTGTTTAACAGTTTAACAAGTGAGATAGTATACATCTTTCATATTTCAACCTGGAACCATTCGTTCATTCCTTCTTCTGTGTTGACTGCACAGATATATCCGTATTAGAGACCCTTAATGATGTTGACAGTTTTAGATGGTATTCCATATAGTTTTAAAATTTTCCACAATGAATCTCTGTGTAAGCTATCAAATGCCTTTTTAACTAACATACTTAGTTAGATCCTCCACTATAAACCCTGACTGGTCCAACTCCCAGAGTAATGCTAACAAATTCACAATAACCTATGGAAGAGATATCCAGCAGATCAACTGAATCATAAATGAACTCCTTTTTTGCTGATGACCAATCATATATGGCTTCAGTGGGGGAAGAGCTAAAACAGACAAGCCACATTGGAGAAAGACCTATAACAGATAAACCACACTGAGGAAGACCTATAACAGATAAACCACACTGAGGAAGACCTATAACAGATAAACCACACTGGGGGAAGACCTATAACTGACAAGCCACATTGGGGAAAGACCTATAGCAAACACGCCACACTGGGAGAAGACATATTAACAGACAATCCACACTAGGGGAAGACGTTAATAGACAAGCCACACTAGGGGAAGACATAACAGACAAGCTACACTAGGAAAGGACATATAACAGAGAAGCCATAATGAAGGGAGACATATAACAGACAAGCCACATTGGAAGAAGACATATAACAGACAATCCACACTAGGGGAAGACATTAACAGACAAGCCACACTAGGGGAGGACATATAACAGACAAGCCACACTGGAAGAAGACATATAACAGACAAGCTACACTAGGAAAGGACATATAACAGACAAGCCACACTGGAAGAAGACATATAACAGACAAGCCACACTGGAAGAAGACATATAACAGACAAGCCACACTGGAAGAAGACATATAACAGACAAGCCACACTGGAAGAAGACATATAACAGACAAGCCACACTGGAAGAAGACATATAACAGACAAGCCACACTGGAAGAAGACATATAACAGACAAGCCACACTGGAAGAAGACATATAACAGACAAGCCACACTGGAAGAAGACATATAACAGACAAGCCACACTGGAAGACATATAACAGACAAGCCACACTGGAAGAAGACATATAACAGACAAGCCACACAGGAAGAAGACATATAACAGACAAGTCACACTGGAAGAAGACATATAACAGACAAGCCACACTGGAAGAAGACATATAACAGACAAGCCACACTGGAAGAAGACATATAACAGACAAGCCACACTGGAAGAAGACATATAACAGACAAGCCACACAGGAAGAAGACATATAACAGACAAGCCACACTGGAAGAAGACATATAACAGACAAGCCACACCGGGGGAAAACCTATAGCCTGCAAGGATAACTTAACAATCACATGTAACAATGACAAGAGAAAATCAGTGCTGGTAAAAAAAAATTATGACTTCTGTCAGAGAATTTCCAACGAAGATCTTCACTGACAGTCAGAAACGGGTAAAAGTTTTCAAATTCCTAGGTACTCATAATTTATATATAAAATGCAGTCTTCCTTTCTCTGTGCTGTTAGTATCAAACATGGACGCTTACCAGCAAAAACATACAAGGATAGTTCTCACGACAGAAATCAGATGTTTCAGGATGAAACAAAACTTGACAAGAAGAAATAAATTCAGAAATAATGTTATCAGAGCTAGAAACAAAACTATTAAACTACGCCCAAGATAATGTTTAGGCCACATTCCAGGACTAGCACCAGACACTACATTTCAGAGAACACACAAATTAAACTGAAATGTAGACTGGCCATTCATTTAATAGGATAGGTGGATGGAATAACAGTCATTCATTTAACAGGATTGATGAATAGAATAACAATCATTCATTTAATAGGATTGATGGATGGAATAACAGTCATTCATTTAATAGGACTGATGGATGGAATAACAATCATTCATTTAATAGGATTGATGGATGGAATAACAATCATTCATTTAAAAGGACGAGTGAAGGAATAACAGTAAATTGTATGTTCACTTATTTTACACATTTTCTGAGAAGCTGACTAACTTTTTCTTACCTACATATTTACTAACAAAGAGCGTGACCTCTTGTTACTTAAATAACTGACAAATTGGCTGACTTCTTGTTACCTAAATAAATGACAAACTGGTTGACATTCTGTTACTTAAATAACTGACAACCTGGCTGACCTTCTGTTACCTAAATAATTGACTGACATACTGGCTGACTTTCTGTTACTTAAATAATTGACTGAAATACTGGCTGACTTTCTGTTACCTAAATAATTGACTGACAAACTGCCTGACCTTCTGTTACCTAAATAATTGACTGACATACTGGCTGACTTTCTGTTACTTAAATATCTGACTGACAAGCTGCCTGACCTTATGTTACCTAAATAATTGACTGACAAACTGTCTGACCTTCTGTTACCTAAATAATTGACTGACAAACTGGCTGACCTTCTGTTACCTAAATAATTGACTGATAAACTGCCTGACCTTCTGTTACCTAAATAATTGACTGACAAACTGGCTGACCTTCTGTTACCTAAATAATTGACTGATAAACTGCCTGACCTTCTGTTACCTAAATAATTGACTGACAAACTGCCTGACCTTCTGTTACCTAAATAATTGACTGACATACTGGCTGACTTTCTGTTACTTAAATAACTGCCTGACCTTCTGTTACCTAAATAATTGACTGACAAACTGGCTGACCTTCTGTTACCTAAATAATTGACTGACAATCTGGCTGACCTCTTATTAACTAAATAATTGACTGACAATCTGGCTGACCTCTTATTAACTAAATAATTGACTGACAATCTGGCTGACCTCTTATTAACTAAATAATTGACTGACAATCTGGCTGACCACTTGTAAGAATCTAGATTCTAGTTTTTCATTCAAGAGAAGCCTGAAAGTACTGTACTTAGCACAAACATGCCATTTCTGTCACATTCTGCCTGTGTAGTTACAACATTTAGGTAACAGACATGACACTGCTGTCACATTCTGGCTGTGTTGTTAGAATAGTGTGCTTTAGTTCTGTAAGACTTCTGTTCAAGTTTAAGCATTTATATTCTTCTTACAACCTTCCCGTGCCGTTAAACGTCACATGAGGCTCGCATAGTTGTTTGCCAAGTTTTCCTGTTATCTACGAGTTTATCAACTTCATCAAGAGATGTTATGCCCACTAAACTGGCTTCTCTTAAGTGTCCTCTTTAGAGTTTCACGCGGTCAACCTTTTTTTCTTCGTCTGTTGTACTCCAGTTGATAGCTTGTTTTGATATTCTCTGATTGTTTCTTCTCATCACATGACTATATATGTCCATCTTCTTTTTTTTTTTGATCACCCATGAGACAGGTTGTTGTTTTTTTCGTCTGTCTTATCTCTATGTTGTTCTTCAATTCGTTCCACTTTATACCAAGTATTTTCCTCAGGCATTTGTTTTCAAAAAAGTCTAATTTCTTGTCTATTTCTTTAGTTCATTTCATGGTTTCGCAAGCATAAATGAGGGTGGATATCACATTTGAATTGAATAATCTTAACTTGGTTTTTGTGCTAATAACTTTTGAATTCCACATGTGATTTTTGAAGGACAATGCTATTTTTGCAATTCTAATTCTAACTTTCTTCCTGGTGTCACCATCCTGGTCTATGTAGCTGCTAAGGTATGCAAATTGGTTTACTTCATCAACAACTGTTCCTTCTACGTATATTTTTTCTTCTTGAATAATGAGAATTTTCATTATTTTTGTTTTGTCTTTGTTAATTTCAAGACTTATTTTGCTCTCCATGGAAGACAAGGAATATATTTCTTCCAGCAACGTTTTCACATTGTTTAAACACTAGATAAACATAATTTTATTACAACTTTTAAAATATTCATTACTATTACTCATATGCGACTTTAGTAAAACATGTAGCTAATTTTAGAGTAAGATCACAAAAATGTAGTAATTATAGCACAGTTGTGTAAAATGTTGTGCACAAATGTTAAAACAATTTATTTGTCTACATCTGTAATAAATTTCTGTGAAAAACATAAAGCATGCGTTAAAACTATAGATACAACTATAAAAACATGTATTAACGGCATACATAGAATCATAAAACATGTATTATAACATTCATAGAATTATAAAATCATGCATAACACTATTAATTTATTTATCAACCGTTTCGAAGCTAATTATCCTGTTTGATCTTTTTTTTTGCAGCAAATCAAGGTTAAAGTTTTGAGTTAAACATTCACAGCTTGTGAGTTAAAGTTCTGAGTTAAACATTCACAGCTCGTGAGTTAAAGCTCTGAGTTAAACATTCACAGCTCGTGAGTTCTCAATGGCCTCTTCATCGGAGAAGTCTCGAATGTTTTCTGGTCTGATGGGCTGTGGCCTCTGAGGTCTGGCATAGCTGATGGCATCATGGACGTCAAGAAAGAAGTTGCTGATCGGGATCTTGTCTAACACGCCAGCCTTTCTCATGGTTCTTCTAAGGTCAGCCGAACATCCTGCCAGGTAGAGTTTGATGTTGACGTGGTTATACTCACTGTAGATGTGCGTCAGGACGTTCACTCCTGATGCGTCGATGTAGTTGATGGGTGAGCAGTCGACGATTATGTGATGGATTTTGCGCATTTGTCGAAGTTTCTCATCAGTAAACATTTCCTCTCCGTCTTCAGGATCCTCGATGTAGTCGTCAAAGTTGATGGAGTAAAGAGACACATAAGACAAACTGCTCTTCATCTTCTCACCTCCTTCATTTTCTTTCGTGTTGGAAATGGCTGACCTGCTATGAACGTGCATATCGCCACTGAGGTATGGGGTGCTACCTAAGATGGTGAAAGATGGTTTTTCTAAACTTGGCAGTCTAACTCTCTTGTTTCCGGTGTTATCTTGTTCTGGTTGGTTCTCTAACATCTCAGTCTCATTGTCCGAACTGGTTAAATCTGGCGAGGAGAGGGAGGATAGCTTTCCATTTTCCTGGACGGTTTTGAACTTAGAAATTGGCATAAGATCTGAACAGGAGATGTGGCTGTCAACTTTCCCCAGGTTTCCCGTCTTGATAAAGTTGTTGTCAGGCTCAGGCGGAAGTCCTTGAGAAACCCTTTCTTCGTTCAGTTTGCTCAGCCTCTTTTCTCTCTTCTGCAAACCTTTCAGCAGCTTCCGGGGGTTCACTGTTTTCCTGTAGAGTGAGCTGCGGAAAATCTCCGCGTTAGCGTAAAATAAATTCGACTGGAAACGAAAAACTTTGAGGCCAGGAATCTCAGCGGAATCTTTGTATTTCTTATACTCTACTAGAGCGGGGTCTGTCTTAGTGTAGCCTAGCTTGTAGCCTCTAGCAAACTGGGTCTGAAAGACAGCACAGATCAGAGACACGCCCACTCCAATGCCAAGACCCACGTCAATGTCCAGAAAAACGGTGGCAAAGAAAGTAAAGAACCAGATAACAAAATCGAACTTGTTGATAAGCCAGTATTTCCGACAGTCAATGATCTGAATGAATAGATTCTTCAAAGCTATGAAAATAATAGCTCCTAGGACTGCCTTTGGCAACTCGCTGAAGAGGGCAGCTACGATCATGATGACCAGCAACATGAGAATACAGCTGAATATGCCGTTCAGCGTGGTCTTGGCGTTCATGGTGCTAGCAACCATCGACCGCGGTGGAGCAACACAAGAAGGAATGCACTTAAGGAAAGCACTGCCAAAGTTACACAGACCATACGAAATCATTTCCTGGCTGTCATCAACTTCGTAGTTGTGTTTCTTGGCGCAGATTTTGGCAATGGCGATCGTGTAAGCGAAAGTCAAAATGGCTATTACAAAGGAATCGACAATGTAGTTTGGCGCTGCTTTCAGACCTTCAATAGGGATTTTTGGTGGAGGAATGCCAATAGGAATGTCACCAACGACTGTAATGTGATACTTTTCTCTGAAGTTACCAAAGTAAGAAGCGATTGTTCCAAATATGACAATAAAGAGCTCAACAGGGATAGGAGCAAAGAGTTTTTGTTTATATTTCTCGTTGATACATTCCTTTACAAACCAGATGATAGCGATGCAGATAAGTGAAATAATTATCGCCGCAAAATTTGCATTCATGATAGCATTGAAGATATCACGGTAAGTGAAGATAATCTTAAATATACCTGGGTATCTGCTCACCTTGATACCCAACATGGAAGGTAATTGGGTGGTGCCAATGTGGACAGCAGCAGCGGATGTGAAGGCGGAGAAGAAAGAATCAGAAAGATATGACGTGATGAAGCCAAGTTTCAGAAAGCCCAGGATAATCAACATTATCCCAATTATCAGAGACAGACCCATAGCAACTTCTTCTTTGTAGTCCAGGTACTCTGGGACCTCGTCCAGGCTGGTACCGTTTCCTGTTTGGTTCAAGATCCAAGGCTTGTTTGCCACCCAGGCCTTGCTTTCTCTGTCCACGGTGGTGGCCGTTAACAGGCATATCACAGCGCTGGTTCCCATGGAAACATGAGCGGAAGTTCCAAAGAAAATATAAATGAGTGAGGGCCAAAGAGATGCGAAAAGTCCATTTTCAACCTTGGCTGAGGCTAGTTCTCCAAATGCCAGAGCCTGAGGAATGTGTATGGTTCCCACAGAAAGGCCAGCAAAGATGTCCACGATTGTGAATTCCTTCAGTCTGTAGTAGCGTAGAAACTTAATCAGGGGCACATAACCTGTCAGAAGTCTCCATATTCTTTTCTTGGAGCAGTAGCATTTGCCCTTGATCTTGTTCCACGTGGTCACCTCCTCATCTTCACCCTTCTGTCGAAGGTGAAGGTCATCAAAAGCCGCTTGTGTGAAAGGAGCTCGAGATATCATCACCTGACAGACATGGAAGCAGAAAGAAAGTCATTACCTGACAAACATGGAAGCAGAAACAAATCTGATAGCTTGATATATTATAACAAGTAAAACTTGATGCATGATACATGACAACAGCTAAAAGCTAGTAATTTATACATGATAACAGCTAAAAGCTAGTAATTTATACATGACAACAGCTAAACGTGATAGCGCAACAAATAAAACATATTGCTTCGATGTATAACGGCAATTAAAAATGCACTTTGATACACAACAATAACTAGAACCTATTAGTTGAACAAATGATAACAGTAACTTCTTCTATGTCAGTGGTTTCCAGTTAACAAAAGTCCGCTGATCCATGCTCTTTCAAAATCTAGGCCACGGAGCCCCACACTTTGGAGAAGTTTCATATCTGTATGGTAGCAGGCCACGGACCCCCACACTTTGGAGAAGTTTCATATCTGTACAGTACCAGGCCACGGAGCCCCAAACTTTGGAGAAGTTTCATATCTGTATGGTAGCAGGCCACGGACCCCAACACTTTGGAGAAGTTTCATATCTGTATGGTAGCTATATGTCTTAAATGGAACATATTTTTGTAAGAAAAAGTTTAATGGGAAAACTCTACACTACACTAAAAAAACACAATACAAACTTTGTGAATTTTCAAAATGACAACAATGAGGTTAAGAAAAAAAATAGACAACAGTTAACGACCTACTAGTTGTGACAAATGAACAGAATAAGAAATGCGAGGTAGCTAGCCAGACTAAATATGGTGAGAGAAATATGGCCTCTTTTTCTTCCTAAAAGTCGCTTCCAAATCTGGTTCAATATTTCCTATTTTTAATCTCATGTCTGGATCAACATCAGCCCTATTCCTGAGCCTGTTCTTCTTTCAACAATATGTAAAAAAAAAAACGTTTGTTCACAAAGGTCATCATACCAGGCTGCGTAGGCGGTCATAATCCTGCACAAATCTCGGTCCTTGACATTTCTGAGTAATTCTGTTCCTAATTTCTTTCCATGCCACAGTGTCAGGCCTTCTAAGATTTGTTCACTCAGTCTTCATCTGTCTCTCCTCCCTTCAGTTTTGTCCATTGTTTTGATTTTGTCCAGTTTATCTCTGTCTCTCTTCCCTTCAGTTTTGTCCATTGTTTTGATGTTGTCCAGTTTATCTCTGTCTCTCCTCCCTTCAGTTTTGTCCATTGTTTTGATGTTGTCCAGTTTATCTCTGTCTCTCCTCCCTTCAGTTTTGTCCATTGTTTTGATGTTGTCCAGTTTATCTCTGTCTCTCTTCCCTTCAGTTTTGTCCATTGTTTTGATGTTGTCCAGTTTATCTCTGTCTCTCTTCCCTTCAGTTTTGTCCATTGTTTTGATGTTGTCCAGTTTATCTCTGTCTCTCTTCCCTTCAGTTGTGTCCATTGTTTTGATGTTGTCCAGTTTATCTCTCTTCTCCCTTCAGTTTTGTCCATTGTTTTGATGTTGTCCAGTTTATCTCTGTCTCTTCTCCCTTCAGTTTTGTCCATTGTTTTGATGTTGTCCAGTTTATCTCTGTCTCTCTTCCCTTCAGTTGTGTCCATTGTTTTGATGTTGTCCAGTTTATCTCTCTTCTCCCTTCAGTTTTGTCCATTGTTTTGATGTTGTCCAGTTTATCTCTGTCTCTTCTCCCTTCAGTTTTGTCCATTGTTTTGATGTTGTCCAGTTTATCTCTGTCTCTTCTCCCTTCAGTTTTGTCCATTGTTTTGATGTTGTCCAGTTTATCTCTGTCTCTTCTCCCTTCAGTTTTGTCCATTGTTTTGATGTTGTCCAGTTTATCTCTGTCTCTTCTCCCTTCAGTTTTGTCCATTGTTTTGATGTTGTCCAGTTTATCTCTTCTCATCCCATCCCCTGGGAACGATGATTACCTTTTCCTTATCTTTGTTATTATACTTTTTTTCGTTAGTTAGTCTCACACACTTATTATTATTTATCTTGGCTGTCCGTGGGATTCTCATCATTCTTCTCAAGAGCCACACTTCTGTTGGCTCCAATGATTTACACCTTTGCCTACTAATAGTCCATGATTCACAGCCTTATAGCAAATTAGGTTCAGTATGACACTGTAACACTTTCTTTCTCACATTCAGTGATAAAGATTTCATGCACAAGATGGTTTTCACTTTCTGAAATACTGTTTTTGTCTGGAATATTCTGCTTTTAATTTCTGTGACACATCTTCCTTCAGTTGTTATCACTGATCCCAGGTATTTAAATTTGTTCACTTGTTGCAGTGTTGTTCCATTGATATTCATGTTACAGGCTGGTGGGCATATAACCATTGATATTCGTGTTACAGGCTGGTGGACATATAACCATTGATATTCATGTTACAGGCTGGTGGGCATATAACCATTGATATTTATGTTACAGGCTGGTGGGCATATAACCATTGATATTCATGCTACAGGCTGGTGGGCATATAACCATTGATATTCATGTTACAGGCTGGTGGACATATAACCATTGATATTCATGCTACAGGCTGGTGGGCATATAACCATTGATATTCATGCTACAGGCTGGTGGGCATATAACCATTGATATTCATGCTACAGGCTGGTGGGCATATAACCATTGATATTCATGCTACAGGCTGGTGGGCATATAACCATTGATATTCATGCTACAGGCTGGTGGGCATATAACCATTGATATTCATGCTACAGGCTGGTGGGCATATAACCATTGATATTCATGCTACAGGCTGGTGGGCATATAACCATTGATATTCATGCTACAGGCTGGTGGGCATATAACCATTGTCTCCGTTTTCTTGAAGTTCGGACTACGTCCGTTCTTTTTACTCTCTGCTACTGCAATATTCAACATGTCCTGCAGATTTTTCTCATTTCCTGCTATCGTCAGCATAACGCAAGTTTTTAAAATCATATCCCTCAACTTTATTCATGGAACGTCTATTATTGATCGCATGATGGTTCCACTATAAAGAGAGAACAGATCAGGAGACGTTACACATCCTTGTCTAACTCCATGCTTGACTGCCTGGTATCTTCTCTACTTTAACTTGACTGCCTGGTATCTTCTCTACTTTAACTTGACTGCCTGGTATCTTCTTTACTTTAACTTGACTGCCTGGTATCTTCTCTACTTTAACTGTTGCCACTTGTTTCAAGTACTTCTTCTTCTCCGTTCGCTTCTACCACCAAGATTGCCCCGTGATCCTGTGGTCATTGATTGGTCCTGTGATCCCCGAGAGGCCCACAAGAGATCTCCGAGAGGACCACATGAAGTTCAGAGTATCACGGGGCTTGGGGCTGTATTCTCAGTGGGTCACAGAAGCGGGATTGCGTGACGCTGTGGTTTTCGTTGCACCCGTTTAATCTAGAGCTGGACTTTCTCACCAGAAAACCTCGACGTGTTTTGGATATCCGTATATCCCCGCTGGGTGAGAGGTGGTTGCCCATCCAGTCAAGCGTTGGACTTTCTCACCTTAGCGTGATTATGATACGCAAACATCCCCGCCGGGTGAAAGGTGGTTGCCTATCTAGACTGCCCTGGTCCAGTGTCTCCGACTTCAGCGTTTTGCGCTTGTGGCCGCTACCCTTTCTAGTTGTGACCAGGATGGAGCTTTTGTCCAGGAGGACGAATCTTCGCCACAAGTAAGTTTTACCCCTGGGTTGAGCCAGTTTAGGCGTATTAAAGTATGGGCGTGTTTAGGACGTGACCGACCTCTAGAGCAGAGGTACCGTGACATGCGTAGCCATCAAGTTTCACTCTTGGGTTAAGCCAGTTTAGGCATATTTCACCAGTATGGGTGTATATCGGACGTGGCCGACCTCTAGAGCAGAGGTGCCGTGGTATGAGTAGCTCTCGTCGCGAGACTACTGGACATACCGACTAACTTTCACTTTATCCTTTCCATCACCTTTTCACATGGGCGCCGCTCGGCAACCCAAATCGCATTTTCTTCAGTTTCAAGTACTGTATATATTTTGTATTATTCTGACGTCTTCGCTGTCAACATTTATGTCTTCCAACATTCCAGTAACTTCCTGATGTCTCACTTTATAAAACGCCTTTTTGTAGTCTATAAAGCATAGAAACATATATTTCTGTACTTATGTACTCTTTCTATTTATGTACTTGTCATATTCCTTCTCCTGTCCTTAATCATATTGCTTCTCCTGTCCTTAATCATATTGGTTCTTCTATCCTTTATCATATTGCTTCTCCTGTCCTTTAAAAAGTTTGTGAAACAAAATGGAAGGAGAAGCTCCAACTCTTTTTCACCAACATTCTCATAATCAGTAACTGTGGCGGTGAAAGTCATCCTCCTTCTGCGCTGGCCTAGTGAAAGTAAATCTCCTTCTATGCTGGCTTAGTGAAAGTCACCCTCCTATGCTGGCCTAGTGAAAATCACCCTCCTTCTATGCCGGTTTAGTGAAAGTCACCATCCTTCTATGCCGGTTTAGTGAAAGTCACCATCCTTCTATGCTGACCAAGTGAAAGTCAACCTCCTTCTATGCTGGCCTAGTGAAAGTCAACCTCCTTCTATGCTGGCTTAGTGAAAGTATCCTCCTTCTATTCTGGCCTAGTGAAAGTCACCCTCCTTCTATTCTTGCCAAGTGAAATTCAATTCACCCTCCTTCTATTCTTGCCAAGTGAAATTCAATTCACCCTCCTTCTATGCTGGCTTAGTGAAAGTACCCTCCTTCTATGCTGGCTTAGTGAAAGTCGTCTTCCTTCTGTGCTGGCCTAGAGAAAGTCACTCTCCTTCTATGCTAGTTTAGTGAAAGCCACCCTACTTCTATGCTGGTCACGTGAAAGTCACCCTCCTTCTATGCTGGCCTAGTGAAAGTCACCTTTCTTCTAAGCTGGCTTAGTGAAAGTCACCCTCCTTCTATGCTTGCCTAGTGAAAGTCACCCTTCTTCTATGCTGGCCTAGTTTGTACGATTGTGAACACGTTGTCGAAATTTATCCAGATTCAAGTTAGATCAAATATCAGACTCTTTGTAGCATCTTTCTTGTTCTTCTCATAGTTGCTATCTAGGTTCTAGTAACATCAAAGATCAGCCTCTTTCTAACAACCTTTTTGTTCTTCTCATAGTTGCTATCTAGGTTCTAGTAACATCAAAGTTCAGCCTCTTTCTAACACCATTCTTGTTCTTCTCATAGTTTCTATCTAGATTCTAGTAACATCAAAGATCAGCCTCTTTCTAGCATCATTCTTGTTCTTCTGGCATCTGCTGGACTGTAGGTCGCAGTTATATTAGTTTGTCACTTAGGCTGCAAAACGTGAAAATAAGTTCTTGCCTTCACATATGATTCGCCGAAACATTCGTTGTCAAACATTTCACAGCAAAAATTAAAAAAATTAGACCTGGAGTTTTCGTCACAGACCCCAGTTTATAACCACTTATATAGAATGTTGACGTAGCATTGACTGTCTGCATTATTTGAAGACAGGCATGTGAAAAATCACGAAAACAAGAAACAAAATACAAAGCAAACAAAAACATCACCAGAATGTTTTGTAGAAAAATTAACTGACATAGGAGAGTATAAACATCACTGAGCGGAAGAAAGAAATAGGAACAACTTAAATAAAAGATCAGGCTGAGAGACAGGTGAGAAAACTGACATAAAGGTTTTACCTGAGGTCCTGACCCTGGGACAGACAGCACATGGCTTGGGGTGTGTTCACTTAAAACATTTTTCTCTGACTTGTCATGACCTACATTTTCAACACCCATTTTCTCCTTTCAGTCAACTGAAAGTCCTACAGGCTTGGTGGTCAGATGAGAGTCCTACAGGCTTGGTGGTCAGATGAGAGTCCTACAGGCTTGGTGGTCAGATGAGAGTCCTACAGGCTTGGTGGTCAGATGAGAGTCCTACAGGCTTGGTGGTCAGATGAGAGTCCTACAGGCTTGGTGGTCAGATGAGAGTCCTACAGGCTTGGCTCGTAGGATCTTAGTTGAAGAAGATCAGGAACAATGTGATCTGTTAACAAACATGGATATGAATATTTTCTTTCAGTTTAACACAACATGAGACACATGTTTTGTCACGTGATCAGTCAGAGAAACTAAACAGGCTAGTAGTTATGTAACATATAGACAAGGAAATTAGGACGCGCTGGGGTCAACAGAATAGCCACTGACCAGTTATGTCAAGGTCAAGAATCTAGTGACCAGGTGCGACGAAGTCAGCAGCTCAGTCATTGACCACACCGGCATAGTGAAGACTGTATGGTATGTCGGAATAATGGGCACTTGTTGAACGTCATCATATTTGGTATTATGTTAGACGTCATCATATTTGGAGCTGGTTGGACGTCATATTGTGCGTTTGTTGGACGTCATCATATTGGGAGCTGGGCATTTAAGTTAGGATTACATGGCCTCACATAAAGCCTTAGATCGGCTTAGGGGACTTGCAAGTAGTAGACCAATGATATGGTATTTTAATATACATGTCAAACACTCGGTCTGTGATAAAACTTTGAAATATGCATTTTAAATATATAAATAATGTAAGACTTCTTAGATATTTGTTAAATACACTTTTATAACTTTAAAAGATACAATTGAAATAATGCTTTTTAAAATTCTTTATCGCCATCTGCTACTAATCTGACTCGATCCCGACACTCGCGACATCTTCTCTGATCTACCTGTATTACCATACAAACAGGAACCAAAATCTTAAGGACATCCTCGTCCATAGCCACCTGAAGCGGAATCTTGTATATGTTGGCACCAGAAAATGTAACCTCCTTCGCTGTGTTACCTGCACTGCAGGTCGGGGAAACGAAAACGCTCACCTTTCCCAAAACTATCCTCACTCTCCACGAGGGATTCACGTGCGAGTCTCGCAATGTGATATATGTCATTGCATGCAAAAGATGCAGGAGAACGTATATTAGTGAAACTGATCTCAGATTAGGTGACCGCATGCAGAAATATCTGCATGATATCACCCAGCATATCTCTAAACCAGTCCCTAATAATTTCAGTGGTCCCAACCACAGAGGCAAATCTGATTTTCTTGTAACAGCCATCAATGTCACGCTCATGACAGAAAGCCGCCTAGCGCTTGAGAACTGCTACATTTAGAAATATGGGACACTGGAACTACATGGTTTGAACTCGCTATTCAACTACACCTCTTTCATAATTATAATCCCTCTGCACTAAGTTCTACTTCCTTCTCACTTGTAACACATAGTTCAGAACCTCCTCATGGCATCATATTACAACCTCTCAACTATTATCACCTATCCCACTTTCTAATGGCTAGATTACCATTGTATCACTCTCTCTGCTCTCGATGGTTTCTCTGTCCCCTGCTTCCATCCTCATTTACGACCCACCTATCATACATCACAAGTCTCCATTTAAATATTCTCTACACTCCACCATGCGCACTTCTGACCACAGCCTCTTGCAAGCCACAGCTTCTTACAAGTCACAGCTAAGTGCTCCATTCATTTTATTTTGTTTTATTCTAATTATTTCCAATCATATTTTTAACCTAGCATTAATATGAATTTGTAATTGATCTCCTCTCTCTATTTCTTCGTCCTGTATGTTTCTGTATGATTAAGGCTCACGCCGAAACGTCACAACTTTGTGCTCGCTAAGTAATAAAGGTGTTCCTAAATTGTTCCGAGTTAATACAATTAAAACAATTTCTGCAGCAACAGTACTTCTGCTGTGCTGTCAGAATTATTGCATGATCTTTTGCATGCTGACTCTCTGTACTCACGAAATGATGCTCACAAATAATTGCACACTGACTCTCTGTACTCACGAAGCGATGCTCACCAACAATTTGTGATCACTACAAGTTGAGCACACCACAAGAGTTGGCCAGTTTCGTGCTGTTGGTAAGGCCTTTATTATAAATCTCTTCAAGCCAAATCTAACTGAATCAAACACTACACGGACAGCCAACTCTGAGTGAACTAATCGACGTGGACGATGTTTTTATGGCTGGGTCTACACGGATGCTTGTCGATGATGTGACACTGGGGGGTGGAGCTATCATTTTTCTGACAACCATCTTTAAGCTGCACTAATTTTCACAATTTTACAAGAAAAAAATGCAAATACAGAAAAAACACAAAGCAAAACAAAACCAAAAAAACATATATCTGGACAGGTGAGTGTTTGCATCCCGCTTAGTTACCTGTGATGTGTCACCAAAGTTGTTTCGTGTCATTTACCTGACAACAATCAGTCACTTCCGTGATTCTACCTGTTTCTTCCCCCCTCCCCCACGTTCTCGTTCTTTTTCTGGTAAGATTTTTATATGTGTATGTATGCTGTATGTGTGTGCGTGTATGGTGTATGGTGTATATGTGCGTGTATGTCAGTGACAGGTTGTGTCTTGTAATCTGCCATAGACTAGTTTCACTAACAATCGCTCTCCAGTCTCACATACAATCAAACGTACAATCTCACATGCAGTCACACGTACAGCCTCACCTACAGTCACAAGTACAATCTCACATACATACAATCACACATACATTCTCACGTACAGTCGCACTTTCAGTGTCACATGTAGTCACAAGTACAATCTAATATACAGTCACGCGTACAAACTCACATACAATGACAAGTATAATCTCACATACAGTCACACTTACAATCTCACATATAATCATAGTATAATCTCGCATACAATGATACGTATAATCTCATGATTTCGTTGCTAGTGCTGAGACTGCCCGCTTCTTCTAATCTGTAACTTCCTGCAAGAACTGGAAGATTCCACCATATCAGGACGTAAAAAGGTCAGTCAAGGACAGGCCAAATGTGAGAGCGATTTTCCAGTAGTGTACAGTGTTGTTTGTGTCTATAATGTTATGCTGGTCACGTGTCTGCAGGCATTGGGCGATTGACCAACTTATATAATCTCACTGGAGGGCGTTTGTCATACCAGCAACCTCCTTTTTGTCCTTGGAGTTGCAGTAAGTATTAACGAGTTCAAACCGGTCCTGTTAAAAGACTTAGTTTATTCATTAGAAACAATGACCTCTAGATTCTAGAGGTCATGTCCTTGTCTGTCAAACACTAGAATCTGAAGCAGATCTCGAATTTCAATAATGTCTCTGGGAAACTATCTACCCACCCGTCCACTGACGTCGTTAGCCAGATTAAACATTTCATACATCTTCTGTTTCTCCCATATACACACTCATAAACATATACATACATCCGTACATACATACAAAAACACATACATACATATACAACAGTAGGACACGTGTGCAGCTTGTAACCTGGATATCGAGTGAGAAATATTTGAATGCTGACCTGACTTCTCCCCACAAAAAAGATGTTTCGTCTAGATAATGTTTCACATTTACATCCTATCATCTTACATCCCCACAGCTTCATGTATGAGCATATACTGCATGTTTACCAAATGACCTTTATGTGACCTTCATGTTAAAAAACATACAACTCTAACCATAACCCCCCCCCCCCCCCCCCCCCCGTTTGTGACCCAAAAATATACACATTTTTATGCTCTGGAAGAAAACAAAACAGAAATCATGGTCATCTCTAAGAAGAAAACAGAAATCATGGTCATCTCTAAGAAGAAAGCAGAAATCATGGTCATCTCTAAGAAGAAAACAGAAATCATGGTCATCTCTAAGAAGAAAACAGAAATCATGGTCATCTCTAAGAAGAAAACGGAAATCATGGTCATCTCTAAGAAGAAAGTGATTCCGAGTTGTAAAATAACAGCAGCACAACACTGAAGCAGACAGAAAAGTTCAAATATCTCGAGACATTAATTAGATGGAAGATGTGAAATGGAGATAAAAAACAGAATAACACAGACTAAAATAATGTTTCAAAATATGAAAACTATTTTATGAAATCAATCACTAACACTGAAAGTGAAGAAAAGAGCGCTTCAATACCATTCTGAAGCAATCCTGTGTTATGGATGTGAAACATGGACAGTCACCAGGGAAGTACAGCGCCACATGGAGGCCAAGGTAGTATGGTTACTTAGGGAATCCTAAAAGTACCTCGGACAGCGAAGACAGATGGAGTGACAAAGAGAGAAGGTGATAGATGAAGTGGCAAAGAGAGAAGGTGATAGATGGAGTGACAAAGAGAGAAGGTGATAGATGGAGTGACAAAGAGAGAAAGTGATAGATGGAGTGGCAAAGAGAGAAAGTGATAGATGGAGTGTCAAAGAGAGAAGGTGATAAATGGAGTGACAAAGAGAGAAGGTGATAAATGGAGTGACAAAGAAAGAAGGTGATAAATGGAGTGTCAAAGAGAGAAGGTGATAAATGGAGTGACAAAGAGAGAAGATGATAAATGGAGTGACAAAGAGAGAAGGTGATAAATGGAGTGACAAAGAGAGAAGGTGATAAATGGAGTGACAAAGAGAGAAGGTGATAAATGGACTGAAGAAGTGACAAGGAGAAAGAGCACCAATCTAGCTCATAATTAACATCCAGAGCAGAGAACTGAAAAGGTATGACCGCCAACACCTGTAGGTATTGCACTGAATAGACAGACAGACAGACAGACAGACAGACAGATAGATAGATAGATAGATAGATAGATAGATAGATAGATAGATAGATAGATAGATAGATAGATAGACAGAATGCTGACGAGAGATTCACAACATACAGCATACATGAGATCTACGTTCACGATATAGAACATTGTAGAATACCTACGCTCACGGCAGCTCAGTGACACAGAACATTATAGGATACCTATACTCACGACAGTCTAGTGACATAGAACATTATAGGATACCTATACTCAAGACAGTCTAGTGACATAGAACATTATAGGATACCTATACTCAAGACAGTCTAGTGACATACTGAACCTGCTGGAAATACAAGGTCAGACAATTAAGTAATGAGACTAATTACATAAAAAATAAAATAAACAACAGCTGAAGATATAACCTGTATTTTATTCAAAGTAAGCCCCTTGTGCATTGATACAGCGAGTGGCACGATCTAACAAACACTGGAACGACCTCTGCAGTTCTTCTGTTGGTATGGACCTTACACTCGATGTTACGGCCCTTTGGATGTTATCACTATCGTCAAAGAAGCGTCTTTCAATGGTAACTTTAATTTTAGTAAGAGAAAATAATTGCAGGGAGACAAATCTGGGGAATGGGGTGGATGGTTGAGAACACACACTTGTCTTGGGGTAAAAAGAATTACAGTATAACTATAGCCCCGTGAGCCGGTGCATTATCATGAAGAAGGAAAAAACTGCCAGGTGTTGAATACTCGGGTCAGACTCGGAGAATCCTTTTCAGTAGGTGTTTCAAAATACTTGAATAAACTTTGGCAGTGACAGTCTGTCAATATGAAATAAATTATTTGTTACTAACTCCTTTGCTGTAGTAGAAACACACCAACATTGTCTTCACTTTCGACTTTTGATGACGAATTGTTTTTGCCTTTGGTGATGATGATGACTTCCACTGAGCACTTTGGCGTTTAGTTGCTGGATCGTAGGGGAAAATCCATGTTTCATCCTGTGCAACAATCACATTTAAGAAATGTTTATTTCTGCGACACGTTTTGATGATGTCTTTTGCGTGCTCAACACGCTGATGTTTTTGGTCATCAGACAACGAATGTGGTACAAACCGGCAAGCAACTTTTTTCTTGCCCAAATCTTCAACTAAAATTATACTGTTAACAACAAATTCATCTGCCATCATCCTCGCAGTCAAACCACGATCTTCTTATATCTGTTCTCTGACTTTTACAATGAGTTCCTCATTACGAACATAAATTGGGGATACATGTCTTGTTGCACTTGTATTCATTTCCACACCACTTTTGAATTGTGAATACCACCTGAATATCTGTGCACGAGATAAACAATTATCCCCATAAACTTGTCGCATCAATTCAACTGTCTCAATGGCACGTTTTCTGAGTTTTAAACAGAATTTTATGGTAGTTTATTGCTCCATGCTGATTACGTAACAATGCACCTCCAACTAGGTCACCAAAATAGCGGCTTGTTTGTCGTCTGCCTATCGGGCAGCCATGAAAAGTTGCCAGATCATAGACGAAGGTTGCTTCTTTGGACTCCATACTTTGCTTCTTAGATGGCATTTTTGTCTTGGCCATAATAAAAACGGTCTCATTACTTAATTGTCGGACATTGTATATAACAAGAGAAATACATCTAGAACATTCACCACAGCAAGAGAAATATATCTACAATATTCACCACAGAAAGATAAATACATCTACAACATTCGCCGCAGCAAGAGAAATATATCTACAATATTCACCACAGAAAGAGAAATATATCTACAATATTCACCACAGAAATATAAATACATCTACAATATTCACCATAGAAAGAGAAATATATCTACAATATTCACCATAGAAAGATAAATACATCTACAATATTCACCACAGAAAGAGAAATATATCTACAATATTCACCATAGAAAGAGAAATATATCTACAACATTCACCACAGCAAGAGAAATATATCTACAATATTCACCATAGAAAGATAAATACATCTACAACATTCGCCGCAATAAGATAATACAATAACATAGCTTCGGTATGCTGACGACACAGTACTGATAGCTGAGAACCAACAAGACCTGCAAAATCTCTTGGATAAAGTCGCCAAAGAAAGTGAAGAGAAAGGCCTTACTTTGAACATCAAAAAGACAGAGACTATGGTTACATCCAAGAAACATAATCCACCAGCATGCAGTATTAAATTAAACGGAACTGTTCTAAAGCAGGTGCAGAAATTCAAATACCTTGGAGCAGTAATAACTTCAGATGGGAAATGCGCAGAACAGAAATTAGGAACAGAATAGGCCAAGCAAAGACTGCATTTCAGAGAATGAGAAACATATTAACCAACACATCCTTATCAATGAATGTTAGAAAACGAGTCATAAAATGCTATATTGAACCTATCTTGTTATATGGAAGTGAATCATGGACAATAGGCAAGTCTGCACAAAAATCATTGGAAGCAGCAGAAATGTGGTTTATTAGAAGAATGTTGCGAATCCCCTGGACAGCAAAAATAACTAATGAAGAATGTATGAGAAGAGCTGGAGAGACAAAAAAAAAACCTTGTCAAAAAAATAAGAGAGAGACAATGTACTTTCATAGGACATGCAACGCGAAGAGGGGGCATTGAAAATATTATAACAACAGGAAAAATAGAAGGAAGAAGATCAAGAGGAAGGCCTAGAGAAATGATACTGGATAGTCTGACGGGATGGTGTGAGAGGAGATCACCAACTGAGCTGATGGCCTGCATGAAGGATCGTGTACCTGGAGAAGCATAATAGCCAACACCAGTCGGCACGGCACCTGATGATGATGAATAACAGCACAAGCCACAACAAGATAAATTTAATAACAAGACAAGCCACAACAGGATAAAAATATTAAAAAGACAAAGCAGAACAAGATAAGTTTAATAACAGCACAACCCAAAACAAGATAAGGTTAATAAATGCACAAGCCACAACAAGATAAGGTTAATAACAGCGCAAGCCACAACAAGATAAGGTTAATAACGGCACAAGCCACAACAAGATAAGGTTAATAACGGCACAAGCCACAACAAGATAAGGTTAATAACCGCACAAGCCACAATAAGATAAGGTTAATAACAGCACAAGCCACAACAAGATAAGGTTAATAACGGCACAAGCCACAACAAGATAAGGTTAATAACAGCACAAGCCACAACAAGATAAGCTTAATAACAGCACAAGCCACAACAAGATAAGGTTAATAACAGCGCAAGCCACAAGATAAGGTTAATAACGGCACAAGCCTCAACAAGATAAGGTTAATAACAGCACAAGCCACAACAAGATAAGCTTAATAACAGCGCAAGCCACAACAAGATAAGCTTAATAACAGCGCAAGCCACAACAAGATAAGGTTAATAACGGCACAAGCCACAACAAGATAAGCTTAATAACAGCACAAGCCACAACAAGATAAGGTTAATAACAGCGCAAGCCACAACAGATAAGGTTAATAACAGCACAAGCCACAACAAGATAAGGTTAATAACGGCACAAGCCACAACAAGATAAGGTTAATAACAGCACAAGCCACAACAAGATAAGCTTAATAACAGCACAAGCCACAACAAGATAAGGTTAATAACAGCGCAAGCCACAAGATAAGGTTAATAACGGCACAAGCCTCAACAAGATAAGGTTAATAACAGCACAAGCCACAACAAGATAAGCTTAATAACAGCGCAAGCCACAACAAGATAAGCTTAATAACAGCGCAAGCCACAACAAGATAAGGTTAATAACGGCACAAGCCACAACAAGATAAGCTTAATAACAGCACAAGCCACAACAAGATAAGGTTAATAACAGCGCAAGCCACAACAAGATAAGCTTAATAACAGCGCAAGCCACAACAAGATAAGGTTAATAACGGCACAAGCCACAACAAGATAAGCTTAATAACAGCACAAGCCACAACAAGATAAGCTTAATAACAGCACAAGCCACAACAAGATAAGCTTAATAACAGCACAAGCCACAACAAGATAAGCTTAATAACAGCGCAAGCCACAACAAGATAAGGTTAATAACAGCACAAGCCACAACAAGATAAGCTTAATAAAAGCACAAGCCACAACAAGATAAGCTTAATAACAGCGCAAGCCACAACAAGATAAGCTTAATAACAGCACAAGCCACAACAAGATAAGCTTAATAACAGCACAAGCCACAACAAGATAAGCTTAATAACAGCGCAAGCCACAACAAGATAAGCTTAATAACAGCACAAGCCACAACAAGATAAGGTTAATAACAGCACAAGCCACAACAAGATAAGGTTAATAACAGCACAAGCCACAACAAGATAAGCTTAATAACAGCACAAGCCATAAGAAGGGAAAAGCTCTCACGTGAAATGGTGAAGTCGAGGTTTTACTTTTCCGCCTCAAGATAACACGGGGAGGTAACTTACTATCAAATGCAAGAAAATCAAAGAGACATAACCATGTTTTTTAAAAATAGAAGATGGTCGACGATTCTTTTTCTAAAAGGAGAGGGGATGCCATGGTGTACGGGCCACATTCATGTCTTCAGCTAATAAATGAACGTAGCAACAACAACAACAATAGTAGCAATAATAACAATAATGTCTTACACAACTATAAATAACAGTTTTGTTTCCTTAGGAAATATTGTATAATATCTTGGAGGCAAATTTTGTATTCCTTGAGTAAAGATATTTGTCGAAATATGAGATTGTTGTGTGTGCTCTTCTTACTTTCTGCCACTCTCTGCCCGATTTTCTCTCAGCTTTCTATCAGTTTTCGTAAAACTGAATCATACACCTCAATACCTTCATAAAACACCATAATTAATGCAATATGGTCCCGGGCCGCAAGTTGCCGACATTTGGATAATATTGTTAGAGGAAGGTCAAATGTTCCCAGTTTTAACCTGATGGATTCAAATTTGTTTGATTATTGCCCCTGGCGTGTGACAAACTGTAAGAATGAGATTAGCGTGTAAATGAAACCAGCTGACCTTAGTGTATGCTCTCATGTTCAGTGTTGTGTGTAAATGTAGGTGTTTTCTCGGTTGGGAGTGGGTGAAGAGAATTAATGCAAGTTTCAAATTTTCCTTAATATTAACAGCCTCTTATTAACTTATTGTATTGTTGACTGCAATGTTTCCCGCCCTGCAGGCAGTGTCGTTAATTTTTTATAAGATTGTACACAGAAGACCACAGCTTGATAGCGCCTGCAAAGCCCTACGCCACGGTGAGATTTAAACTCGTAGCTCTTGGTTTTGTTGGTAAACAAGCTACTGCAGTGCACAGACCTTTTGACTGAGCTACATAACTCTTCTAACTGCTGCTGCCTGGTTTCCTGACTGAGATATCTTTGTTCCTTTAATATGTTAATCTAGTCAAGGAACACTCTTGACTGAACATATCTTGAACATATCTTGACTGATATACACAGGTTTTCTGAGGGAGATAAGTAATTGCCATTTCTAAATGATTAGGTTACTTGACTGAGGTTTGTAGGTTCACTCAGATATAAATATTAATCACAGTAGGTGTGGTTAATGATTACTATTTGGTAAATATTAATCAGAGTTGATGTAGTTAATGATTACTATTTGGTAAATATTAATCAGAGTTGATGTAGTTAATGATTACTATTTGGTAAATATTAATCAGAGTTGATGTAGTTAATGATTTTTTTCTCTAAATAATGATCAAAGATTGCTGAAAGAAACGATTATGTTTTATGTAAGACTTCTGTGACTGAGATAATTTATGTGTGATGACTTGACTGAGATAATTTATGTGTGAGGACTTGACTGAGATAATTTATGTGTGAGGACCTGACTGAGATAAGTTATGTGTGAGGACTTGACTGAGATAATTTATGTGTGAGGACCTGACTGAGATAAGTTATGTGTGAGGACGACTGAGATAAGTTATGTGTGAGGACTTGACTGAGATAAGTTATGTATGAGGACTTGACTGAGATAAGTTATGTGTGAGACAAGTTATGTGTGAGGACCTGACTGAGATAAGTTATGTGTGAGGACCTGACTGAGATGAGTTATGTGTGAGGACCTGATGAGATAAGTTATGTATGAGGACTTGACTGAGATAAGTTATGTGTGAGACAAGTTATGTGTGAGGACCTGACTGAGATAAGTTATGTGTGAGGACTTGACTGAGATAATTTATGTGTGAGGACTTGACTGAGATAAGTTATGTGTGAGGACTTGACTGAGATAAGTTATGTGTGAGGACTTGACTGAGATAAGTTATGTGTGATGACTTGACTGAGATAAGTTATGTATGAGGACTTGACTTAGATAAGTTATGTGTGAGGACTTGACTGAGATAAGTTATGTGTGAGGACTTGACTGAAATAAGTTATGTGTGATGATTTGACTGAGATAAGTTATGTGTGATGACTTGACTGAGATAAGTTATGTGTGAGACAAGTTATGTGTGAGGACCTGACCGTAAGAACTATGTCTGCTACCTGAAAATAAAAGCATCAAACGTGATAGCTAACACCTGGATTCAGGTGTGTAAGGCTTACCTAATTTACATCTGCAATCCTGGGATATCACTCTCATGCTCCTCTTGCATGTCCTCTCTGCATCTTGACCTGGCAGAAATGTTGGAGACGGCGTCTTTTCTTAAGACTTAAATGTCTGAAGGCACCAGGATGTAGCTGGTTCTGTAGAGTGAAGCGAGGTTCTGTCAGCAACAGGTTCATGTTTAAAAACATGGCTTACAAACAAGACAAACACTTGGTCACGTGACGGCAGGCTTAATTTGTGACGCTGTGAGCTGTGGAGCGTGACCGCTCAAATTTGATATCCTTGTTCTGTCGCTGAGCTACACTAATCAGGAGCCAAACCGGCCAAACTAGAGACATGGTCTGACGTCATCAGATTGTCAGGGCCACAAACACTAGAGCGGAACCACACAAAAGTGTAAGGGGTACAGACAAAGAAAATAATCACAAACATTGTAAAGGGCACAAACACAAGAAAGTACCCACAAAAACTGTAAGGGGCACAAACACAAGAAAGTAACTACAAAAACTGTAAGGGGCACAAACACAAGAAAGTAACTACAAACACTGTAAGGGGCACAAACACAAGAAAGTAACTACAAACACTGTAAGGGGCACAAACACAAGAAAGTAACTACAAACACTGTAAGGGGCACAAACACAAGAAAGTAACTACAAACACTGTAAGGGGCACAAACACAAGAAAGTAACTACAAACACTGTAAGGGGCACAAACACAAGAAAGTAACTACAAACATTGTAAGGGGCACAAACACAAGAAAGTAACTACAAACACTGTAAGGGGCACAAACACAAGAAAGTAACTACAAACACTGTAAGGGGCACAAACACAAGAAAGTAACTACAAACACTGTAAGGGGCACAAACACAAGAAAGTAACTACAAACACTGTAAGGGGCACAAACACAAGAAAGTAACTACAAACACTGTAAGGGGCACAAACACAAGAAAGTAACTACAAACACTGTAAGGGGCACAAACACAAGAAAGTAACTACAAACACTGTAAGGGGCACAAACACAAGAAAGTAACTACAAACACTGTAAGGGGCACAAACACAAGAAAGTAACTACAAACACTGTAAGGGTGTGGGGAACTACGTCATACAGATACGAGGAGACAGAGGTGACTTATTGTGATAATCTATAGACAGAGGAGGAGACTTATTGTGATAATCTATAGACAGAGGAGGAGACTTATTGTGATAATCTATAGACAGAGGAGGAGACTTATTGTGATAATCTATAGACAGAGGAGGAGACTTATTGTGTTAATCTATAGACAGAGGAGGAGACTTATTGTGATAATATATAGACAGAGGAGGAGACTTATTGTGTTAATCTATAGACAGAGGAGGAGACTTATTGTGATAATCTATAGACAGAGGAGGATACTTATTGTGATAATCTATAGACAGAGGAGGAGACTTATTGTGTTAATCTATAGACAGAGGAGGAGACTTATTGTGTTAATCTATAGACAGAGGAGACTTATTGTGATAATCTATAGACAGAGGAGGAGACTTATTGTGATAATCTATAGACAGAGGAGGAGACTTATTTTGTTAATCTATAGACAGAGGAGGAGACTTATTGTGATAATCTATAGACAGAGGAGGAGACTTATTGTGATAATCTATAGACAGAGGAGGAGACTTATTGTGTTAATCTATAGACAGAGGAGACTTATTGTGATAATCTATAGACAGAGGAGTAGACTTATTGTGATAATCTATAGACAGAGGAGGATACTTATTGTGTTAATCTATAGACAGAGGAGGAGACTTATTGTGTTAATCTATAGACAGAGGAGACTTATTGTGATAATCTATAGACAGAGGAGGAGACTTATTGTGATAATCTATAGACAGAGGAGGAGACTTATTGTGATAATCTATAGACAGAGGAGGAGACTTATTGTGTTAATCTATAGACAGAGGAGGAGACTTATTGTGTTAATCTATAGACAGAGGAGACTTATTGTGATAATCTATAGACAGAGGAGGAGACTTATTGTGTTAATCTATAGACAGAGGAGGATACTTATTGTGATAATCTATAGACAGAGGAGGAGACTTATTGTGTTAATCTATAGACAGAGGAGGAGACTTATTGTGATAATCTATAGACAGAGGAGGAGACTTATTGTGATAATCTATAGACGGAGGAGGAGACTTATTGTGATAATCTATAGACAGAGGAGGATACTTATTGTGATAATCTATAGACAGAGGAGGAGACTTATTGTGATAATCTATAGACAGAGGAGGAGACTTATTGTGATAATCTATAGACAGAGGAGGAGACTTATTGTGATAATCTATAGACAGAGGAGGAGACTTATTGTGATAATCTATAGACAGGGGAGGATACTTATTGTGATAATCTATAGACAGAGGAGGAGACTTATTGTGATAATCTATCAGGCATCTAATGGCCAGATATTTCAACATGCGACTTAAGATTTATAACTTTTCTTTCGTGAGTTGCTCAGTGCCAAATCTGAAGTGATTAGATTAAAGAGAAAACGTTGAATCGACCTTGCTAACGTTCTGTTTGATTGGTTACATGTGACAGCTGAATTGATTATACATTTCTTCTTAACCGTTTCTGAACTTCTTCTGATCAGACGTTCAACTGTCAGTCAATGGCCCAAAATGACAAAAGAAAATAAAATAAAAACATCAGCTGGGGGCCCAACATGAAACTAATGTCAAACCAGAGAATACACCGCTGTTTCTCCAATACAAGGGGACAGGAAGGAATAGACTGTCATATTCTCACAGAAACAGGAAACAATTCTCTCGAAATGACTCATTTTTGCTGGACAGGCATAAACTGAGAAACAGATTTATCTGGACAAACTAAAAGAGGACTTTGCTATATTGTATAAGAAAGTATCAGATTTTATGTTTGTCTGCTCCTCGGAAACATGACTGAGCAGATTAAAACATGACTGAGTAGATCAAAACATGACTGAGTAGGTCAAACATGACTGAGTAGGTCAAACATGACTGAGTAGGTCAAACATGACTGAGTAGATCAAAAGATGACTGAGTAGATCAAAACATGACTGAGTAGATCAAAACATGACTGAGTAGGACAAAGTTCGTTTGAGACATAAAACAAGCAGGTAAGTACCAGAGATATTACAATTACAGGCACAGACAATATCACAATGACATTATCATTATGTTCTCTCCCCTGTCAGTATTCTCTCTCTCTCTCTCTCTCTCTCTCTCTCTCTCTCTCTGAGATAACGGGCCTCCTCTTGTTCCTGTCATTGTTATAGTCCTCCGCCTTGACTTCTCCATCTCTTAACTTCTCCACCTCTTAACTTCTCCACCTCTTTGACCTTCCCACCTCCTTGATTTCTCCATCTCCTTGACTTCTCCACTTCATTGACTTCTCCACCTCCTTGACTTCTCCATCTCCTTGACTTCTCCACTTCATTGACTTCTCCACCTCCTTGATTTCTCCACCTCCTTGATTTCTCCGCTTCCTTGTCTACGAGACTATTTTTTTCCTCTTCATGTATTACATGTTATTACAGGTCTATATCATTTTCTCCCTTTTTCTTATCTCTTATTCTGTCACTTATTGTCCGTCTTTCTCACTCACTCTCTCTCTCTCTCTTCTCTCTCTCTCTCTGAGATAACGGGCCTCCTCTTGTTCCTGTCATTGTTATAGTCCTCCGCCTTGACTTCTCCATCTCTTAACTTCTCCACCTCTTAACTTCTCCACCTCTTTGACCTTCCCACCTCCTTGATTTCTCCATCTCCTTGACTTCTCCACTTCATTGACTTCTCCACCTCCTTGACTTCTCCATCTCCTTGACTTCTCCACTTCATTGACTTCTCCACCTCCTTGATTTCTCCACCTCCTTGATTTCTCCGCTTCCTTGTCTACGAGACTATTTTTTTCCTCTTCATGTATTACATGTTATTACAGGTCTATATCATTTTCTCCCTTTTTCTTATCTCTTATTCTGTCACTTATTGTCCGTCTTTCTCACTCACTCTCTCTCTCTCTCTTTCTCTCTGTATTTCTTATCTCTTACTCAGTCACCCAGTTTCTCTCTCTCATACATACACACACTCTCTCTCTTTATCTCTATGTTTCTTATTTCCCAATTAGTCACTTGTCTCTCTCTCTCTCTGTTTCCTATCTCTTACTCAATCACCTAATCTCTCTCTCCCTCAGTTTCTTATCTCTTACTCATGCACCTAATATCTCTCTCTCTCTCTCTCTCTCTCTCTGTTTCTTATCTCTTACTCAGTCACATAATCTCTCTCTCGCTCTCTCTCTCTTTCGCTCTCTCTCTCTCCATCTCTCTGTATCTTATTTCCTAATTAGTCACTTGCTGTCTCTCTCTCTCTCTGTTTCCTATCTCTTACTCAGTCACCTAATATCTCTCTCTTTCTCTGTTTCTTATCTTTTACTCAGCCACCTAATATCTCTCTCCCTCTGTTTCTTATCTCTTACTCAATCATCTAATATCTCTCTCTCTCTCTCTGTTTCTTATATCTTACTCAATCACCTAATATCTCTCTCCCTCTGTTTCTCATCCCTTACTCAATCACCTAATATCTCTCTCCTTCTGTTTCCTATCTCTTACTCAATCACCTAATATCTCTCTCCCTCTGTTTCTCATCCCTTACTCAATCACCTAATATCTCTCTCCCTCTGTTTCTCATCCCTTACTCAATCACCTAATATCTCTCTCCCTCTGTTTCCTATCTCTTACTCAATCACCTAATACCTCTCTCTCCCTCTGTTTCCTATCTCTTACTCAATCACCTAATATCTCTCTCTCCCTGTGTTTCCTATCTCTTACTCAATCACCTAATATCTCTCTCTCCCTCTGTTTCCTATCTCTTACTCAATCACCTAATATCTCTCTCCCTGTGTTTCCTATCTCTTACTCAATCACCTAATATCTCTCTCCCTCTGTTTCCTATCTCTTACTCAATCACCTAATATCTCTCTCTCCCTCTGTTTTCTATGTCTTACTCAATCATCTAATATACTCTCTCTCTCTCTCCCTCTCTCTCTCTGTTTTTTATCTCTTACTCAGTCACCTAATAAGCACGTATATTTTGGTGCTTGTTATCCACGTTTTAATATATAGATAGAATTAGTTATACACAATTCTATTCTGTTGTGCTTATTATGCCTGCTCATGTCGTATATCTGACTTCTCTGCCCTACATTTCACTAGTATTATACCTTAGTATGTCTGACTTCTCTGCCCTACATTTCACTAGTATTATACCTTAGTATGTCTGACTTCTCTGCCCTACATTTCACTAGTATTATACCTTAGTATGTCTGACTTCTCTGCCCTACATTTCACTAGTATTATACCTTAGTATGTCTGACTTCTCTGCCCTACATTTCACTAGTATTATACCTTAGTATGTCTGACTTCTCTGCCCTACATTTCACTAGTATTATACCTTAGTATGTCTGACTTCTCTGCCCTACATTTCACTAGTATTATACCTTAGTATGTCTGACTTCTCTGCCCTACATTTCACTAGTATTATACCTTAGTATGTCTGACTTCTCTGCCCTACATTTCACTAGTATTATACCTTAGTATGTCTGACTTCTCTGCCCTACATTTCACTAGTATTATACATAGTGACTCTGAGCTTAAACCTCCACTGTACTTTGACTCCATAGTATTAACCAGTGTATCAACGACAGACAGTCAAGATTCCTCTCTTTCAAACAGTCGAGGTCCATCTCTTTCGTCGCTGCTTCCTTGTCTTTAGTGCTTGTTTGGCGTCTGGTTGGTGTCTGTTGGTGTCTGCTTACTATAAGCTTACAGACCAACTCTCCCAGGTACGTGCAATCACTCAGTGGCAACGAAAGTAACAGCTATGTAGATTATTATGGCTTTCTTTGGTGCAAGTGCTGACATAATGGCGATGACGATAAGCGGGAAACGTAAAAACACAAAACTACATCTAGAGAAACTCAATGAAAGCAATACAAATAGTTCCAGTGACAATTCTAAATAACACGACATGACATTACTTCACCAATACAACATACAACATACAACATACAACATACAACATACAACATACAACATACGGTACATGATTCCAGGCATCTACTAACGTCAAGAAGACTTCGACGAACAGAATACTATCACATACTAGATTCACTATTATATACTACAAAAACCACTGTAGACATCTAAGACACAGACTAAGTTCCCACACTACAAACTACGTCCTACTCTAACAAAACTAAGACACAGACTAAGTTCCTACACTACAAACTACGTCCTACTCTAACAAAACCAAGTCTGACTGTCAAAGCCTAACCTGCCTCTCTTGATCATCTGATCAGTCTCTACTTCCACGAGCATCATGGCCAGCACGTGATATGCCAGCAACTGACTTAAGGGACATTCTCTCTCACGCCAGTCACATTCTCTCTCACGCCAGTCACATTATCTCTCACGCCAGTCACATTCTCTCTCACGCCAGTCACATTATCTCTCACGCCAGTCACATTCTCTCTCACTTCGGTCACATTCTTTCTCACGCCATAGTCACATTCTCTCTCACGCCATAGTTACATTCTTTCTCATGCCTTAGTCATATTCTTTCTCACGCCAGTTACATTCTCTCTCACGCCAGTCACATTCTCTCACTTCGGTCACATTCTCTCTCCCGCCATAGTTACATTCTCTCTCATGCCTTAGTCACATTCTCTCTCACTTCGGTCACATTCTTTCTCACGCCATAGTCACATTCTCTCTCACGCCATAGTTACATTCTTTCTCATGCCTTAGTCATATTCTTTCTCACGCCAGTTACATTCTCTCTCACGCCAGTCACATTCTCTCACTTCGGTCACATTCTTTCTCACGCCATAGTTACATTCTCTCTCACGCCATAGTTACATTCTCTCTCACGCCATAGTTACATTCTCTCTCACGCCATAGTCACATTCTCTCTCACGCCATAGTCACACTCTCTCCCGCCATAGTTACATTCTCTCTCATGCCTTAGTCACATTCTCTCTCACGCCAGTCACATTCTCTCTCACTTCCGTCACATTCTTTCTCACGCCATAGTCACATTCTCTCACGCCATAGTCACATTATTTCTCCCGCCAGTCACATTCTCTCTCATGCCTTAGTCACATTCTCTCAAATACTTCCTCATACTCTCACTCGATCTCTCACACTTTGTATCTTTCTGTCTTGCTAATTCTAACTGCCGCGCTCTCTCTCTCCTCCTCTGTGTGTGTGTGTTTCTCTTCATTCTCTTGTGTTTCTATCATGTCTTCATTCCATCATCATGCCTGCTCTCTTCTCTCACTTTCTTTCCTCAAATATTATTTTCTCCCCCAACTGAAGAATTGTATTTTCTCAGCTAATTTTATCTGTGTGTGGTGCGTGCTGTGTGCGGTGTGCTGTGTGCTGTAATTTGATGTGCCGTGCTGTAGCTTGTTAGTGTTATGTGTTGTGCACTGTAATCTGTTAGTGTTATGTGTTGTGTACTGTAATCTGTTAGTGTTATGTGTTGTGTACTGTAATCTGTTAGTGTTATGTGTTGTGTACTGTAATCTGTTAGTGTTATGTGTTGTGTACTGTAATCTGTTAGTGTTATGTGTTGTGTACTGTAATCTGTTAGTGTTATGTGTTGTGTACTGTAATCTGTTAGTGTTATGTGTTGTGTACTGTAATCTGTTAGTGTTATGTGTTGTGTACTTCAGTTTCATCTATATTTGTATGCGCTTGTAATCAGGTATTTTTCCAGGATTATTAATCTGTGTACTCCGTCTTGTGCACGAAGTCTGAAATATTTTGTTTTTCATGTTTTCAGCACTCTCTACTTTTGTCTGTCTTTTTACACTACTTTTGTCTGTCTTTTTACACTACTTTTGTCTGTCTTTTTACACTACTTTTGTCTGTCTTTTTACACTACTTTTGTCTGTCTTTTTATACTACTTTTGTCTGTCTTTTTATACTGTTACTTGTGCCTCTCTATATAATCCGTTAGTTATGCCAGTTTATACAGTCTGTTACTTGTGTCTGTCTATATAGTCTTTTAGTTATGTCTGTCTATATAGTATGTTAGTTATAACTGTCTATAAAGTCTGTTACTTATGCCTGTATGTGTATTAGTTATATCTGTTTATACAGGCTGTCACTTGTGTCTATGTAATAGGGTATCTATATAGTCTATTAGTTATGTCTCTTTTTAGTTATGTCTCTCTATATAGTCTGTTACTTGTATATGCTCTCATTGTGTGGTATAGCTTCTTGTCTACATACAAGTATGTCAACTATTTCTTGAATGTGTTAGTGATCTGTGTGTGATATATACTGGATGATTTCCGTACTTCATATACTTGATCAGCATGTTCTCAGCGTGTACAGCTTCCGGTTTTTTTTTGTGTACAATTTAGATTTGTGATTTCTTTGTTTCCTGTTGCAATGTTTATTCATGTTTTGTCGTGTTGTAAAGGTACATGTTTTGTGGTGTTGTAAACGTACATGTTTTGTGGTGTTGTAAACGTACATGTTTTGTCGTGTTGTAAACGTACATGTTTTGTCGTGTTGTAAACGTACATGTTTTGTCGTGTTGTAAACGTACATGTTTTTGTCGTTGTCTTTTTCGTTTGTGTGTAGCTGAGAGCATGACGGAGTATCCGTGAATCGTTTATCACACCTGACAGGTGAGGCAGATTTATTTTTATTGCTTTCATTGAATTTCTCTAGCTGTAGTTTGTTTCTTCTGTTGTTGTTTCGCTGTAGCTTGTTTATTTCTCTTTTTGTTTGGCTGTAGCTTGCTTACTTCTCTTGTCTGACTGTAGCTTTTTTCTTCTGTTGTTGTTTGACAGTAGTTTGTTTCTTCTCTTGTTATTTTGCTGCAGTTTGTTTAATTCTCTTCTTTGATTGCAGTTTGTTTAATTCTCTTGTTGTTTGAATGTAGCTTGTTTATTTCTCTTTTTGTTTGGCTTAGCTTGCTTACTTCTCTTGTTTGACTGTAGCTTGTTTTCTTTTCTTGTTCTTTGACTGTAGCTTGTTTTCTTCTCTTGTTATTGTGCTGCAGTTTGTTTTCTTCTCTTGTTGTTTGGCTGTAGTTTGTTTCTTCTCTTGTTGTTTGGCTCTAGTTTGTTTCTTCTCTTGTTGTTTGGTTGTAGTTTGTTTCTTCTCTTGTTGTTTGGCTGAATCTTGTTTTCTCTCTTGTTGTTTGGCTGTAGATTGTTTTCTCTCTTCTTGTTGTACTGTAGTTTGTTTTCTCTCTTGTTATTTTCCTTAACTTTGTTTTCGCTCATGTTGCTTGGCTGTAGCTTGTTTTATCTATTGTTGTTAGGCTGACGTCTGTTTCTCCTTTTGTTGTTTGAGAGATGCTTGTTCTCTTTCTCGCTGTATGACTGTAGTTTGTTTCTTTTCTTGTTGTTTGAATGTAGCTTGTTTTCTTCTCTTGTGATTTGACTGTAGTTTGTTTCTTCTCTTGTTGTTTGGCTGTAGTTTTTCCTTCTCTTGTTGTTTGGCTGTAGTTTGTTTCTTCTCTTGTTTGGCTGTAGTTTGTTTTCTCTCTTGCTGTTATACTGTAATTTGTTTTCTCTCTCCTTGTTATACCGTAGTTTTTTTCTCTCTCTTTTTGTTATATGATAGTTTGTTTTCTCTCTTTTTGCTTTCCTGTAGTTTATTGTTTTCTCTTGTTGTTTAGCTGAAGTTTCTTTTCTCTCTTGATGTTTTGCTGTAGCCTGTTTTCTATTTTGTTGGTTGGTTGTAGTTTGTTTACTTCTCTTGTTGTTTGGCTTTAAGTTGTATGCTTCTCTTGTTTGACTGTAATTTGTTGTCTTCTCTTTTTATTTGACTGTAGTTTGTTTCTTTTCTTGTTGTTTGAATGTAGCTTGTTTTCTTCTCTTGTGATTTGACTGTAGTTTGTTTCTTCTCTTGTTGTTTGGCTGTAGTTTTTCCTTCTCTTGTTGTTTGGCTGTAGTTTGTTTCTTCTCTTGTTTGGCTGTAGTTTGTTTTCTCTCTTGCTGTTATACTGTAATTTGTTTTCTCTCTCCTTGTTATACCGTAGTTTTTTTCTCTCTCTTTTTGTTATATGATAGTTTGTTTTCTCTCTTTTTGCTTTCCTGTAGTTTATTGTTTTCTCTTGTTGTTTAGCTGAAGTTTCTTTTCTCTCTTGATGTTTTGCTGTAGCCTGTTTTCTATTTTGTTGGTTGGTTGTAGTTTGTTTACTTCTCTTGTTGTTTGGCTTTAAGTTGTATGCTTCTCTTGTTTGACTGTAATTTGTTGTCTTCTCTTTTTATTTGGCTGTAGTTTGTTTTCTTCTCTTTTTGTGTGGATGTAACTCTTTTGTCTCTTGTTGTTTGGTTGTAGTTTGTTGTCTTCTCTTATTGTTTGGCTGTAGTTTGTTTTCTTCTCTTGTTGTGTGGATGTAGCTTTTTTCTCTCTTGTTATTTGGCTATAGCATGTTTTCTTCTCTTTTTCTTTACCTATAGTTTGTTTTCGTCTCTTGGTGTTTTGCTGTCACTTATTGTCTCTCTTATGATTTGGCTGTAGTTTGTTTTCTTCTCTTGTTGTTTGGTTGTAGCTTGTTTTCTCTCTATTTTACTGTAGGTTGTTTTCTGTCTTGTTGTTTGGCTGTAGCTTGTTTTCTCTCTTGTTTTTGGCTGTAGCTTGTTTTGTGTCATGTTGCTTGGCTGTAATTTGTTTTGTGTCTTGTTGCTTGACTGTAGTTTGTTTTCTGTCTTGTTGCTTGGCTATAGTTTGTTTTCTGTCTTTTTGCTTGGCTCTAGTTTGTTTTCTGTCTTTTTGCTTGGCTGTAGTTTGGTTTCTGTCTTTTTCCTTGGCTGTAGCTTGTGTGTCTCTTATTTTTTAGGCTGGAGTTCGTTTTTTCTCTTGTTTTTTTTTTAAACTTGTACTCTTTCTTGTTGTATGGCTGTAATTTGTTTTTTCGCTTGTTGTTTGACTGTAGTTTTTTTCTCTCTTGTTGTCTGAATGTAGGTTGTTTTCTCTCTGGTTGTTTTGCTGAAGTTTGTTTGATTGGAGCTTCTTTCTTTTCTTTTTGTTTAACTATAGTTTGCTTCTTCTCGTATTTTTTATTATACTTTGAAATTATTTTTGTTGTTTGGCTGTAGCCTGTTTTTTCTCTTGTTGGTTGACTGTAGTCTGCTTATTTTCTTGTTGTTTAACAGTAGTTTGTTTCTTCTCTTATTACTTGGCTGTAGTTTTTTTCTCTCTTGTTGTTATGTTGCAGTTTGTTTTCTCTCTTGTTGTTTGACTGTAGCTTGCTTTCTCTCTTGCTGTTTAACTGTATCTTGTTTTCTCTCTTGTTGTTTGATTGCAGCTCGTTTTCTCTCTTGCTGTTTGATTGTAGCTTGGTTTCCTCTTTTCTTGTTTAGCTCTGGTTTGTTTTCTTTCTTGATGTTTATCTGTAACTTATTCTCTTCTCTTGTTGTTTGGCTATAGTTTGATTTTTTCTCTTGTTGCTTGACTATAGCTTGTTTTCTCTCTTGTCGTTTGACTGTCGCTTGTTTTGTCTCTTGTTGTTTTCGCTGTAGTATTTTTTTTCTTGTTGTTTGTCTGTAAATTGTTTTCTATCTTGTTGTGTACTTTAGTTTTTCTTCTCTTGTTTGTCTGTAGTTACTTTTCTTCTAATGTTATGTGACTATAGCCTGTTTTCTCTCTTGTTGTTTGTCTGTAGTTTCTTTTCTTCTAATGTTATGTGACTATAGCCTGTTTTCTCTCTTGTTGTTTGACTATAGCCTGTTTTCTCTCTTGTTGTTTGACTATAGCCTGTTTTCTCTCTTGTTGTTTTGCTGTAGCTTGTTTTCCCTCTAGTTGTTTATAGTAACTTGTTTTCTCTCTTGTCGTTTCATTGTAATTTGTTTAATCTCTTTTTGTTAGGCTGTAGCTTGTTTCTTCTCTTGTTGTTTGACTGTAGCTTCTTTTCTCTCTTGTTTGGCTATAGTTTGTTTCTTCTCCTGGTGTGTGGCATTTGTTTGTTTCTTGAGTTGTTGTTTGGCTGTAGCTTCTTTTCATCTCTTTTTTGTTTGCTTGTAGTTTGTCTTTTCTCTTGTTGTTTGACTGTAGCTTTTTTCTCTCTTGTTGTTTGACTGTAGCTTGTTTTCTCTCTTGTTGTTTGAATGTAGCTATTTTCTCTCTTGTTGTATGATTGTAAATTGTTTTCCTCCCTTCTTGTTTAGCTCTAATTTGTTTTCTTCTCTTGTTGTTTGACTGTAGTGTGTCTTCTCTGTTGTCGTTTTACTGTAGTTTGTTTTCTCTCTTGTACTTTGGTTGTCGCTTGTTTTCTTCCCTTCTTCTTTAGCTCTAGTTTGTTTTCTCTGTTGTTGTTTATCTGTAACTTGTTTCCTTCTCTTGTTTGGCTGTAGTTTGATTTCTTCTCTTATTGTTTGCCTGTAATTTATTTTCTTTCTTCTTGTTTATCTGTAGTTTGTTTTGTTCTCTTGTTGTCTGTCTGTAGTTTCGTTTCTTCTCGTTTTGTATGGCTGTAGTTTGTTTTCTCTCTGTTGTTTGGCTGTAGTTTGTTTTCTTTCTAGTTGCTTGATTGTAGCTTTTTTTTTGCTTGTTGTTTGATTGTAATTTGGTTCTTCTCTGTTGTTTGACTGTAGCTTCTTTTCTCTCTTGTTTGGCTATAGTTTGTTTCTTCTCCTGGTGTGTGGCATTTGTTTGTTTCTTGAGTTGTTGTTTGGCTGTAGCTTCTTTTCATCTCTTTTTTGTTTGCTTGTAGTTTGTCTTTTCTCTTGTTGTTTGACTGTAGCTTTTTTCTCTCTTGTTGTTTGACTGTAGCTTGTTTTCTCTCTTGTTGTTTGAATGTAGCTATTTTCTCTCTTGTTGTATGATTGTAAATTGTTTTCCTCCCTTCTTGTTTAGCTCTAATTTGTTTTCTTCTCTTGTTGTTTGACTGTAGTGTGTCTTCTCTGTTGTCGTTTTACTGTAGTTTGTTTTCTCTCTTGTACTTTGGTTGTCGCTTGTTTTCTTCCCTTCTTCTTTAGCTCTAGTTTGTTTTCTCTGTTGTTGTTTATCTGTAACTTGTTTCCTTCTCTTGTTTGGCTGTAGTTTGATTTCTTCTCTTATTGTTTGCCTGTAATTTATTTTCTTTCTTCTTGTTTATCTGTAGTTTGTTTTGTTCTCTTGTTGTCTGTCTGTAGTTTCGTTTCTTCTCGTTTTGTATGGCTGTAGTTTGTTTTCTCTCTTGTTGTTTGGCTGTAGTTTGTTTTCTTTCTAGTTGCTTGATTGTAGCTTTTTTTTTGCTTGTTGTTTGATTGTAATTTGGTTCTTCTCTTGTTGTTTGGCTGTAGCTTGTTTTCTTCTCTTTTTTTTTCACTGTAGCTTGTTTTGCTATCTTGTTGTTTGACTGAAGTCTGTTTCTTCTCCTCTTGTGGGGCAGTTGTATGGGTTTCTCTCATGTTGTTGAGGTACTTTGTTTTTTCTCTTTTTGTGTCACTGTAACTTGTTTTCTTTCTCGTTGTTTGACTCTAGTTTATTTCCTCTCTTGTTGTTTGGCTGTAACTTGTTTTCACTCTTGTTGTTTAACTGTAACTTGTTTTCTCTCTTCTTGTTTGACTGTAGCTTGTTTTCTCTCTTCTTATTTGTCTGTAGTTTGTTTCTTCTCTTCATGCTTATCTGCATCTTGTTTTCTCTCTTGTTGTTTGGCTGTAGTTTACTTATCTCTTGTTGTTTGGCCGTAGCTTGTTTTCTCTCTTGTTGTTATACTGTAGCTTGCTTCCTTCTCTTGTTGTTTCGCTGTAGTTTGTTTCTTCTCTTGTTGTTTGGCTGTAGTGTGTTTCTTCTCTTTTGTTTTGCTGTAGTTTGTTGTATTTTAGCATGGCTGTACTTTATTTCTTCTCCTGTTGTTTGGCTTTAGTTTGTTTCTTCTCTTGTTGTTTGACTGTAGTTTGTTTCTTCTCTTGTTGTTTGACTGTAGTTTGTTTCTTCTCTTGTTTGGCTGTAGTCTGTTTCTACTCCTGTTGTTTGGCTTTAGTTTGTTTCTTCTCTTGTTGTTTGGCTTTAGTTTGTTTCTTCTCTTGTTGTTTGACTGTAGTTTGTTTCTTCTCTTGTTTGGCTGTAGTCTGTTTCTATTCCTGTTGTTTGGCTTTAGTTTGTTTCTTCTCTTGTTGTTTGACTGTAGCTTATTATGTTTTTTGATGATTCGTTTAGCTCAGATTTTGCATAACGAAAATGTGCGCACAAGTTTGTCTGGGAGGTTGCAGGAGAGAGAGAGAGAGAGAGGGGGGGGGAGAGAGGGAGAGGGAGGAGAGGTGAGGTGGGGTAAAGGTAAAGAGAAAAATCTATTTGTGAATGCTTCCGGGAAGTGACTGTCATTGTTTTTCCAGATCAGGACATCATCAAAGCAACTGTCACGTGATTAAAGAGCCTTGAACTGTGATTGACAGAGGTGGGACAAATTTGCAAATTGCGGAATGGGAACATTCAGGAAAACAGGACTGAAAGATGTGTTAAAACAGGATTGAAGCATGTCGTAAAACTGTTCTCATCTAGCACGACTTTTGTGCATACGTCCTGAATGTCAATGCAAGTGTTGCCTAGAGCTGGCAGAAGGCATGTCAATTACAGGGAGACAACTTTCGATGTGTCATGTTTACGTTTTCCTTCTTCCTGATTGGACGAAGCAGGGTAGGGATGGTCCAGTCAGATTTTATTTGTAATTGAACTCTAATTTTAAACAATGCGGACCACTTTTTTTCTTTCTTTTTTTCATACAAAATTAATTAAAGATTTTTTTTTTAATTATGGACCTGGTGGGAGACTGCCAGTCGGGTTAGTTCATTTTTCGCTCTCCTGCAGGCCTTTGTGGTTTGGTAAATAATGACATTGTCAGGTCCACTCCTTCTGTCCCGCAGTAAATGCTAGCGCGTGTACCACCTCCTTCATCTCTCCCACCCCTGACAAAGTAAACCTGGTACACTGAGCCAAATTAAAACAGACAATAACTAAACTGTTTTAAATATACAAATAAGAAATAAACTGTTTTAAATATACAGATAACAAATAAACTACTTTAAATGCACAGATAACAAATAAACTACGTTAAATATACAGATAAGAAATAAACTACTTTAAATATACAAAAAATAAACTGTTTTAAATACAAAATAATTTATAAAGTAATCGTTCCATCGCGAATTAGCAGATGTGACCAAAGATATTGTCGTGATTGAACGCCCGGAATCTCATCATTCATCGTGAGATTCTCTTTTGGCAGAGCTTGAAAATCTGTTTATCATGTCCGCTTGAGAATTTTTAAGTGCACTAAGAAAAACTTTGTCTGACAACCAGAACACGAGCTTTTCTGTTTAAAATCTGTTCCCAGGAGAAAACACAAATGTCATTCTGTGGTCACACCTGAGTGATCCTTGCTAAAAGCCAGAAATAGGATCTGTGTATGTTTTTTTTCTTTCATCATCATGGTGGCCAGACTAAGGTCAAATTAAAATTTATACAGAAAATGAGACAAAACTGAATGATGAATCAGACTAATGGGCTTGAATTTGAGCTGGGAGTGTCAAAAGGATATTTTAGATCTCACTTTAAGATAATCTTGATATAGTTAGAACAGTTATGCAAAAAGTACATTTTCTATATTTGTCATAATACAATAACAAATGTTCTATATTTGTTATCATACAATAAGTCGATGTTCTATACTTGTTATTATAGAAGAAGCAAATGTTCTCTATTTGTTATAGTACAAGAAGTAGATGTTATGTACTTGTTATCATACAAGAAGTAGATGTTCTATATTGGTCATCATACAAGAAGTAAATGTTCCATATTTGTTATCATACAAGAAGTAAATGGTCTATATTTGATATCATACACGAAGCAAATGGTCTATATCTGTTATTAGACAAGACATAAATGTTCTAGATGTCTTATCATACAGGAAATAAATGTTCATTATACATTAAGAGAATGTTAACCTCCCAGTATCACACAATACGTCAATGTTCACCGCCAAGTATCACACAATAAGTCAATGTTCACCGCCAAGTATCACACAATACGTCAATGCTCACCGCCAAGTATCACACAATACGTCAATGTTCACCGCCCAGTATTATAAATAAGCCAATGTTCAAAGACAACGTACACCGCCCAGTATCACACACCAAGCCAGTTTTCACCGCCCAGTATCACACACCAAGCCAGTTTTCACCGCCCAGTATCACACAGCAACCAAATGTTCACCGCCCAGTATCACACACCAAGCCAGTTTTCACCGCCCAGTATCACACAGCAACCAAATGTTCACCGCCCAGTATCACACACCAAGCCAGTTTTCACCGCCCAGTATCACACAGCAACCAAATGTTCACCGCCCAGTATCACACACCAAGCCAGTTTTCACCGCCCAGTATCACACAGCAACCAAATGTTCACCGCCCAGTATCACACACCAAGCCAGTTTTCACCGCCCAGTATCACACAGCAACCAAATGTTCACCGCCCAGTATCACACACCAAGCCAGTTTTCACCGCCCAGTATCACACAGCAACCAAATGTTCACCACCCAGTATCATACAGCAACCAAATGTTCACCACCCAGTATCACACAGCAACCAAATGTTCACCGCCAAGTATCACACAATAAGTCAATGTTCACCGCCAAGTATCACACAATACGTCAATGCTCACCGCCAAGTATCACACAATACGTCAATGTTCACCGCCCAGTATTATAAATAAGCCAATGTTCAAAGACAACGTACACCGCCCAGTATCACACCAAGCCAGTTTTCACCGCCCAGTATCACACACCAAGCCAGTTTTCACCGCCCAGTATCACACAGCAACCAAATGTTCACCGCCCAGTATCACACACCAAGCCAGTTTTCACCGCCCAGTATCACACAGCAACCAAATGTTCACCGCCCAGTATCACACACCAAGCCAGTTTTCACCGCCCAGTATCACACAGCAACCAAATGTTCACCGCCCAGTATCACACACCAAGCCAGTTTTCACCGCCCAGTATCACACAGCAACCAAATGTTCACCGCCCAGTATCACACACCAAGCCAGTTTTCACCGCCCAGTATCACACAGCAACCAAATGTTCACCGCCCAGTATCACACACCAAGCCAGTTTTCACCGCCCAGTATCACACAGCAACCAAATGTTCACCACCCAGTATCATACAGCAACCAAATGTTCACCACCCAGTATCACACAGCAACCAAATGTTCACCACCCAGTATCACACAGCAACCAAATGTTCACCACCCAGTATCACACAGCAACCAAATGTTCACCACCCAGTATCACACAGCAACCAAATGTTCACCGCCAAGTATTACGCAATAAGCCATTGTTCATTGCCAAGTATGACACAAAAAGCCAATGTTCACCGTAAAGTATCACACAATAAATGAATGTTCACTGCCCAGAATCTCACAATAATCCAATGTTCTCCACCTAGTATCACACAATAAGGCAATGTTCACCGCCCAGTATCAAACAATAAGCCAATGTTCACCACCAAGTATCATACAATAAGGCAATGTTCACCACCAAGTATCATACAATAAGGCAATGTTTACCACCAAGTATCACACAATAAGGCAATGTTTACCACCAAGTATCACACAATAAGGCAATGTTTACCACCAAGTATCATACAATAAGGCAATGTTTACCACCAAGTATCATACAATAAGGCAATGTTTACCACCAAGTATCATACAATAAGGCAATGTTTACCACCAAGTATCATACAATAAGGCAATGTTCACCGCCCAGTATCATACAATAAGCCAATGTTCACCGCCCAGTATCACACAATAAGGCAATGTTCACCACCCAGTATCACACAATAAGCCAATGTTCACCGCCCAGTATCACACAATAAGCCAATGTTCACCGCCCAGTATCACACAATAAGCCAATGTTCACCGCCCAGTATCATACAATAAGCCAATGTTCACCGCCCAGTATCACACAATAAGCCAATGTTCACCGCCCAGTATCATACAATAAGCCAATGTTCACCGCCCAGTATCATACAATAAGCCAATGTTCACCACCCAGTATCACACAATAAGCCAATGTTCACCGCCCAGTATCATACAATAAGCCAATGTTCACCGCCCAGTATCATACAATAAGCCAATGTTCACCGCCCAGTATCATACAATAAGCCAATGTTCACCACCCAGTATCATACAATAAGCCAATGTTCACCGCCCAGTATCACACAATAAGCCAATGTTCACCGCCCAGTATCACACAATAAGCCAATGTTCACCGCCCAGTATCATACAATAAGCCAATGTTCACCGCCCAGTATCATACAATAAGCCAAAGTTCAAAGCCAGTGTTCACAGCACAGTATCTCACAGTAACCCAATGTTCATCGTCAAGTATGACATAACACCCCAATGTTCACCACATAGTATCCACACAATAAGGCAATGTTAACCGTCTAGTATCACACAATAAGGCAATGTTCACTGTCCATTGTCACACAGTAAGACAATGTTCACCACCAAGTATTACACAATAAGGCAATGTTCACTACCAAGTATCACACAATAAGACAATTTTCACCGACCATTGTCACACAATAAGATAATGTTCACCACCAAATATCACACACTAAGACAATGTTTATCGTCCATTGTCCCACAATAAGACAATGTTCACCACACAGTATCACACAATTAGACAATGTTCACCACCCAGTATCACACAATAAGACAATGTTCATCACCAAGTTTCAACAATTAGACAATGGTCACCACCAAGTATCACACAATAAGACAATGTTCACCACCAAGTATCACACAATAAGACAATGTTCACCACCAAGTATCACACAATAAGACAATGGTCACCACCAAGTATCACACAATTAGACAATGTTCACCACCCAGTATCACACAATAAGACAATGTTCATCACCAAGTTTCAACAATTAGACAATGGTCACCACCAAGTATCACACAATAAGACAATGTTCACCACCAAGTATCACACAATAAGACAATGTTCACCACCAAGTATCACACAATAAGACAATGGTCACCACCAAGTATCACACAATAAGAAAATGTTCACCACCAAGTATCACACAATAAGACAATGTTCATCACCAAGTTTCAACAATTAGACAATGGTCACCACCAAGTATCACACAATAAGACAATGTTCACCACCAAGTATCACACAATAAGACAATGTTCACCACCAAGTATCACACAATAAGACAATGTTCACCACCCAGTATCACACAATAAGACAATGTTCATCACCCAGTATCACATAATAAGGCAATGTTTACCATCAAGTATCACATAATAAGGCAATGTTTACCATCAAGTATCACATAATAAGGCAATGTTCACAACAAATAATAAAAAGATAAGCATGTTACAGACAACATGGAGCTTCATGCTACACGTGGAACAATGTTGAGGCTGGACAGACGGAGCATAACAATGTTGAGGCTTGACAGACGGAGCATAACAATGTTGAGGCGTGACAGACTGAGCGCAACAATGTTTAGGTTTGATGAGGCAGAGTGGAACGATATTGAGGCTTGAACTGACTTAGTGAGACAATGCTGGAGCTTAATGTGGCAGAGTTTGACAGTGTTGAGGCGTGGTGGAACAATGTTAAGGCTTCATGTGGCTTAATGTAACACCGTTGATAGAAAGATGCAACAAAAACTCTAGACAGATAGAAAGATGCAACAAACACTATGGACAGATAGAAAGATGTAACAAAAACTCTGGACAGATAGAAAGGTGCAACAAATAAACTGGACAGATAGAAATATGCAACAAATACCCTGGACAGATAGAAAGGTGCAACAAATAATCTGGACAGACAGAAAGATGCAACAAATACTCTGGACAGATATAAACACAAACGAAGAGCTCCTTACAAAGTTTAGGAAAACAAAAACTAGTTAAAATGATTTAAATAAAAAAAGACACCTAAAATTTCATGTACATGTCATGAGAAGACACAAATTGGAGAACATGGACATGTCATGAGAAGACACAAATTGGTGAACATGTACATGTCATGAGAAGACACGAGAACATGGACATGTCTTGAGAAGACACAAGTTGGAGAACATGGACATGTCATGAGAAGACCTAAGTTGGAGAACTTGGATATGTCATGAGAAGACACAAGTTGGAGAACTTGGACATGTCATGAGAAGACACAAATTGGAGAACATGGACATGTCATGAGAAGACACAAATTGGAGAACATGGACATGTCATGAGAAGACACAAATTGGTGAACATGTACATGTCATGAGAAGACACGAGAACATGGACATGTCTTGAGAAGACACAAGTTGGAGAACATGGACATGTCATGAGAAGACCTAAGTTGGAGAACTTGGATATGTCATGAGAAGACACAAGTTGGAGAACTTGGACATGTCATGAGAAGACACAAATTGGAGAACATGGACATGTCATGAGAAGACACAAGTTGGAGAACATAGACATGTCATGAGAAGACACAAGTTGGAGAACATGGACATGTCATGAGAAGACACAAGTTGGAGAACATGGACATGTCATGAGAAGACAGAAGTTGGAGAACCTAGTAATGACTGAAAAACTCAACCAAAAAATAAGGAAAAGAAGAAGACCAAGAGAAAACAATATCTCAGTGCACTGACCAAATGGCAGGGGAAAAGAAAAGCATCTGAACTAATCGGAAACACCAAGGACCTTGCAAGATGGAAAAGCAAGATGGTCACGGCTGTCCGACACGGCACATAATAATAAAATAAAATATGAAAAAAAATATAACATTTTGTTTCAGGATAATTCATTAATTCATTGTCATGTCCCTTGTGGAACTTTGCCTTCCTAGCAGCACTCCTGTAGGCCTTTCGGTTGTGAGCAAGATGGCCTGCTGCTGATGCATCCATTTGCAGATCATCAATGATGTCTTGCAGCTATTTGAAGAACTTGTCTGTAGCATTTATATTCAAAGGCATTTATGTGTTTCTCAGCTGTTTTGTTAAGTGTCCAGGTTTCACAGGCATATGTTGCGATGGGAAAGATGCATGCCCTTAAAAATCTTATCTGTTCCTCTCCACAGATTCTTTAGTTGTTTTACTTTCTGAAGACCGATAGATGTCCTTTTAATTTCCCTCATTGTATTTCCACTATTAGTTAGTAGTGATCCAAGATATTAAAAACTCTCCACTTCTTCTAGTTTTTCCTCATTGATACATATTTCAGCTGCCTTGTTTGTTTTGTCAGTTGTCATCAATTTAGTTTTCTTCGCATTAAGATAGAGGTTTTGCTCTTCACTATTCTTACGGACCGACATAATTAGTTTTTCCATTCCTTTTTGTGCTGTGGACAGTAATACTGTGTCATCAGCATATCTAATCTCTGGTATTTCGTAACCTCCAGTTGTTATGGCATCATAATATCCTTTGTCTACATCTTCTCCATCATTCCTCATTACATTTTTAGTATACAAGTTAAATAAGTATGGCGACAAATATGCACCCCTGACGGACCCCTTGTTTTATGTCAAACCAAGTTGTTGTTTCACCATTTATTCTTACTGCTGCCTGTTGGTCTAGATACAGAAGTGATGTTAATTGTCTCAAATGTGTTGGAAATCCCATTTTCTCCATTATTTCCCAAAGTTTCTGGTGTTGTACACAATAAAATGCCTTTGAATAGTCTATAAAAGATACATACAGATTCACATTAAATTCTCTGCATTTCTCTATTATTAATCTTATATTGAATATATGATCTCTTGTTCCTCTTCCTTGTCTAAAACCAGCTTGGACCATATTGACATCTTCTTCTGTTTTCTTACAGAGTCTGCCCATTATGATTTTTTTTATAGAATTTTACTGGCATGACTAATCAGGGCAACAGTTCTGTAGTTTGTGCATAATTTCAAGTTACCCTTTTTGGGAGTGGTATGAATACAGTTCTTTTCCATTCTTTTGGCCAAATACCTGAATGCCATGTCTTTTTACATAGTGCATGATAGATTGTTGCACACTCCTTTCCTCCTGCTTTAATAAATTCAGCTGTTATCTCATCACATCCTGGTGATTTACCATTTTTCAGACTCTTTATTGCCCATAAAACTTCTTCTATTGTCGGTTCGGGTTCTTTCTCCTCCTATAATACTTCACACTGTTGATTTCTGCTTTCACAGTCGGTTGTTTCATACATTCCTCTGCAATATTCCTTCAATCTTTCTAGAAGTTCCTCTGTCTCTGTCAAGGTATTCCCCATCTCATCACAAATTACATTTAGCTTAGGTGTGACATTTCTCGTCAATGTCTTCATTTCTTTAAACATTTCACTATCTCTTCCACATTTCTGATGTCCTTCTGTTCTTTCACAACAATCATGGCAGTACTGTTTTGTGTCCTTTCTTATATTTCTTCTTATTTCTTTTGTTAAAGATTTACTCGTATATTCCTCCATGTTGTTATTTGTCACTTTCCATTCCGACTTCATTTCTCTTGTTTTATTAGTTCTAATGTGCTTGCTGTAATCCATTTCTTCTTTTATTGTAATCCATTCCTTCTTTTGTTGTAATCCATTTCTTCTTTTATTGTAATCCATTCTTTCTTTTGTTGTAATCCATTTCTTCTTTTATTGTAATCCATTCCTTCTTTTGTGCTTTCTTTACTGGAACCATATCTTTAACTGCTGTTATTAAGATATCTCTGGCCTGCGTAGCCAGTGCATCAGGTGTCATCTCCTCCTGTACAGCCATCAGTGTCTCAAAACGGTTCTTCACTTCTATACCGTATTGTTCTGGTATTTGTGTAAGATCAAAGCGGAGTGGTCTTGATCCCCTAATTGTTGTTTTTATCTTTATCTTCATGTCTGCATTAATAACTCATGGTCCGTGTCACAATCAGCACCTGGTAAAGTTTTTGCTGATGTTATACTTGATCTCCACCTTCTTTGCACTAAAATTTTATCTATTTGATTCTTGGTTTTACTATCAGGTGATGTTCGTGTGTAAAGTCTTCTTGGATATCTAAAAAGTGTGTTTGCAACCATTAGCTCATTTTCCATGCGAAACGCCACTAGATTGTCACCTGCCCTATTTTTATGTCCTATACTAAATTTTCCCAGAATATATCTATCGTTTTCTGCTCTTTCTGTACCAATCTTTCCATTAAAATCGCCCCATTAAAATGCAGTAATATTTTTTTCATATCTGGTCTATCGTCGTTTGCAGTGTGTTATAAAAATCTTCTCTACTTTCTCTTCTTCTGCTACTGTTGTAGGTGCATATATCTTGATGATTGTTACACTTCTAGGCGTGCCTTTAAGTCTGATAGTGAAGATTCTATCACTTACTGGATTGTAACCTAGTAATGCTTTTGATGTTGATTTGTCCAAATAAAAAGCCACCCCATTCTTTCCTCCTAATTCTCCACCAGAGTATATAAAGATATTATCATTCTCGCTCTTGAAGTGTCCTGATCCTTTCCATCGATGTTCGCAGATTCCCAAAATGTGTATCCCCGTTCTTTTCATCTCGTCACTTATTATTTGACATTTTTCTTCATAATACTTCTCACAATCCATGTTCATAATTTTTCTTTTTAATTTGATAAGGGATTTTCCTTAGTAGCACCGTTGGTATTTTGTCCGTCATCACAATTACTAGTACTGACCTCTGTCTCACATTCTTCCCCAGTGTTAAAATTAGATCTATCTGGCCTGGGGGACTCACCACCAGATCTTTTTCATATCTGACCTTCCATGATTGCTGTTTGGGTTTCTTAGCATATTTCCAGAAGGTAGTTTGCCATTGCTTTCCTTCCGGGCAGTGACACATAGTGACATGAAGAACATACAACAAGCCAATATTTCGACAAAGGCTTTTTTCAAGGATCCATATAAAAACAACACAAAAGATAACAGCACGAAAAACAGATGGAAAATGAAGCACTTGTAAGAAAGGCCAGCACAAATGACCGTTGTCTAGGGAGAGGACAAACGTGCAAGGAAAGCCTAGTGACAGCACTTAGTTTGTTCTTGTGATTTTCCACCAGCACAAACCTCATTATTTTGTTCTTGTGATTTTCCACCAGCACAAACCTCATTATTTTGTTCTTGTGATTTTCCACCAGCACAAACCTCATTATTTTGTTCTTGTGATTTTCCAGCAACACAAACCTCATTATTTTGTTCTTGTGATTTTCCACCAGCACAAACCTCATTATTTTGTTCTTGTGATTTTCCACCAGCACAAACCTCATTATTTTGTTCTTGTGATTTTCCAGCAACAAAAACCTCATTATTTTGTATCCTTTATATGTCACAAACACATTGTAGCAACCCTGACACTGTATTCAGTCACAGATTATATTTTGTTTCATACAAAAATGGTTAACTACAAATTTTTCTCTCTCTTTGCTTGAACCGAAAACACAAAATAGAGATTATATAAAACTAGGAATATTTGAATTGCTCGAAATTATAAATAAGAATATCACAATTTGGTATGAGATTATAAACAAAAATATCACAATTTGATATGAGATATAATTTTAAAATATTTGACATTTGTTGTAGGCTATAAAAAACTAGGACACTGAACTCTGCAGGAGATTTACATAAAGGAAGATGTTATATTTGTTCAAGGCAGAAATAATGAAGAGTATTACATTTTTGTTCCAGGATATAAAATGAAGAAAGTATCACATTTTTTTCCAGAATTTAAAGGGAAGAAAGTATCACATTTTGTTCCAGGATATAAAATGAAGAAATTATAACATTTTGTCCCAGGACATAAGAAAGTATCACATTTTGTTCCAGGATATAAAATGAAGAAATTATAACATTTTGTCCCAGGACATAAGAAAGTATCACATTTTGTTCCAGGATATAAAATGAAGAAATTATAACATTTTTTTCCAGGACATAAAGGGAAGAAAGTATCACATTTTGTTCCAGGACATAAAGGGAAGAAAGTATCACATTTTGTTCCAGGACATAAAGGAATGGCCTGATCAGAGAATGATGGTAAAAGGTGATTTGCCTTTGTCTTCCACTCGGTTTGTATACGTTTTCTCTACCAACTTTTGTCTAAACAAAGTATCTGTTTTGGTCTGGTGCTGTTCATTGAGATATTCAAAACTAACCACTATATTTAGAGGCCGTCCTTCCATGTGCCAGCCGGTGGACGCACCTGGACGAAGGACATGCTCCCCTCTACAGCGAGCCGCATCACAAAAATATTATCAAGAATAATAAACATGAAAATACGATATAAACTTGAAAATAAGATAAAAATTGAAATTGCAGAACAATTTGGTTTTGTTGAAGGGAAAAGCACAGGTAACATAATTTATATATTAAGCACTATAATAGAATCTTCTCTAGAGGTAAACAAATATTTATATTAAGAACTATAATAGAACCATCTTTAGCGGTAAACAAAGATTTATATTAAGAACTATAATAGAATCATCTCTAGAGGCAAACAAAGATTTATATTACGAACTATAACAGAACCGTCTCTATAGGTAAACAAAGATTTATATTAAGAACTATAATAGAACCATCTCTAGATGTATTCAAAGATTTAAATTAAGAACTATAATAAAAACATACAACAAGAAAGCAATACTGAAGAAGGTTGGCTAATGAGGGAGATTAAACAAAGAAAACTTAAATATTTTGGACATATTAAACGTCATTAAAATTTAGAGAAGGCAGTCATGGATGGGTACATAATAGGAAAAAGAAAGAGAGGAAGACCAAAGCGAAGATAGTTGCAAGACATCGTTGATAATCTGCAAATGAATGCATCAGCAGCAGGCATCTTGCTTACAACCGAGAGGCCTACAGGAGAGCTGTTAGGGAGGCAAAGTTCTGCAAGGGACATGCAAATGACTGACTGAGAGGCCTACAGGAGAGCTGTTAGGGAGGCAAAGTTCTGCAAGGGACATGCAAATGACTGAACAAATTGTAAAAGAACTGTAGGACACAAGAACAAGAAAGATAGATAGACGGCATTATAGAAACATTCATGACGTACAGCACGAGCATCGCTGAGGCCCCTCATATAGCCCAGAAGCGTGAACACTAACCTAGATGTGTGCCAGGATATAAAACTACCACGCGTGTACATCATGATAGGCATTAAAAATGTGAAAGGAATTAAAGCAGCAGATCATAGTATCACTAACCTGAGATATCCCCGATGACATCGTTCTAATAGCAGAAAGCGAAAGCAGTTTGCAGAAACTTGTGAATACGGTTGTTGAAGAGAGCAAGAAAAGTGGCCCACAGCTGAACAGCAACAAGACAGAAAGAATGGTAAAATGAAAAAAGAATAAACATACCAGACTGCAACATCTTTTCAGACAGGAAGACACTGATACAAGTAAATAAATTAAATTATCCTGAAACAACAGCTGATGGTCCACAAACGACATAAAATCGCGATATGTAAGGCAAAAGCAGCTTCTTGTGACATGAAGAAAATACTAAGAATTAAGAAAATCCCTAAAAGTGAGGAAAAGAGCATTACAGTGCTATCATCATCACTATCATGTGCCATGTCTGGAGGTCACAGTTTCCGATATTTCATGTTATTCATCAGATTTGGCATTATGCTTCTCCCGTGATATTCTGTGAAGTTATCTAAGATTTTTCTCTCTTGGTTTACCTCTCCTTTTCCTGCCCCTAATTTTCCCTGTTGTCATGACATTTTCTATCTGTAATCTTCTCATTATATGGTCAATGCACCCTGACTGCCTCCGCGTTGTGTGTTTATTAATGTTCGTTTCTCACTGGTTTTATTTAGCCATTCTTCGCTTGTTATTTTGGCTGTTCATGACATTCTTAACATTCTTCATAGGAACCATATTTCACTTGCCTCTAATGCTCTTGTTGTTGTTGTTTTTTTTTTTGTTGGTGACTATGATTTGCGTCCATGTAGTAGTACTGGCTTGATTTGTGAAACTTGAAAGGTCAATAAAAAGAGATGTGATTTTGGAGAAAGATGCAGCAAATACCTTGGACATTTAGAAAGATGCAACAAATACCAAAGAGAGATAGAGAGATGCAACAAATACTCTGGACAGATATAAAGATGCAATAAATACCTTGGACAGATAGAAAGATGCAACAAATACCTTGTACAGATAGAAAGATGCAAAAAATACCCTGGACAGATAGAAAGATGCAACAAATATCTTGGACATATAGAAATATGCAGTAAGTACCTTGTCAGATAAAAAGTTACAACAAATACGATTGACAGATATAAAGATGCAAGAAATACGACGGAGAGATAGAAAGATGCAACAAATACTCTGGACAGATAGAAAGATGCAACAAATACTCTGGACAGATAGAAAGATGCAACAAATACTCTGGACAGATAGAAATATGCAACAAATACTCTAGACAGATAGACAGGTGTAACAAATACTCTAGACAGATAGAAAGATGCAACAAATACTCTGGACAGATAGAAAGATGCAATAAATATTCTGGACATATAGAAAGATGCAACAAATACTCTGGACAGATAGAAACACAAACGAAAAGCTCCTTAAAAGGTTTCGGGAAACAAAAATTAGTTAAAATAATTTAAATAAAAAAGACACTTAAAATTTCATGAACATGTCATGAGAAGACACAAGTTGGAGAACATGGACATGTCATGAGAAGACACAAGTTGGAGAACATGAACATGTCATGAGAAGACACAAGTTGGAGAACATGGACATGTCATGAGAAGACACAAGTTGGAGAACATGGACATGTCATGAGAAGACAGAAGTTGGAGAACATGGACATGTCATGAGAAGACACAAGTTGGAGAACATGGACATGTCGTGAGAAGACAGAAGTTGGAGAACATGGACATGTCATGAGAAGACACAAGTTGGAGAACATGGACATGTCATGAGAAGACAGAAGTTGGAGAACATGGACATGTCATGAGAAGACACAAGTTGGAGAACATGGACATGTCATGAGAAGACAGAAGTTGGAGAACATGGACATGTCTTGAGAAGACAGAAGTTGGAGAACATGGACATGTCATGAGAAGACAGAAGTTGGAGAATATGGACATGTCATGAGAAGACAGAAGTTGGAGAACATGGACATGTCATGAGAAGACAGAAGTTGGAGAACATGGACATGTCATGAGAAGACAGAAGTTGGAGAACATGGACATGTCATGAGAAGACAGAAGTTGAGAACATGGACATGTCATGAGAAGACAGAAGTTGGAGAACATGGACATGTCATGAGAAGACAGAAGTTGGAGAACATGGACATGTCATGAGAAGACAGAAGTTGGAGAACATGGACATGTCATGAGAAGACAGAAGTTGGAGAACATGGACATGTCATGAGAAGACACAAGATGGAGAACATGGACATGTCATGAGAAAACAGAAGTTGGAGAACATGGACATGTCATGAGAAGACAGAAGTTGGAGAACCTAGTAATGACTGGAAAACTCAACCAAAAAAAAAAAAAATAAGGAAAAGAAGAAGGCCAAGAGAAAACAATATCTCAGTGCACTGACCAAATGGCAGGGGAAAAGAAAAGCATCTGAACTGATCGCAGACACCAAGGACCGTGCAAGATGGAGAAGCAAGATGGTCACGGCTGTCCGACACGGCACATAATAATAAAATAAAATATGAAGAAAGAAAATATAACACTTTGTTTCAGGATATAATTCATTAATTCATTGTCATGTCCCTTGTGGAACTTTGCCTTCCTAGCAGCACTCCTGTAGGCCTTTCGCTTGTGAGCAAGATGGCCTGCTGCTGATGCATCCATTTGCAGATCATCAATGATGTCTTGCAACTATGTCGGAGAATATCAAAGAATTATCACATTTGCGGAGCGATGATATTAAACCATACTATCACTCTTACACAGAGATACTCCTATAGTGAGGCTGTCACTGTACAGATACTTTTGTAGTGAGGCTGTCACTGTACAGATACGTTTGTAGTGAAGATGTCACTGTACAGATACTTTTGTAGTGAAGATGTCACTGTACAGCTACTTTTGTAGTGAAGATGTCAGTGTACAGATACTTTTGTAGTGAAGATGTCACTGTACAGATACTCCTGTAGTGAAGATGTCAGTGTACAGATACTCCTATAGTGAAGATGTCACGGTACACATATTGCATGTATGAATAAAATAGACATGAAGATGGGAGGGGAGAGATGAGGTGTGTGAGAAAATTTGACTTTCACCTTCATGCTTCAATGATTCTTAAAATACATTTTAATTGCCTATTTGCATTTGTGTGAACTTGAATAGACACAGCTACATATACATATGCTGGCACTTGTTTATATCATCATAATCATCATCATCATCATCATCATCAAGTGCTGTCAAAGGAAAAATAATTTGACCCTACAATACATTATGTTGTTTGTCCAGTTTTTCTTCCAAACGTTACTAAAACAAGCCACAACAGATGGCCAGATTCGGGTGGTGGGGGGGGGGGGCGCTATAAGGGCACGTAAAACATATAAGTGTCAGACTCCAGTTGGTCAGTTTATAAACAACGACTTGTGAGTATGTGTGACAAAAGTGAGCAAGATTGCTGCTCTCAAAATGTGTCTTCTATCTTGTATCTCCCGTCGTCTTCTACTTTCTATCTTCTGTCAGACGTTTTCGCCAAGATTTGACCTAGACATGACTGGATTAGAAGTGTCTTCTATCACATGACTAATGACCTGATTAAAAGTATCTTCTATCACATGACTAATGAACTGATTAGAAGTGTCTTCTATCACATGACTAATGAACTGATTATAAGTGTCTTCTATCACATGACTAATGAACTGATTAGAAGTGTCTTCTATCACATGACTAATGAACTGATTAGAAGTGTCTTCTATCACATGACTAATGAACTGATTAGAAGTGTCTTCTATCACATGACTAATGAACTGATTAGAAGTGTCTTCTATCACATGACTAATGAACTGATGATGTTCTTATGCATGACTTGAAGCCTGCAAAACATTTGTCTGACTGGCCCTCAATGATGAAATCTACCAACTTCCAACTTTGTAGAGGCTAGCCGCCATCTTCAGGTTTTCTTTTCCTAATGTTCTTCTCCGTTGAGACAAGAGTAATGATGAAAGATTACAGCGCTTCCATGTTGCTTAAGTCTGTACAAATGTGTTGTAATGCTTAAAGTAAACATGTGTTGTAGTACTTTATGTAAAGCTGCGTTGCCATAGCTCTTGGTAAAGCTGTACTTCTTAAAGAAAACTAACACTGTACATATAGCTGTTCTTTAGTGCTTTACTTAAAGAAAACTAACACTGTACATATAGCTGTTCTTTAGTGCTTTACTTAAAGAAAACTAACACTGTACATATAGCTGTTCTTTAGTGCTTTACTTAAAGAAAACTAACACTGTACATATAGCTGTTCTTTGTGCTTTACTTAAAGAAAACTAACACTGTACATATAGCTGTTCTTTAGTGCTTTACTTAAAGAAAACTAACACTGTACATATAGCTGTTCTTTGTGCTTTACTTAAAGAAAACTAACACTGTACATATAGCTGTTCTTTAGTGCTTTAAGTTAAGCTACTCTGTAACTATTTAAATGTTGTGTTATAGAACTGTTCGATAAAGCTGCGTTGTAGAGATTTTCCACAAAGCTGTGTTGTAGAGCTTTTCCACAAAACGGTATTGTAGAGCTTTTCCGCAAAGCTGTGCTGTAAAGATTTTCCACAAAGCTGTGTTGTAGAGATCCTCCATAACGCTGTGTTGTAGAGATTTTCCACAAAGCTGTGTTGTAGAGATTTTCCATAAAGCTGTGGTGTATAGATTCTCCATAAAGCTGTGTTGTATAGATTCTCCATAAAGCTGTGTTGTATAGATTCTCCATAAAGCTGTGTTGTATAGATTCTCCATAAAGCTGTGTTGTATAGATTCTCCATAAAGCTGTGTTGTATAGATTTTCCATAAAGCTGTGGTGTATAGATTCTTCATAACGCTGTGTTGTAGAGCTTTTCCACAAAGCTGTGTTGTAGAACCATATTACGGATCTGCTTTGCTTAAATAATTTCTTTGCGGCTTGTGATCTTGAAAACAACGAAAATCATATTTGTATGTGTGTCTATATGTTTGTGTGTTTATATGTTTGTTTGTTTATATGTTTGTTTGTTTATATGTTTGTTTGTTTATGTGTATTCATTTTATGGCTCTTGTCAGACCTCCTTTTTCAGTTAGCTTAACAGGAAGGTTGGTGTAGGCGAACTCTTTTATTTCAGTTCACTTTAAACTTGGCTCTAACTACGTTTGCTTGTTCAAGAATCTCATAGTAACGCTCACTCTCACCACACTTCTTGTTCAAGCATCTCATAGTAACGCTCACTCTCACCACACTTCTTGTTCAAGCATCTCATAGTAACGCTCACTCTCACCACACTTCCTGTTCAAGCATCTCATAGTAACGCTCACTCTCACCACACTTCCTGTTCAAGCATCTCATAGTAACGCTCACTCTCACCACACTTCTTGTTCAAGCATCTCATAGTAACGCTCACTCTCACCACACTTCTTGTTCAGTACCGTACAAATAAATTTGACCGTATTTATGTAACAGGCAGTTTGCTGAATGTAAATGTTAAGATTATTTAAAACAGTAGGAACAAAAGTAGGAACGACTAAATACTAACATCTTGTTATAACAGGTACAGTGGCTTTGTGTGTGTATATATATATACACACACATATATATAATACCCAAAAACTATACGTTTGTTGAATATATAGTATATCATTTATATAGCAAGTACGAGAAGTTCGTTCAGTGTAAAGTACTTTTGTTTGTGTTCAGTATAAAGTACTTTTGTTTTTATCTACGACTCTCATCTATGTAACAAGTAGTTTGCTTAGGATAAAGCACCTCTTGATTTTGTCTACCGCTCTCATTTCTACTGGAAGTTTGTTGATGTTTCCATACTCCGAGGAAACCCGACATCAACATAGCAAGACAGGCACTGACATGGAATCCTCAAGGAAATAGAAAACGAAGAAGACCTAGACTTACTTGGAGAAGAGAAATTATGACCATGCTCAGAGACAAGGGATACACATGGAAGGAAGCAGAGAATAGTTCCAAGAACAGGGATGACTGGAGAGCCTTTATCTGTGGCCTATGCTCTCAAGGGAGTGAAAGGCGATGATGATGATGATGATGATGATGATGATGATGACGAAATAATTTTATTATATTCTTGTTATTGTAAGCTAGAAATATGCATCAGTGAGGAAACATTGGGAAAGTAGAGAGTTTTGAATATCTTGGATCACTACTAACTAATAATGGAAATAGAATGAGGGTAATTAAAAGGACATCTATCGCTCTTCAGAAAGTAAAACAACTAAAGAATCTGTGGAGAGGAACAGACAGAACTATAAATACAAGATTTTTAAGGCCATGCATCTTTCTCATCGCAACATATGCCTGTGAGACCTGGACACTTAACAAAACAGCTGAGAAGCACATAAATGCCTTTGAATGCAAATGCTACAGAGGAGTCCTTCATGGATACAAAAAGGAACAAATATATCCATACTACAAGAACTTAATATTGAAGAAGGCTGGCTAATAAAGAGGATTAAAGAGAGAAAACTTAAATACTTTGGACACACTTGGGCACATTAAACGTCATGATAATCTAAAGAAGACTGTCTTGGAAAGGTACATAATGGGGAAAAGAGAGGAAGACCAAAGTGAAGATGGCTGTAAGACATCGTTGATGATCTGAAAATGGATGCATCAACAGCAGGGCAACTTGCTCACAACCGAGGGTCCTACGGGAGTGCTGTTAGGAAGGCAAAGTTCCGCAAGAGACATGCAAATGAATGAGTGAATATACTCCGGTGTGTTTCAGTCTTTACTTATAAAACTATTATTGACATGTTTTGTAGCTGTTTTATGTCTATTTCAGTTCTACAATAAAAAGTGTTTTTGATATCAGTGTTTTCTTCTGTTCGCATGGTTAACTCGATGTATTGTGTTCTCTTTGTACTCGGTGTATTGTGTCTCTTTGTACTCGGTGTATTGTGTTCTCTTTGTACTCAGTGTATTGTGTCTCTTTGTACTCGATGTATTGTGTTCTCTTTGTACTCAGTGTATTGTGTCTCTTTGTACTCGATGTATTGTGTTTTCTTTGTACTTGATGTATTGTGTCTCTTTGTACTCCGTGTATTGTATTCTCTCTGTACTTGGTGTAATGTGTCTCTTTGTACTTGGTGTATTGTGTCTCTTTGTACTCCGTGTAATGTATTCTCTTTGTACTCGGTGTATTGCATTCTCTTTGTACTTGGTGTATTCTATTCTCTTTGTACTCGGTGTATTGTGTTCTCTTTGTACTTGGTGTATTGTTTTCTCTTTGTACTCGGTGTATTGTGTTCTCTTTGTACTTGGCGTATTGTATTCTCTTTGTACTCGGTGTATTGTATTCGCTTTGTACTCGGTGTATTGTGTCTCTTTGTACTCCGTGTAATGTATTCTCTTTGTACTCGGTGTATTGCATTCTCTTTGTACTTGGTGTATTCTATTCTCTTTGTACTCGGTGTATTGTGTTCTCTTTGTACTTGGTGTATTGTTTTCTCTTTGTACTCGGTGTATTGTATTCTCTTTGTACTCGGTGTATTGTATTCTCTCTGTACTTGGTGTATTGTGTTCTCTTTGTACTCGGTGTATTGTGTTCTCTTTGTACTTGGTGTATTGTATTCTCTTTGTACTTGGTGTATTGTATTCTCTTTGTACTCGGTGTATTGTATTCTCTTTGTACTCGGTGTATTGTATTCTCTTTGTACTTGGTGTATTGTGTTCTCTTTGTACTCGGTGTATTGTATTCTCTTTGTACTTGGTGTATTGTATTCTCTTTGTACTTGGTGTATTGTATTCTCTTTGTACTCGGTGTAATGTGTCTCTTTGTACTTAGACTCAAGTTTTAGCATGTCTTCTTGCCTGACGTGGTTCTTGTTACCATCTTGATCTCCTGCCTGTTGTTGATTAGTTGTATATCCTACTTTTTATTTGTATATCCTGCTTTGTTGCAAACCAGTAACGCTATATTTAAGATTTGTTTTGTGTAATGAAGACCAGCCATCATTTCTAGGAGTTCCTTTTTTTATTTAGCACGTATTTTATCTTACATTTTCTTAAAGTGCTCGGCTGACGGGTGAAGTTTTATTATCTACACTTTATTTTACCCCCTGTTATTCTCGTATTTTGTGATTGTGTTATTACTGTGTTCTTTTCTTTGCCCTTTCCAAAAAGCATGTAGTCCTAATTATAGCATTTATTCTTACAGTGCACTAGGAGGTACTGTCAAGAAATAATAAACAAACAACTCAGTTGATCATTTATGCTCAGTAAGACACTTTCAATACTTACTTTGTCTTACATATTACACAGACATGTGCATTACTGATGACAGTGTCAGACAGTCAAAGTATTTCTATCTTACTCAGAGTTAAACTATAGGACAGTATCAGAACTAAACTATAGGATAGTATCAGAACTAAACTATAGGACAGTATCACAACTAAACTTTAGGATAGTATCAGAACTAAACTATAGGGCAGTATCAGAACTAAACTATAGGACAGTTTCAGAACTAAACTATAGGATAGTATCAGAACTAAACTATAGGACAGTTTCAGAACTAAACTATAGGACAGTATCTACCTTGCAAAGTCCTGATCTGAAAAAGCACATGTTGGACATTAAAGTCAAAGTTTTTCTTCTCGTACTTTCTCTACTGAAAAAAAAAACAGCGCGGGAAAAACATAGAAACTGTTGAGCGAAAATCTTTATTCTCCAAACATTCTCTTTATTCTCCAAACATTCTCCAAACAACTATCGGAGGCAGTGCATTTGTTTTTATGTTTCTCAACCTCACTAACAGTCTGATAAAACTTGCAAGATTGTCAGCTGTACAAGAGATCTGATAAAACTTACAACATTGTCAGTTGTACAAGAGATCTGATAAAACTTACAAGCTGGTGAGATGTAGAAACAAGCTGGTGAGATGTAGAAACAAGCTGGTGAGCTGTAGAAACAAGCTGGTGAGCTGTAGAAACAAGCTGGTGAGCTGTAGAAACAAGCTGGTGAGATGTAGAAACAAGCTGGTGAGATGTAGAAACAAGCTGGTGAGCTGTAGAAACAAGCTGGTGAGCTGTAGAAACAAGCTGGTGAGCTGTAGAAACAAGCTGGTGAGCTGTAGAAACAAGCTGGTGAGCTGTAGAAACAAGCTGGTGAGCTGTAGAAACAAGCTGGTCAGTTGAAGGATTGTCATATACCCGCAGAATGAGGAGGCCAAAGTGAAGACACCTTCCTCTAATCGGTTCCCAGAGCTAATCATCAAGTTCAGAAAAATAATGTTCCGAGAGTTTACAATTAACAATGCAGTGAGCCTTTACTTAATAAGATATATTAAGTTTCTTTTTTTTAAATTTTAAAATGTGTTTTGGCCTGTACAAAAATGCCTGTTAGCAGAAAATGTGAAAAAAATGTGACCTTCAGAATGTAAAGGTCATCCACACATTTTTATTCTATGCTGAGCCCATTCTTCATGAAATGTCAGTTTTGTGAACAATTCACGGCCGAGCCTCAAGTAGTCAAACTTTCTATATGTAAAGTGTCTGAAATTACGTTTCATAAAAGCAATTCCTTTTACCGAATCAGTGATGTCAAGCCGAAACGTTACAGCCGTGTGCTCGTTACAGATGTGTGCTCGTTACAAGCTGTCTGCTCGTTACAGCTGTGTGCTCATTACAGCTGTGCGCTTGTTCAAACTGTCTGCTCTTTATAGCCGTGTACTCGTCACAAATGTCTGGTAGTTACAACCGTGTCCTCGTTATACCTATCTGCACGTTACAACGTTGTCCTCGTTACAACTATGTGATCGTTACAACTATGTGATCGTTACAACTGTATGCATATTACAACAAGTAGATGTTACAAATGCTTGCTCGTTACAACTGTGTGCTGGTTACAACTGTATGCTGGTTACAATTGTGTGCTGGTTACAACTTTGTGCTGGTTACAACTGTATGCTGGTTACAACTGTGTGATAGTTAAAACTGTGTGCTGGTTACAACTGTATGCTGGTTACAACTGTGTGATAGTTAAAACTGTGTGCTGGTTACAGATATGTGCATGTCACAACCGTGTGCTCAATGCAAATGTGAGCTTCTTACAGCTCTGCTTACACAGGTGTAACAGGCACACAGCTGTAGGGAGCGTACGGCTCTGCGACTGTTACACCTGTGTTCGTTGTATGAAAACAGGTAGGGAGAGGAAGCAAGGAATGAGAGTCAGTAGTAAGTACAAGTAACAATGACAGTTAGCAGTACGAAGTAGTAATAATGACATTTAGCAGTAAGAAGTAGTAACAATGACATTTAGCAGTAAGAAGTAGTAACAATGACATTTAGCAGTAAAAGATAGTAACAATGACATTTAGCAGTAAGAAGTAGTAACAATGACAATTAGCAGTAAGAAGTAGTAACAATGAGATTTAGCAGTAAGAAGTAGTAACAATGAGATTTAGCAGTAAGAAGTAGTAACAATGAGATTTAGCAGTAAGAAGTAGTAACAATGAGATTTAGCAGTAAGAAGTAGTAATAATGACATTTAGTAGTAAGAAGTAGTAACAATGACTTTCAGCAGTAAGAAGTACGAACAATGACAGTCATCAGTAAAATTAGGAACAGTGACAGTTAGCAGTAAGATGTAGGAGCATTGATAGTCAACAGTAAGAGGTAGGAAGAATGATAGTCAGTAATAAGAAATAGGAACAATGACAATAGGCAGCAAAAGGTAGTAACAATGACAGTTATCAGTATGAAGTGGTAACAAAGACAGTCAGCAGTAAGAAGTGATAACAGTGACATTTAGCAGTACGAAGTAGTACCAGGGACAGTTATCAGTGAGAAGTAGGAACAACGACAGTTACTAGTAGGAAGCAGTAACAATGACAGTTAGCAGTATGAAGTAGTAACAATGACATTCAGAAGTAAGAAGTAGGAACAATGACAATTACCATTAAGAAGTGGTGACAATGACATTCAGCATTAAGAAGTAATAATGACAGTTAGCAGTTAGAAGTAGTAACAATGAAAGCAATAAGAAGTAGGAACATTAACAGCAGTAAGATGAAGAAACAATGCTAGTCAGCAGAAGAACTAGGAAAAGTGGTAGTTAACAGTAAGAAGAAGTAACAATGACAGTTAGCGGCAAGAAGTAGTCAAAATGACAGTTAGCAGTAAGAAGTAGTAACAATGACCTTCAACAATAAGAAGTAGGAACAATAACAGTTAGCAATAAGAAGCAGTAACAATGACAGTTAGCAATAAGAAGCAGTAACAATGATTTTCAGCAGTAAGAAGTAGGAACAATAACAGTCAGCAGTAAGAAGTATTGACAATGACAGTTAACAGTAAGAAGTATTGACAATGACAGTTAACAGTAAGAAGTATTGACAATGACAGTTAGCAGTAAGAAGTAATAACAATGACAATTAGTTTTAAGAAGTAATAACGATGGCATTTAGCAGTAGGAAGTAGTATCAATGACAATTAGCTGTAAAAAGTAGTAACAATGACAGTTAGCAGTAAGAAATAGTAACAATGACAGTTAGCAGTAAGATGTAGTAATAGTGACAGTTGGCAGTAAGAAATAGTAACAATGACAGTTAGCAGTAAGATGTAGTAATAGTGACAGTTAGCAGTAAGAAATAGTAACAATGACAGTTAGCAGTAAGATGTAGTAATAGTGACAGTTGGCAGTAAGAAATAGCAACAATGACAGTTAGCAGTAAGATGTAGTAATAGTGACAGTTAGCAGTAAGAAATAGTAACAATGACAGTTAGCAGTAAGATGTAGTAATAGTGACAGTTGGCAGTAAGAAATAGTAGCAATGACAGTTAGCAGTAAGATGTAGTAATAGTGACAGTTGGCAGTAAGAAGTAGGAACAATGACAATTAGCAGTAAGAAGTTCTAACAATGAAATGGTTATGAAAGACAACAATAACAACTCACAATTTTGACAAAATCACTCTTGTCAAGCAGCAGAAAAGGCACAAGAAATACAGAAATTATCTGTGATCCTTTCTCTCTCTCTCTCTCTCTCTCTCTCTCTCTCTCTCTCTGAAGAAACCTCACAGATTATGAGAATATGACTGGTACAGACTGAAGAGGAAATATGAGAAGTCAGAGAGGCAGCCAAGCGTAAAACACGTTAAGTTAGAGACAGAATAGCAGAGAGGCAGCAAAGCGTGGAACATGTTAAGTTACAGACTAGAGTAGCAGAGAGGTAGCAAAGTGTGGAACACGTTAAGTTACAGACTAGAGTAACAGAGAGGCAGCAAAGCGTGGAACACGTTAAGCTAAAGACTAGAGTAGCAGAGAGGCAGCCAAGCGTTGAACACGTTAAGTTAGAGACTAGAGTAGCAGAGAGGCAGTCAAGCGTGGAACACGTTAAGTTAGAGACTAGAGTAGCAGAGACAAAAACCGGAGAAAGTAGGGAAATAGCAATGATCACTTTTGCTATCTCATAGCAATGATTAGTTTACCATCTCATTGAACAGATCAGAAGTGTCTATTTAAGAAAGTGTAAAAGAACATGGGAAATGAACGAGAATGGGATAAGGAATCAGTTTTAGTCTAACTATAGAGTTCTTCAGGCAAAACTAAACTGAGAATTCACACCGGTTGGGTGTAAGCATCCAACCTGGAAAAAGGCGCTGCTACAGAGCTTAACTAGCACACTCGTCAGACGAGAAAAAGCGAGGGACATTGACTAACATGCCACGTTTACCTTGTAATGTCTTTGATTATAATGCTGAGGAACAGGGTTGGAGGTGTTGGTAAGGTGAAATCCCCGTTTCAGTGCCATTAAGGCATATCGGGGATATGGCACCAGGCTTGCATTTTCTATGCCATTAAGGCATATTGGGGATACGCTGTTAGGCCCGTATTTTCCATGACCATCGCCACATGAAAATGGCCAGTATCACGGCTGGCCGCTTTACCTTCCCAGATTTCTCTGGTACCCATTTTTAGAGGCTGGGTGAACCCCGGGGCCTATTTCGGCGTGTACCAGAAAAAAATCCCACTGCTGGGACTGAACCCGGTATCACTGGGTTAGTAAACCGGAATGTATAAAATTGGAAAAAAGTAGGAGCAGCTTTATTACTTAACGATTACAAAGTTGTGACGTTTCGGCGTGAGCCTTAATCATACAAAAACATACAGGACGAAGAAATAGAGAGAGGAGATAAAGTATAGATTTACATGAATACTGTAAAAAAAAAAAAGGTACTTAGCTGTAAATAAGGTGTGGCTTGTCTGGCGGTGTGTGTCAGGAATGGATCTGGTAGGACGTGGAAATTGTTTAAATAGAGACCTGTGACATGTGGTAGGTGGGTTGTAACTGGGAGTGGTGGATGGGGAACCGGGGAGGGGAGAGAGAGTGACGCACTACTGGCCTAGCTAGGAGAATTTGAAACAGGTGATTGGGGAAGAGATGTTGCAGAGAAGAGGGGTTGCTGAGAAAATAGCGGGGTTGCAGAGTGATGCTGTGAGGAAGTTTGAAAAGTAAAAAGGGGTGGATTTAGTGGAGAGGTACTATAATGATTGAAGAAGATGATGTTACGTGTAACTAAACAGCGAGTTTAACCCATGTGGTTCCAGCGTCCCATAATTTTGAATGCACCGGTTCTCAAGTGCCAGGCGGCTTGTGTCATCTGCGTGACATTGTTTAATGGCTGTTACCAGAAAATCAGATTTGCCTCTGTGGTTGGGGCCATTGAAATGATTTGGGACTGGTTTCGAAGCATGCTGGGTGATGTCGTATAGATGTTTTTGCATGCGGTCCCCTAATCTGAGGCCAGTCTCACCGATATATGTTATCCTGCATCTTTTGCACACGATGACATATATCACATTTCGGGACTCGCATGTGAATCCCTCATGAAGAGTGAGGATAGTTTTGGGAAAGGTGATTGTTTTCGTTTCCCAAACTACAGGGCAGGTAACGCAGCGGGGGCGGTTACATTGCCAATAGGGGTGCTTCAGAGAAAATGTAACATTTTCTCTGAAGCACCCCTATTGGCATACAAACGTGAGCCAAACCTTAAGGACATCCTCGTCCACAGCCACTTGAAGCAGAGCCTTAAGTATGTTGGCACCAGAAAATGTAACCGTCCCCGCTGCGTTACCTGCCCTGTAGTTTGGGAAACGAAAACAATCACCTTTCCCAAAACTATCCTCACTCTTCATGAGGGATTCACATGCGAGTCCCGAAATGTGATATATGTCATCGTGTGCAAAAGATGCAGGATAACATATATCGGTGAGACTGGCCTCAGATTAGGGGACCGCATGCAAAAACATCTATACGACATCACCCAGCATGCTTCGAAACCAGTCCCAAATCATTTCAATGGCCCCAACCACAGAGGCAAATCTGACTTTCTGGTAACAGCCATTAAACAATGTCACGCAGATGACACAAGCCGCCTGGCACTTGAGAACCGGTGCATTCAAAATTATGGGACGCTGGAACCACATGGGTTAAACTCGCTGTTTAGTTACACGTAACATCATCTTCTTCAATCATTATAGTACCTCTCCACTAAATCCACCCCTTTTTACTTTTCAAACTTCCTCACAGCATCACTCTGCAACCCCGCTATTTTCTCAGCAACCCCTCTTCTCTGCAACATCTCTTCCCCAATCACCTGTTTCAAATTCTCCTAGCTAGGCCAGTAGTGCGTCACTCTCTCTCCCCTCCCCGGTTCCCCATCCACCACTCCCAGTTACAACCCACCGACCACATGTCACAGGTCTCTATTTAAACAATTTCCACGTCCTACCAGATCCATTCCTGACACACACCGCCAGACAAGCCACACTTTATTTACAGCTAAGTACCTTTTTTTTTTTTTTACAGTATTCATGTAAATCTATACTTTATCTCCTCTCCCTATTTCTTCGTCCTGTATGTTTTTGTATGATTAAGGCTCACGCCGAAACGTCACAACTTTGTAATCGTTAAGTAATAAAGCTGCTCCTACTTTTTTCCAATTTTATACATTCTAGTATCACAGCTTTACTGCAGTGTTTAGTGTATAGTTGTATACTTATACACCAATTATTGTGTTACTGGGTTAGTAAACCGAGCTCCTAACCACTCAGCTAACTAGGCCGCCGGATGTTGGTGGATCTCCTAAATGTAACCCAGTCTCTCCAACATATATCATATTACAACGTTCGCATATTACCACATATATACTATGGGATTTGCAAAGCAGAGCCTTCGTGGCCGTATACCTTGGATTTGGGAAATGCTACCAGGTTAGTAACAACAACAACAACAACAACAAACAACCAACAACAACAACAAAAACAACAACAACAAACAGCAACAACAACAACAACAAACAACAACAACAACCAACAACAACAAACAACAACAACAACAACTAACAACAACAACAAACAACAAAAACAAAAACAACAAACAACAACAAACAACAACAACAACAAAGCGGCAAGGATTTCATCTGCGTCCACCGCCGCGTCTGGAAAAGGGCGAGTGGGCGGGCTTGAGGTGACCTCTGACAGCACGTCCTTGACCTGTCTGATGTCATCAGAGAGGGTTCAGCCAGGAGCGCACGTGTATCAGGTTCAGCTGGAGCAGAGATAGATAACGTAACAAGAAACTTTTCTATACCAAACTGTGGAGATGTCACAGCCTGTTAGAGAAAGCTTCATGGCAATTCTACACCAAACTGTGGAGATGTCACAGCCTGTTAGAGAAAGCTTCATGGCAATTCTACACCAAACTGTGGAGATGTCACAGCCTGTTAGAGAAAGCTTCATGGCAATTCTACACCAAACTGTGGAGATGTCACAGCCTGTTAGAGAAAGCTTCATGGCAATTCTACACCAAACTGTGGAGATGTCAGAGCCTGTTAGAGAAAGCTTCATGGCAATTCTACACCAAACTGTGGAGATGTCAGAGCCTGTTAGAGAAAGCTTCATGGCAATTCTACACCAAACTGTGGAGATGTCAGAGCCTGTTAGAGAAAGCTTCATGGCAATTCTACACCAAACTGTGGAGATGTCAGAGCCTGTTAGAGAAAGCTTCATGGCAATTCTACACCAAACTGTGGAGATGTCACAGCCTGTTAGAGAAAGCTTCATGGCAATTCTACACCAAACTGTGGAGATGTCAGAGCCTGTTAGAGAAAGCTTCATGGCAATTCTACACCAAACTGTGGAGATGTCACAGCCTGTTAGAGAAAGCTTCATGGCAATTCTACACCAAACTGTGGAGATGTCAGAGCCTGTTAGAGAAAGCTTCATGGCGGGTAGTACTTCCTATGATGCAATTCTGCACCAACGTAAGAGCATTCCCGGAACAAGGCCTCTGTCGAAAGAATCCAAACATTCTGTGGGCCACATAACAGAAGTTACCGTCCTTGCAACATAAACCACATAACAGAAGTTACCCTCCTTGCAACATACACCACATAACAGATGCTACCCTCCTTGCAACATAAACCACATAACAGATGCTACCCTCCTTGCAACATACACCACATAACAGAAGTTACCCTCCTTGCAACATACACCACATAACAGAAGTTACCCTCCTTGCAACATACACCACATAACAGAAGTTACCCTCCTTGCAACATAAACCACATAACAGAAGTTACCCTCCTTGCAACATAAACCACATAACAGAAGTTACCCTCCTTGCAACATACACCACATAACAGATGCTACCCTCCTTGCAACATAAACCACATAACAGATGCTACCCTCCTTGCAACATACACCACATAACAGAAGTTACCCTCCTTGCAACATACACCACATAACAGAAGTTACCCTCCTTGCAACATACACCACATAACAGAAGTTACCCTCCTTGCAACATAAACCACATAACAGAAGTTACCCTCCTTGCAACATAAACCACATAACAGAAGTTACCCTCCTTGCAACATAAACCACATAACAGATGCTACCCTCCTTGCAACATACACCACATAACAGAAGTTACCCTCCTTGCAACATACACCACATAACAGAAGTTACCCTCCTTGCAACATAAACCACATAACAGAAGTTACCCTCCTTGCAACATAAACCACATAACAGAAGTTACCCTCCTTGCAACATAAACCACATAACAGAAGTTACCCTCCTTGCAACATAAACCACATAACAGAAGTTACCCTCCTTGCAACATAAACCACATAACAGAAGTTACCCTCCTTGCAACATAAACCACATAACATAAGTTACCCTCCTTGCAACATAAACGACGTAACAGAAGTCAAGATTCTTGCAACATAAATGAAGCAGAAGTCAATATCCTCGCAGCATAAACGATGTAACAGAAGTAAAGCTCCTTCAAACATAAACCACGTAAAAGAAGCAAAGCTCCTCCAAACATAAACCACGTAAAAGAAGTAAAGCTCCTTCAAACATAAACCGCGTAAAAGAAGTAAAGCTCCTTCAAACATAAACCACGTAAAAGAAGTAAAGCTCCTTCAAACATAAACCACGTAAAAGAAGTAAAGCTCCTTCAAACATAAACCACGTAAAAGAAGTAAAGCTCCTTCAAACATAAACCACGTAAAAGAAGTAAAGCTCCTTCAAACATAAACCACGTAAAAGAAGTAAAGCTCCTTCAAACATAAACGACATAAAAGAAGTAAAGCTCATCGCAGAATGGGCGACATAACAGAAGAACTTGCGAGAAAAAAATTGGAGTCCCTGCAAGAGACAGTGTGAGAGGAGTATCAACGGATTTGTAGTATACTGCTGTTGTGAGACCTGATGGTTTATAGTATAGTGATGTTGTGAGATCTGAACGTTTGTAGTATACTGATGTTGTGAGACCTGATGGTTTGTAGTATACTGATGTTGTGAGACCTGATGGTTTGTAGTATACTGATGTTGTGAGACCTGATGGTTTGTAGTATACTGATGTTGTGAGACCTGATGGTGTGAAATCCAAAGGTTTGTAGTATACTGATGTTGTGAGACCTGATGGTTTGTAGTATACTGATGTTGTGAGACCTGATGGTTTGTAGTATACTGATGTTGTGAGACCTGATGTTCTGAGATGAAGATTTGTAATATACTGATGTTATGAAACCTGGTGTTATGAGACCTGCTGTTGTGAGACCTAATGTGAAACCTGAAGTTTTGTAGTATACTGATGTTGTGAGATCTGAAGTTGTGAAGCCTGCTGTTGTGAGACCTGATGTGGTGAGATCTGGAGGTTTGTAGTATACTCATGTTGTGAGACCTGATTTTGTGAGACCTGATGTGAGACCTGAAGGTTTGTATTACACTGATCTTGTGAGACCTGATGTTGTGAGACCTGATATTGTAAGATGAAGATCTGTAATATACTGATGTTGTGAAACCTGGCGTTGTGAGACCTGCTGTTGTGAGACCTGATGTAAGACCTGAAGTTTTGTAGTATACTAATGTTGTGAGATCTGAAGGTTTGTATTATACTGATATTGTTAGACCTGATGTGAGACCTAAAGGTTTGTAATATACTGATGTTATGAGACAGAAATGTTTGTAGTATACTGATGTTGTGAGATCTGATGTTGTGAGACCTGCTGTTCTGAGACTGTGAGACCTGAAGGTTTGTAGTATACTGATGTTATGAGACATAAATTTTTGTAGTATACTGATGTAATGAGACCTGATGTTGTGAGACATGATGTTGTGAAACCTAAAGGATTGCAGTATAATGATGGTGTGAGATATGACGTTGTGAGACCTGATATTGTGAGACCTGATGTTGTGAGACCTGAAAGTTTGTATTATACTGATGTTGTGAGATCTTGGGTCTTGAACTAACTTTCCGTCATATGTGGAAACACATTTATTCAAACTGGAGAAATGATCAAAACACTGAGATCATGATCAAAACACTGAGATCACTGATAAAATGACTGATCACTGGTTAGAGCACTGATCACTAATAAAAGCACTGAGAGTACTGAACGAAACACTGAGATCATTGCTTATAACACTGAGATCACTGATTAAAACACTGAGATCACTGATCAAAACACTGACATCACTGATTAAAACACTGACATCACTGATTAAAACACTGAGATCACTGATTAAAACACTGAGATCATGATCAAAACACTGACATCACTGATTAAAACACTGACATCACTGATTAAAACACTGAGATCACTGATTAAAACACTGAGATCATGATCAAAACACTGACATCACTGATTAAAACACTGAGATCACTGATTAATGCATTGAGATCACTGATTAAAACACTGAGATCACTTATTAATGCATTGAGATCACTGATTAAAACACTGAGATCACTTATTAATGCATTGAGATCACTGATTAAAACACTGAGATCATTGATCAAACACTGAGATCACTTATTAAAACACTGATCACTGGTTAGAGCACTGATCACTTTAAAGATTAAAGATAATTGTAAATTTCAATAACTGGCATGAAAGGAATACTGGGTTGCTTTAGATATGCAGATTTGATACATATAACTTTATTTAATTCGCTTAAGTCACAAGTAGGGGTTGGTAGTGAAGATTTTAAGATATTGACTTCTTCTCTGAAGTGATTGCTGAACTCTTCACAAATGGGAACATGATTATAACTCAGCAAGTCAGTCTGCTTTCTCTTGTTTGCAAGAATGTTAATTGCTTTTCAGACAGACTTACTGTCTGATTTATTCTGAAGGTTCTTAGAGTAATTTTTCTCTTTTTTTTGCCTAATTAAATACTGAACTCTATTTCTCAATAATTGGTATCTAGTGAATTCCTTATTTTTGTGGGCCTGATCTCTGTCCCTCATGACTTGCAATATCTCAGATGTTATCCAGGGGGACTTGATGTTTAAGTCTCACCTCCTTGTCAAATATATCCCTGAAGGTTTTCATCCAGTATTCCAGGGCCTTATCAGGGTCAGTTAGTTGGTACACATGATCTAGAGGTGCTGCTTGTAACTCTTTCAGAAATGATTCTAAGCTGAATTTGCTGAAACTTCTAAATCTAATACTGGTATGTTTATTTTGAGGAATTTTCAAGCCATGTCGGGTCCATGTGCAACAGACCAGATTTTCTACGGTTCAACACACTGAGGGTACAACTTGATAAGAGACTTTCTATGATTCAACACATTGAGGGTATAACTTGATAAGACACTTTCTACGTTTCTACACAGCCAGAGTAAAACTTGATAAGAGACTTTCTACATTTCTACACAGCCAGAGTAAAACTTGATAAGAGACTTTCTACATTTCTACACAGCAAGAGAAAAACTTGATAAGAGACTTTCTACGTTTCTACACAGCCAGAGTAAAACTTGATAAGAGACTTTCTACGTTTCTACACAGCCAGAGTAAAACTTGATAAGAGACTTTCTACATTTCTACACAGCAAGAGAAAAACTTGATAAGAGACTTTCTACATTTCCACAGAGCGAGGGTAAAACTTGATAAGAGACTTTCTACATTTCTACACAGCAAGATTAAAACTTGATAAGAGACTTTCTACGTTTCCACAGAGCCAGAGTAAAACTTGTTAAGAGACTTTCTATGTCTCCACGCAGCGACGGTAAAACTTGTTAAGAGACTTTCTATGTTTCCACGCAGCGAAGGTAAAACTTGTTAAGTGACTTTCTATGTTTGCACACAGCCAGATTAAAACTTGTTAAGAGACTTTCTATGCTTCCACGCAGCGAAGGTAAAACTTGTTAAGTGACTTTCTATGTTTGCACACAGCCAGATTAAAACTTGTTAAGGGACTTTCTATGTTTCCACACAGCGATGGTAAAACTTGATGAGATACTTTCTATATGTGTACTCAGCGAGGATAAAACCTGATAAGAGACTTTTTTACGTTTCCATACAGCACGAGAAAAACATGATAAGAGAATTTCTACGTTCCACACAGCGAGAGTAAATCTTCGTATCAGACATTCTCCGTTTCCACACAGCGAAGATAAAACTTGGTAAGAGATTTTCTACCTTTCAACAAAGCGAGGATACAACTTGATAAAAGGCTTTGTGCGTTTCTACATAGAAGGGTCAAAATTTTATTACAGACTTTCTGTGTTTCCACACACGGAGGATACAACTTTATAAGAGACTTTCTGTGTTTCCACACAGCGAGGGTAAAACTTTATAAGAGACTTTCTGTGTTTCCACACACGGAGGATAAAACTTTATAAGAGACTTTCTATGTTTCCACACACGGAGGATAAAACTTTATAAGAGACTTTCTGTGTTTCCACACACGGAGGATAAAGCTTTATAAGAGACTTTCTGTGTTTCCACACACGGAGGATAAAACTTTATAAGAGACTTTCTATGTTTCCACACACGGAGGATAAAACTTTATAAGAGACTTTCTATGTTTCCACACACGGAGGATAAAACTTTATAAGAGACTTTCTATGTTTCCACACACGGAGGATAAAACTTTATAAGAGACTTTCTATGTTTCCACACACGGAGGATAAAACTTTATAAGAGACTTTCTATGTTTCCACAGAGCGAGGGTAAAACATGATAAGAGTAATTCAACGTTTCACACTGCGAGGGTACAACTTGATAAAAGATTTTCTACGTTTTCACACTGCCAGGGTAAAACTTGATAAGAGGCTTTCTACGTTTCCAAACATCGAGGTTACATCTTGATGAGACACTTTCTGGTTTTCCACACAGCGATGGTACAACGTGATACGAGATTTTCTATATTTCTTCACAGCAAGGGTACAACTTGATAAGAGACTTTCTACGTTTACACACAATGAGGGTAAAACGTGATAAGAGACTTTCTCCGTTTCCGCACTGCACTGTTAAAACTTACTAAGAGGCTTTCTAGTTTCCACACAGCAATGTTAAAACTTACTAAGAGGCTTTCTAGTTTCCACACAGCAATGTTAAAACTTACTAAGAGGCTTTCTAGTTTCCACACAGCAATGTTAAAACTTACTAAGAGGCTTTCTAGTTTCCACACAGCAATGTTAAAACTTACTAAGAGGCTTTCTAGTTTTCACACAGCAAGAGTAAATCGTAAAAACACGCTTTCTACTTTTTCACATAGGGAGGGTAAAACTTGATAAGAGACTTTCTACGCTTCCACACAGCGAATGTAAAACCTGATAAGAGACTTTCTACGCTTCCACACAGCGAATGTAAAACCTGATAAGAGACATTCTACTTTTCCACTCAGCGTGGTTGAACTTGATAAGAGACTTTGGACGTTTCCACACAGCGAGGGTAAAGATTGAAAAGAGACTTTATACTTTTCCACACAGCGATTGTAACAATTGATTAGAGTCTTTCATCCTTTCGACCCTACTAAGGTAAATGTTACTAAGAGACTTTTTAGTTTTCAATACAGCAAGGGTAAATCTTGAAAAGACACTTTCTACTTTTCCAAACAGCAAGGGTAAAACTTGGAAAGGCATTATCTATGCTTCCACACAGCGAGTGTAAAATCTGATAAGAGACATTCTACGTTTCCACTCAACGTGGTTGAAATTGATAAGAGACTTTGAACCGTTCCACACAGCTAGGGCAAACCTTAACTAGAGCCTTTCTACGTTTTAACACAGCGAGGGTAAAATTTCAAAAGAGAATTTCCACGGTTTCACACAGCGAGGTTAACACTTGATAAGAGACTTTCTGTTTCCACACAGTAAGAGTAAAACTTCGTAAGAGACTTTCTGTTTCCACACAGTAAGAGTAAAACTTCGTAAGACACTTTCTGCGTTTCCACACAGTAAGAGTAAAACTTCGTAAGAGACTTTCTGTTTCCACATAGTAAGAGTAAAACTTCGTAAGAGACTTTCTGTTTCCACATAGTAATAGTAAAACTTCGTAAGAGACTTTCTGTTTCCACACAGTAAGAGTAAAACTTCGTAAGAGACTTTCTGTTTCCACACAGTAAGAGTAAAACTTCGTAAGAGACTTTCTGTTTCCACACAGTAAGAGTAAAACTTCGTAAGAGACTTTCTGTTTCCACACAGTAAGAGTAAAACTTCGTAAGACACTTTCTGCGTTTCCACACAGTAAGAGTAAAACTTCGTAAGAGACTTTCTGTTTCCACATAGTAAGAGTAAAACTTCGTAAGAGACTTTCTGTTTCCACATAGTAAGAGTAAAACTTCGTAAGAGACTTTCTGTTTCCACACAGTAAGAGTAAAACTTCGTAAGAGACTTTCTGTTTCCACACAGTAAGAGTAAAACTTCGTAAGAGACTTTCTGTTTCCACACAGTAAGAGTAAAACTTCGTAAGAGACTTTCTGTTTCCACACAGTAAGAGTAAAACTTTGTAAGAGACTTTCTATGTTTCCACACAGCCATGGTTAAACTTGATATGAGACTTTCTATGTTTCCACACTGCCATGGTTAAACTTGATGTGAGACTTTCTATGTTTCCACACTGCCATGGTTAAACTTGATATGAGACTTTCTATGTTTCCACACAGCCATGTTTAAACTTGATATGAGACTTTCTACGTTTCCAAACAATGAGGCTAAAACTGTATAAAAGACTTTCTACGTTTCAACACAGCGAGTGTAAAACTTTTTCTTATCAAGGGTAAAGGGTAAATCTTGATAAGACACTTTGTACTTTTCCAAGCAGCAAAGGTAAAACTTGATAATAAACTTTCTACGTTTCCACACAGCGAGTGTAAAACTTGATAACAGTCATTCTACGTTTTCGCTCAGCGAGGATAAACTTGATATGAGACTTTATACGTTTCCACACAGCGAGGGTTAAACTTGATAAGAGACTTTCTACGTTTCCACACACCGAGGGTTAAACTTGATGGGAAACTGAGCAACGCAGTCAGAATCCAGAAAGGAGTCTTCAAAGGTGGAATCATTTGAACAACCCTCTTTGTTATTTTATAAACAACGTAACAGAAAACTTCAAAAACACTCTCTGAAAAGAGATTTTGCTATCTGGACAACCGCAGAAAAAAACTGAAAACAGCAGTGAACAGATTACAAGAAACACTTCACACCACAGAAGAATGGGCAGACGAGTGGGGGAGAACACATAAATTAAAAAAAAACCAGCAGCCACGTGCTTCTCCCTTCAAGACAGCCAGAAAACTTTACCCTCAAGATACAGTGGAAAGAGCTAACACTTGAAGACACAAGGGAAATAGGTAACTCATGAAGATACAAAGGAAAGAGCTAACACTTGAAGACACAAGGGAAATAGGTAACGCATGAAGATACGAAGGAAAAAGCTAACACATGAAGATACAGGGGAAAAAGGTAGCACAATGAAGAGAATCCAGGATATCTCAGAGTAAAGCTGGACAAAAGACTAATATGGAAGCCCCACCTCATAGATACTGAAAGAAAAGCCCTAATATAAAGTTAACCCTAAAAGAAAACTAGCAGATACAGACTGGGGTGCCAACATTAGTATCCTAAAGATAGTCTATATTGGCAACATAAGACCAACAATAGAATACGGCATGCAGCCTGGACCAACGCGTCAAAGGCAAACACAAGAAGAGTACCTAGAGTGTAGAACACAAGCCTCAGACTAGCTACAAGAGCAATAAGGACAGCGTCAGTACAGTCAATGGAAAGACACATCGGCATACACGCTCTGGAAGAAAAAATAGAAAAGAAAGTATTAGTTCAGAGAGAGAAAAGTCATCCAACACACCAAATACTTCAGAAGCCACTGAGGTCATCCCACACACCAAATACTTCAGAAGCCGCTGAAGTCATACCATACACCAAATACTTCAGAAGCCGCTGAAGTCACTGCATGCACCAACTACTTCCGTACTTCTTGGTCCCATCCTGTACTTCTGTACTTTTCCTTTGTATTACCTATATCTCAGCGTCACTGAGTTTCGTCTTTTTTCTATTCAGTGTTTTCGCTGTTTACTTTTGTCCGCGTCTTGTTCTAGTGTCATGGAAGTTTTATAACTTTCTCTTCTTTTTTCTGCCTACTTTTCTCTGTCGCTATTCGATGTTACTATTTTCTTTACAGTATATTTTCATAATCATATTCATTAATAATAATAATAATAACAACAATAATAATTACTTACAAGACCATGCTACAATACCACGCTTAATAACCTTGCTTTGCATTGACATTTTTCATTCAATTATTTTTCTATAACTGACGATAGCTTGAAGCATTTTGTATTTCATTGATCTTGTTCATCTAATTCTTCGTCCATTATGATGACACATGTCTTGATGTCCTGTTGATGCTAATGTCAGTTGTATGTGCTGTTGTGGCAAAGAGTGAGATTAAAAATGCTGTGTTCTTAATTTCTGACATGGTGATTTATACTGCATGTCAATGTATTGTGTATTGATTAAATGCTCAGGATTTATGCATAATTATCATACAATATACCAGGGGGTGGGGGGGGGGGGAGAACCAGGGTTGGCCGTCATGATGGGGGAGCTAGGCTGGCCTCGAGTTCGGTCAAGGGATTGTTGGGCTGTAACATCTGGAGAAAATGTTCCCTCCACTAATTATAAAATGTAAACTTGCACCAACAAGTTTTAGAGTTTTACAGCAGGTCAGGTTAGACTGTGGAAAATATAGTTTTAGGGGTGTGAAGTATTTTAGGGGTGTGTCTAGATTAGTGGAGGTTTAGAAATGTAGTTTTAGGGGTGTGTCTAGATTAGTGGAGGTTTAGAAATGTAGTTTTAGGGGTGTGCCTAGATTAGTGGAGGTTTAGACATGTAGTTAGTAATTCTGAAGGCGACGAACGTCTATGGACGGAGAGTAGTCGCCTGGAATTTATCCAGTCTGTTGTCGTAAGTTGGAGATTCGTCTTGTCGTGAGCTTTGAAAAAAATGCCATTGTTGTCAACGTCATCATCGCACATATTCACCCTGTGCATCAAGAAACTCTCTTAAAAGTAAGATGAGCTTTCTGTTGCTGCTATTGTGCCACTGAAGTAAGTGGTAACTCCTGGAAAGAGTGTAGTCTGTGGAGCAGATAGTTTAAGCAGACATGGAGAGAGTGTAGTCTGTGGAGCGGATAGTTTAAGCAGGCATGGAGAGAGTGTAGTCTGTGGAGCGGATAGTTTACGCAGGCATGGAGAGAGTGTAGTCTGTGGAGCGGATAGTTTAAGCAGACATGGAGAGAGTGTAGTCTGTGGAGCGGATAGTTTAAGCAGGTATGGAGAGAGTGTAGTCTGTGGAGCGGATAGTTTAAGCAGGCATGGAGAGAGTATAATCTGTGGAACGGATAGTTTAAGCAAACATGGAGAGAGTATAATCTGTGGAGCGGATAGATTAAGCAAACATGGAGAGAGTATAATCTGTGGAGCGGTTAGTTTAAGCAAACATGGAGAGAGTATAATCTGCGGAGCGGATAGATTAAGCAAACATGGAGAGAGTATAATCTCGACTGTAAGAGAAAGTAAGAATAGTATTATAACTTCTTGTAATAGAAATATAACTTGTGAAAAGATGAAGTATTCAACTGTGGATATTCATATTCAGACATATGTGAAACTGTAAGTAGTAATATTCAACTATAATAATTTCAGTTAAGCAGTCTAGTATAAGATGAAAAATCTAGCACAATTAGCATAGTTTAAGAAAGTAAAAGAGAGCACTAGTCTTATATCTTATATCCTTCCCGTGCCGTTAAACGTCACATAGGGCTCGCAAAGTAGGTCGCAAATTTTTCCTGTCTTCGGCGAGTCTTTCAACCGAATCAAAGGATTTTATGCCTGTTAATTTGGCCTCGTACAGCATAGAAAAGTTTAGTATAACATGAAATATCTAGCATAATTAGCTTAGTTCAAGACAGTAAAAGAGAAAACTAGTTCATTCATTCATTCATTTATCCATGTGCATGTCCCTTGCGGAACTTTGCACTCCTGTAGGCCTCTCGGTTGTGAGCAAGATAGCCTGCGGCTGATGCATCCATTTGCAGATCATCAATTTCTTTTCCCCATTATGTATCCTTCCAAGACGGTCTTCTCTAGATTATCATGACGTTTAATGTGCCCGAAACATTTAAGTTTTCTCTCTTTAATCCTATTTACTAGCCAACCTTCTTCAATATTAAGTTCTTGTAGTATGGATATATGTGTTCTTTCCTGTGTCAATGATACTTGAAGAACTGTTCTGTAGCATTTACATTCAAAGGCATTATGTGTTTCTCAGCTGTTTTGTTAAGTGTCCATGTCTCACAGTCATATTTTGCTATGTGAAAGATGCATGCCTTTAAAAATCTTATTTTTGTAGTTATGTCTGTTCCTATCCACAGATTCTTTAGTTGTTTTGCTTCCTGAAGACCGATAGATGTCCTCCTTTTAATTTCCCTCAATGTATCTCCATTATTAGTTAGTAGTAATCCAAGATAATCAAAACTCTCCACTTCGTCTAGTTTTTCCTCATTGACACATTTTTCAGCTGCCTTGTTTGTTTTGTCAGTTGTCATCTATTTCGCATTAAGATAGAGGTTTTGCTCTTCGCTGTTCTTACGGACTGACATAATTAGTTTTTCTATTCTGTTTTGTGTTGTGGACAGTAATACTTTGTCATCAGCATATCTAATCTCTGATATTTCATAACCTCCAGTTGTTATGGCATCGTAATATTCTTTGTCTACATGGTCTCTAACATTCCTCATTATATTTTTAGAGAACATTAGTACAGCTTAGAAAGTCTAGTATAAAAAGGGTGAGGATCGCCCAACACAAATGAAAGCCCTGTAACAACAAATGATAACATGTACAAGGTAAAAGAATGGACTCACATATATACAGACTTATCCTCTGAAGGAGCAGTGAAAAATGGAGAAGGAGCTATCTCGTAAAGTACAGGGACGGAAGGAAGTTATCTCATAAAGTACAGGGACGGGAGGAAATTATCTCATAAAGTACAGGGACGGAAGGAAGTTATCTCATAAAGTACAGGGACGGAAGGAAGTTATCTCATAAAGTACAGGGACGGAAGGAAGTTATCTCATAAAGTACAGGGACGGGAGGAGGTTATCTCATAAAGTACAGGGACGGAAGGAAGTTATCTCATAAAGTACAGGGACGGGAGGAAGTTATCTCATAAAGTACAGCGACAGGAGGAAGTTATCTCATAAAGTACAGGGACGGGAGGAAGTTATCTAATAAAGTACAGGGACGAGAGGAAGTTATCTCATAAAGTACAGGGACGGGAGGAGGCTTTCTCATAAAGTACAGGGACGGGAGGAAGGTATCTCATAAAGTACAGCGACGGGAGGAGGTTATCTCATAAAGTACAACGACGGGAGGAGGTTATCTCATAAATTACAGCGACAGGAGGAGGCTATCTCTTAAAGTACAGCAATGGGAGGAGGTAATCTAATAAAGTACAGCGACGGGAGGAGGTTATCTAATAAAGTACAGCGATGGGAGGAGGTAATCTAATAAAGTACAGCGACGGGAGGAGGTTATCTAATAAAGTACAGGGACGGGAGGAGGTTATCTAATAAAGTACAGGGACGGGAGGAGGTTATCTAATAAAGTACAGGGACGGGAGGAGGTTATCTAATAAAGTACAGCGATGGGAGGAGGTAATCTAATAAAGTACAGCGACGGGAGGAGGTTATCTAATAAAGTACAGGGACGGGAGGAGGTTATCTAATAAAGTACAGGGACGGGAGGAGGTTATCTAATAAAGTACAGGACGGGAGGAGGTTATCTAATAAAGTACAGCGATGGGAGGAGGTAATCTAATAGCACTACTAATAGCACTACTAATAGCTCTACTAATAGCACTACTAATAGCACTACTAATAGCACTACTAATAGCACTACTAATAGCTCTACTAATAGCACTACTAATAGCACTACTAATAGCTCTACTAATAGCACTACTAATAGCACTACTAATAGCACTACTAATAGCACTACTAATAGCTCTACTAATAGCACTACTAATAGCACTACTAATAGCTCTAAAATTCCTCACAAGAAACAACAGACTTAAAGTTAGTCTTCCTCACAGACTGTAAAATCACTCCCGGAATCACCAAAAGTCACCAAAAGAGGAGAAAATCCTGCAGGAAATTACCTCGGAATTAAACAGCCTCTCAATATTAACAAAAGTGGCACTACAGTGGATACCCCACCCCCTACAACACTGCAGTATAGCAGGGAATGAGAGAGATGGCAGTAAAATTAAACAACATGGCGACCAAGTCACTTACAAAGAGGTCAAGACTATGGCGACCAAGTCACTTACAAAGAGGTCAAGACTATGGCGACCAAGTCACTTACAAAGAGGTCAAGACTATGGCGACCAAGTCACTTACAAAGAGGCCAAGACTATGGCGACCACGTCAGTTACAAAGAGGTCAAGACTATGGCGACCAAGTCACTTACAAAGAGGTCAAGACTATGGCGACCACGTCAGTTACAAAGAGGTCAAGACTATGGCGACCACGTCAGTTACAAAGAGGCCAAAACCATAATAAAAAAAGCCAGTACAGACAGCAGTGGTTGCCAATGCTGAATACAGACAGCAGAGGTTAACAATGCTGAATACAGACAGCAGAGGTTAACAATGCTGAATACAGACAGCTGAACCATAGGACACGAGGTATTAGTCGCCCTCTCAACTCTCTCTTTCCGCTGACAGGGGAACAGTAGGTCAGTCTGTACTCAGCAATCTACCAAAAAGTGAGGCCCTGCCTGTGAATAGGCCTCCACAACGCTCACTGACCTGATGTCACATGTCTCAGATCCTTGTGACTGAGGAACGTCCCTGTCAAGAACATGAGCTGGTACATCATCGAAACGTGCTAAAGTTTCCTCCCGCGCACCCGGATGAAACAACATCCGGAAGTCCATGGTGCGGAGGTTAGCAAACCACCTCTGCAACTTGACGTCTGACATCTCCTGCCGATTGAGAAATGTATCCACCAAGGGTCTATGGCCAGACTTCACTACGAAGTGCTATTCGCCAGAAAATATCTCAACTTCTGAGTGGCGTAATGGACGGCATAAGCTTCTCTCTCGAAAGTGGACCACTTAGTCTGAGAGCGCGACAGCTTCTGCAAAAGGAAATATAATGGCTCTTCAACTGAGAGCCCATCAGAAGTGGAAGCCGTCTACACCAAACAGACTCCAACCGCAAAATTGAAGGCATCTGTATACAGGGTAAGTGGTTTCTGCAAATCACGATGCGAGAGAAACTGTACCTTCGCAAGGCGATCCTTCAAAGACTCGAACGCCATTTGACAGACTGGAGACCATTTGAACCTATGACGCTTCTTGGTGAGGTCTACATTGTGAGCCACAATCTCCGAAAAATGGAGTCTATAATAATTACACTTCCCCAGAAAAGAGCGCAACTCCTTCACATTCAAAGGAGACGGCATTTCGGCAATGGCTCGGACCTTCTCAGGATCAGGAGATATGCCTGACTGGCTGATGACATATCCAAGATATTTTGTCTCACAGGACGCAAAGTGGCATTTTGATGGTTTTAGCTTGACCCTGTGCTCACGTAATCGGTTGAATACCGTCTGAAGATCGCGAATATGGTCTTCGATTGTTCCATCAGTGAACACCAGTATATCGTCGATATAGGCTTGTGCAAACTTTCCTAAGCCCTGCAATACTGTGTCCATGAGTGCGACAACGGTAGATGGTGCCCCTTTTAAACCAAAGCTCATGAAGTTAAAACGGAAACAGCCAAGATGGCAGCTTAAAGCTGACTTCTGCTGAGCGTATTTGGACAAGGGAATGCACCAAAAGCCACATCGAGCATCCAAAGTGCTGAAAAATTTGGCTTTTCCTATCGTGCTCAGGATGTCCTCAATGCGTGGCAATGGATATGACAATGAACGTGTCACAGCACTGAGTGCACGGTAGTCGCAACAGAAACGATGCGTACAATATTTCTTAGTCACCAAGACAACTGGTGACGACCACTCTGAGATCGTGCGGGAAATGACTCAGTCACGCAACATATTCTCGACGGCTTTCTCTGTCACCTCTCTACTCGCCAATAGAGTGCAGTATGGTTTCCTGGAGATTGGCGGATGACCGCCTGTATTAATCTCCATCCGCACTGTCGAGGTATGAGAAATCTTGGAATCCGTCAATGCAAAGACATCCTTGTTCTGTGTCAACAAACTAGATATTATGTCCTTGTGCACATCAGGGCACTGAACTTGTCGAACGATAATCTCAGAACGACTTTTAGTTGTTGACTCCCCAGTACCAGCATCTTGCTGGACAGAATCTTTGCGGCTCAGGAAAAAGCCTGTTACTCCATCTGACAGAGTTAAGTTAGTACTGTCTTTCCACCCGCACGGTCAGATGGTTAAGAAAATTCTTTATCGTCATCTGCCGATAATCCAACTCGATTCCGACACTCGCGACATTTTCTCTGATCCACCCCCTTTTGGCATACAAACGTGAACCAAACCTTAAGGACATCCTCGTCCACAGCCACTTGAAGCAGAGCCTTACATATGTTGGCACCAGAAAATGTAACCGCCCCCGCTGCGTTACCTGCCCTGTAGTCTGGGAAACGAAAACAATCACATTTCCCAAAACTAACCTCACCCTTCATGAGGGATTCACATGCGAGTCCCTTAATGTGATATATGTCATCATTAGCAAAAGATGTAGGATAACACATATTGGTGAGACTGGCCTCAGATTGGGTGACCGCATGCAAAAACATCTGTACGACATCACCCAGCATGCTTCGAAACCAGTCCCAAATCATTTCAATGGCCCCAACCACAGAGGCAAATCTGACTTTCTGGTAACAACCATCAAACAATGTCACGCAGATGACACAAGCCGCCTAGCACTTGAGAACCGCTGCATTCGAAATTATGGGACGCTGGAACCACATGGGTTAAACTCACTGTTTAGTTACACGTAATATTCTCTTCAATCATTACAGTACCTTTCCACAAAGTCCACCCCTTCTTACTTTTCAAACTTCCTCACAGCATCACTCTGCAACCCCTCTTCCCCAATCATCTGTTTCAGCTTCTCCTAGCTAGGTCAATATTGCATCACACACTCTCTCTCCCTTCTCCGGTTCCCCATCAACCACCCCCAGTTACAACCCACCGACCACATGTCACAGGTCTCTATTTAAAGTCTCCAAGTTCTACTAAACCCATTCCTGACACACCGCCGAACAAGCCACACCTTACAATTTACAGCTAAGTACTCTTTAGAAAAAAAAATTTTTTTAAAAATAGTATTCATGTGAATCTATACTTTATCTCCTCTCTCTATTTCTTCGTCCTGTATGTTTTTGTATGATTAAGGCTCACGCCGAAACGTCACAACTTTGTAATCGTTAAGTAATAAAGCTGCTCCTACTTTTCCCTGTTTTATACATTCTCAGTACCCTGAACCATATAAGAATTTCCAGAGGGAAAATATGGTTGGGCTTTCAGTTTAAGAGGAATAAGATTGACAGAACGTGGAGAAAGAAGAGAAGAACGCTGGACACGAAGAATAGAAGCAATGTGTGCATCTAACTCTAAAAGGATCTTCTTGTTATGTATGTTAAGTGTATTAGAATTGTAATCGATGACAGCACCAGAACGAGACAAAAAATCACGCCCCAGAATGGCGGAACGGTTCATGTTGCGAACCACATAAAAGCAATGAGAAACAATGACTCCAGCAATAGAAATAAGTAGGTAAACTCTGCCAAGTACTCTCATGGAAGCTGCAGTAACAGTCTGCAGAGTAATTCTAGCGGGCAAGAGCTTAGGAGCAGAACGTAAGGATCTGTAGACAGAATCCTTGATAAGACAGACACTAGTTCCTGTGTCTAATAATGATCTAATTCTACAGAATCCTAGCGAGACAAGATCAGACGTAGGTGTAGGAGGATTTGCAGCCGTCGAAAGTAGTGGTGATGCATATGAAAAATAGTCAGACTTCTTGGCAGGTTTCGATGGTGTAATTATGCGATCGGACACGCTCGAGTTCACAGTGCGCCTGTTAACTAGTTTAAACGTGAACGATCTTTTCGCACATCTACCTGTAGAATCTAGCTATATGACCGTGCCTTCAACAACTGTAGCAAGACCTAGTTTCTCCTGGTTGTGTACTCGAGGGTGTGGCCCTACTGGTATTAGACCTCTGGTGGTCTGTCCTACCTTCTTCGAAGTGTGAAGGTGGCAGTCGAGAGTTCTCCTGAGAGACTAGCTGTACTCTCTGCGAAGCCATACTAGGAGTCTCTCTATGTGTCATCATCGCACTGGTTGGTAGAGAGCCTGAAATAAAACCCTGTCTGGAACTACAACTAAGATTCACCGACTTCATGAGTGCAGTCTCCTATAAAGCTAACTCCATCGCCTGTGAAAAGCTAAGAGGTTTATCTCTTAACAATTTAGCCTTCAATGCTCTGGAAAGTAGTGCATCTACGAGTGGCTGCCCAGCTGCGTCTGCGCCAGCTGGGTTAACAGTTCCGCTGTCGAGTAAGCAACTCTGGCCGCCTCACTGATGCGATCAGCCAGCGCTTGAATGGACTCTCCAGGAGTCTGTCTAGTAGAAGATAACGTATGTCAGGCCTCTTGAGGAGTCTGTCTAGTAGAGGCTAACGTATGCCAAGCCTCCTGAGGAGTCTGTCTAGTAGAGGCTAACGTATGCCAGGCCTCCCGAGGAGTCTGTCTAGTAGAGGCTAACGTATGTCAGGCCTCTTGAGGAGTCTGTCTAGTAGAGGCTAACGTATGCCAAGCCTCCTGAGGAGTCTGTCTAGTAGAGGCTAACTTATGCCAGGCCTCCCGAGGAGTCTGTCTAGTAGAGGCTAACGTATGTCAGGCCTCCTGAGGAGTCTGTCTAGTAGAGGATAACGTATGCCAAGCCTCCTGAGGAGTCTGTCTAGTAGAGGCTAACGTATGCCAGGCCTCCCGAGGAGTCTGTCTAGTAGAGGCTAACGTATGCCAGGCCTCCTGAGGAGTCTGCAGCAGTCGTGCTAGTAAGACAGACACGAACTCCTCCCATGTCTCTTGAACCTGGAGACGCTGCCTGACGAACTCTGCCAGCGAACCTGTGGTGCGTAAATACACCAAGTTCTTCTTGTTTGGCGTGTCAGCATTCCTTACGTCAAACAGCTTATCAAGCTCATCCAGCCATGGTTTTAATTTTGTTAGGTCCCCGTCGAACCTTTGTACAGCTGACATCACAGGGGAAAACCTCAAGTCATTGCTGACTTGGGACAGGGTATCTTGAAATAGGCCCAGAAAATTTGACGTGGATGGAGCTGGAGCCATCATATGCTTTTCAGTATTGTAAACTACTTATTCTCACAATCTTAGCCATGGGGTAAATAAAATACAACAATACAAAGCAATATCACCAAGTATTCAATGCAATGCCGTCTCAAACATCAGAGTATATCATCAACTAATGCTATATTATAATTATACTTGGAAAATAAATTCAATCATATCTTATATAAGATAAGATCTTATAAGATAAGATTTGTGCAGTTGCGATGAAATCACAACAGTTCATTCTTGAAGAACACAGCTGCCTGGATATGATGTAGAAAACTGTCACTGCTAAATGTCAAAAGTCTATTACACATGTAGCACAAAGTTACTTCAACAGTTCTGCGTAGAATTTAATGATGAAAAGTTATGTACAGGTGTTGGAGGATCATCCACAGAAACAGTTCAAGATCAGCAGTACTAGACTGTGGCAGGAAGATAGATGTGCTCTAGACTGTGGCAGGAAGATAGATGTCCTCCAGACTATGGCAGAAAGCTAGATGTCCTCCAGACTGTGGCAGGAAGCTAGATGTCCTCTAGACTGTGGCAAGAAGCTAGATGTGCTCCAGACTGTGGCAGGAAGTTAGATGTGCTCCAGACTGTGGCAGGAAGTTAGATGTGCTCCAGACTGTGGCAGGAAGTTAGATGTGCTCCAGACTGTGGCAGGAAGCTAGATGTGCTCCAGACTGTGGCAGGAAGCTAGATGTGCTCCAGATTGTGGCAAGAAGCTAGATGTGCTCCAGACTGTGGCAGGAAGCTAGATGTGCTCCAGATTGTGGCAAGAAGCTAGATGTGCTCCAGACTGTGGCAAGAAGCTAGATGTGCTCCAGACTGTGGCAAGAAGCTAGATGTGCTCCAGACTGTGGCAAGAAGCTAGATGTGCTCCAGACTGTGGCAAGAAGCTAGATGTGCTCCAGACTGTGGCAAGAAGCTAGATGTGCTCCAGACTGGTAAGAAGCTAGATGTGCTCCAGATTGGTAAGAAGCTAGATGTGCTCCAGACTGTGGCAAGAAGCTAGATGTGCTCCAGACTGTTAAGAAGCTAGATGTGCTCCAGACTGGTAAGAAGTTAGATGTGCTCCGGACTGCTAGTGGAATTAGTCATCAACGCCGACTGGAATCAAACAGTCACTCGATACTTTTCCAGTAGATTGTCCAACAAAGACTACAGCTACAAAGTACTATGTCTAAATATCTAGCACATCAATGGTCTAGACACTAGCTTACAGAAAATAGCACAGATGCTTGATTTTAATCTAATAGCGAGCACAAAAAAAGCTCAACTTGCTATCAGCCTTAACCAATGAGGTCGATCTTGGCTCTGATTAATGTAATACTATCTGCCAAGCTAGAGCAACAAAACAAAAACTGTACTCAGAATAGATACTTTAAAACTGAACAAAAACACCTAAATCAAGACTACGTGAAGCAAAGTCGTAGAAAGAGGAACTGATGCCCATGAAAGATAGTACCAGTCATGAGCACCACTTGTAGACGTGCACTACTTATACATATATCGTGCATCTGTCTATTATTACTGTGACTGCTAGTTACAGACACGGCAGTATGTATAAAGATTTGTATTACTATCATCAAACTTCTGCTGTAGAAATATATTAACAAGGACAACGCGTGAATAACATAAACTCACACTTTATTCATGGGAAAAATGAGTGATGAGAGGTGAGGGTGAGAGGCAACTGATAGCGTTATACAAAGTTTCTGGCTAATCCACTTTCTGGCAAGAATTAGTTTGCCAAATGGAAAGGGAGAAAACCCAACTCTCACACTACATAAAACCAACAAGCATAAAAAAAAATGTAGTACAACATAAGGGTACACACTTACTGCATCAAAAAGAATCATAGAATTCTCTCACTCATCACAGAAAATCTGTAGACCAAAGGTCTATACAAAAATCCCACAAAATAACTAATTTCACATTCTTTAGTTCAGCAAAGTTATGACAGGAAAAGAAATGCTTGACATTATGACACTAACAGCTACCTGACTCTTTATTGAAATCATAATGAGAAATAATCTCATAATGTCTCCAAAAGGAGCATTCTATACACAAGTCAGCTACATGACAAAAATCACTATCACAGTGCACTATATGCTAGAAAAAAATCACATTCTCAACTAATCATGTCTAACCACGATCTTAACACATTCTCAACCAAGATTTAATTCAGACTCATTCTAATCTCATAATCATAATCCATCCCAAAAAATCTCCTCCTTTCACTCCTTAAATATGTGCTAACTATTCTCCTAAATCTCCTCTCACTCCTTAAATATGTCCTAACTATTCCTCTAAATCTCCTCTCACTCCTTAAATATGTCCTAACTATTCCTCTAAATCTCCTCTCACTGCTTAAATATGTCCTAACTATTCTCCTAAATCTTCCCGAAGTTTCTATCCCGAGAATCGCTCAGCCCGTGATTCTACCTGTTTACTAACTTCAGACGAAAACTTACTGGACATTCCGAAAATAACTTTTCTGCTACAATCATGTCAAGGAAAAATTCATAAAAATAATCAAACATCTCGTGGAATTTAACGTCACCCTGACCTTTCAAATGAACTCTTGTACAACAAAAATACCAAGGGTGTTAAATCAGATAGTCCAAATATTAAAATACCCCGGATTATATCCCTTTTATGAGAATCCAACCATCGTAACAGTACATTTTCCAATATACTGTTATAGAAGACCCTACAGATGTACGGACCGGCATCGCCATATACTGTTATAGAAGACCCTACAGATGTACGGACCGGCATCGCCAGAACCGACTGTAGTGGGCGAACCAGCATCGTCAATGGACCGTTCCGAATGACTAGAGAAGGGTTTGATTTAGTGACGAATCATTCTTTCTGCTCCAGCGACAGGATGGACGGAGAAGAGTTTACCGCAGTCTATGAGCGCTATGCCCAGAACTGCATGGATGAGATTCCTCCACATGGTGATGGAGGTGTACTGGTGTGGGGAGGGGGATCAACTTCTTGGGAAGAAGTAAGAGAACAAATATTGTAGGATTAAACCTCGAAAAAATCGTAGACAAAGCACTTTAGTGAGACGTGAGAGAAAGAAAAATCACAAGAGAATTACCTGGGATTCGAACACGGACTCCGGTAGGACGAGCAGCCGTCTAGCCACGAGAGAACAGCGTAATTCTCTTGTGATTTTTCTTTCTCTCACGTCTCACTAAAGTGCTTTGTCTACGATTTTTTCGAGGTTTAATCCTACAATATTTGTTCTCTTACTTTACCGTACCAAAACCTCGTAGTTTCCTATTTATAAAAAAATTGTTCCTTGGGAAGAAGTGACCTGGTACAAATCGAAGGACTACTGAATGTCCAACGATACGTCGCCGAAATTCTTCGTACTCACGTCCTTCCACTTCTGCTTGCACCAGGGTCGATTTTTCACCAGGATAACGTTCGACCTCATGTGGTACAACTCACTGCCCAGTTCCTCGCTGACAACAACGTCCAGACCATTCCGTAGCCATCCATGTCATCAGACATGAACCCAATAGTACACTTGTGGGATGAACTCAACAGACAAGTCCGCCAGTGAGACGTGGCGACAACCAATCTCCGACAGTTGTCTCTTGCACTGCGGGAAGAGTGGGCAGCCATCCCACAACAACAGATCCAAAGGCTAATTGGATCCATATCAAGGAGATGTCGTTCTCTGATACAGACCAGAGGAGGCCATACACCTTACTGAAACGGAGGCCTCAGTCGCAAAGAATAAAAGTCCAAACCCAATTTTAATGAACATCATTTCATTGTTAAGTCTTAAAGTTTCTTCATGTCAAGACTAAAACATAAATTCCATAAAATAACATTTTGATATATGTGTGTGAAATTTGGTGTCCATTACGACTACAGTAGTGATGCGTTTCTTTTTTTAACTGTATATATATGTAAATACACACACGTGCTACATATATCGACACAGGATCCACGAGGTCCATGGATATTGCGCTAAGAAACTTTGCGCTATCTGACCTTGATATTCTCGTGTGTATGAACTAGAACCAGGTAATTATGTGTTCCTTGCCTTCACACGCAGCGTGCAGCGATGCATGACCAGCATTTCCTATACTCTTTTTACTCCACTAACGGGTCGCTGTATCTTCTACTTACCAGCCCTACAACTAAATGTCAGCCGAGATGAAATTACATTGCATGAAATTGAAACAGCAGTGAATTTAATGCCTAACAACAAAGCTGCAGGTGAAGATGAAATAACACCCGAAATGTTAAAAGCTATCAATAGTAACAACATGAAACAACTACAGAGAATGTTTAATAAGATTTGGAAAGAAGAAAAGGTCCCTTCTAAATGGAAAAAAAGGAATCATTGTTAAAATACCAAAAAAAAGGCAATCTTAGTGACTGTGACAATTGGAGAGGAGTAACCTTAATACCAGCTGTGTCAAAAGTATTTTGCAAGGTCATTTTCAATAGACTTAAAGATATAGTAGATAGTTCCTGACACGCCCTGTGGTTTAGTGTGATTAGTTAAAAAACCGGCCTAAAATTAGGAACAGAACAGGCCAAGCAAAGACTGCATTTCAGAGAATGAGAAACATATTATCCAATACATCCTTATCAATGAATGTTAGAAAATGAGTTCTAAAATGCTATATTGAACCTATCTTGCTATATGGAAGTGAATCAAGGACAATTGGCAGGTCTGCACAGAAATCATTGGAAGCAGCAGAAATGTGGTTTATTAGAAGAATGTTGCGAATCCCCTGGACAGCAAAAATAACTAATGAAGAATGTATGAGAAGAGTTGGAGAGACAAAAAAATCTTGTCAAAAAAAAAAAAAAAAAAACAGAGAGACAATGTACTTTCATAGGACATACAATGAGAAGACCGGGCATTGAAAGTATTATAACAACAGGAAAAATAGAAGGAAGAAGATCAAGAGGAAGACCAAGAGAAATGATACTGGACAGTCTGACGGGATGGTGTGAGAGGAGATCACCAACTGAGCTGATGGCCTGCATGAAGGACCGTGTACTCTGGAGAACATAATAGCCAATGCCAGTTGGCACGGCACCTGATGATGATGACCTCGAAAAATTTGTAGACAAAGCACTTTAGTGAGACGTGAAAGAAAAAAAACTCGCAAGAGAATTACCTGAGATTCGAACTCGGACTCCAGTACGACGAGACGCTGTCTAGCCGTGAGAGAACAACGTGCTAACCAACTGAGCCAACTAGAACTTTCTCCGTTCTTCTCGTACTACCGGAGGCCGTGGTTCGAATCCCAGGTAATTCTCTTGTGAGTTTTCTTTCTCTCACGTCTCACTAAAGTGCTTTGTCTACGATTTTTTCCAGGTCTAATCCTACAAAACTGTGTTCTCTTACTTTACAGTGTGAGGAAGGTGAGATTGAGAGCTTGGCTTGTTTGAGTTTTATAAATGTTAATTACGCCTGTTGTGCTTGCTCTCATAACACAAGAGTGAGCTCATGATTCATACTGAAGAATCATCAGTTTGCTGTCACCATGTGATCATTATTTTCTAACTCATAATTTGATTTGATTATTTGTGGTTCATCAATGTGTTGGTGCATCTAAATATTTGTGTTTTGCACCAAGAATTCAAGTATTGACTCATGGAGACTAGACATTGAGTAGGTATAAAGAATATGAAGCGACTAGGAAGAAGTTTGCGTATGTAACAGAATAGCCATTCTGTTCAGAGAGTTTTTGTGTATTGCTAATAATTGTGTTGCGTAGACTACGTCATTAGGAAAGTACGTGTGCAAAGAAGTCGTTAAAAAGGTCCGTGTGAAAAAGCCGGTCGTTAGGCAGTCTATGTGTGGAACGTTGGACTGGATGGACGTGTTGGGCGAACGAGAATGGGGTAGAGCGAGTCTTGTTGTCAGAATTAGTTTAGTTTGTTTTTTTTCTGTGTGGCTGCAGTCCTTGGTAAGCCTGTAAGTATGGTTTTTTGGTATGAATAAATCATTGTAAGGTTTTCCTTGCCCATGTGGCGTAGATATTTCACGCCGGGCATTTGTTGCTGTGAATTTCTGTAATAAATGTGTGTTGTCTGATGATAAACTACAACAAATCGGCTTTGTGGAAATTCTCATTGTTGACCAGTTTGTTTTGGTCGGAAGACTGCCAAGTTATGTTCAAGTTGTTGTATTCGTACTAATTTTGTGGAGTGGAAAGCCTGGGTGTCTTGTTGTATTTTCTTAGTGTATAATACAGAAAATTAGGTGATGGTTAGAACACCAGCAACAAGAAGAAACTTATAAGTTGAAACTGTACTCCACAAGAAGAATCAATCAAACCAGTAGTCCCCTTGAAAAGGGGAATCCTGTTACACTGGTGCCGTTGATACTGCTTCAGTGGCGCCGTGATTCTGTTTCAGTGGTGCCGTATCAGGCCACTTGTCACGTCCAGTGTGTTTGTTTACATGTTTAACAGTTCATGCACGTTTTTTCTAGCCCACAGTTGTGTGTTGCTAGTATGTTTCGTCAGTGGTTTTCAAGTTTTGGTTAGGGAATAGTATTTTTGTTAGTGTCAGAGACAGTTATCGTAGTTGTTGTTCAAAGCGGCGATGATGTCCAGCCTACCCAAAAGTTTGTGTCACATCTAGTCCTGGGTCCTAGGCAGTGCAGCTACTGACGCTTACCTGTGCCTGCAATCAAGTCCAGTGAGACTGAACCTGAACTACTATCCGGTGAGGAATCAGAGCGGTTTGTTCCAAGCGACATTTACTTCTCAACCAGCTCCATCCAGACCGGGGAGGTAACATGTTGACAAAATTAACTGTTTTCCACAATTTCGGCAGAGAGACAGGAGTGGACATTGATACATGGACAGTTTGGATTGTGCTCTTTCTGTGTGGTGTAGGATTTCAGACATTGTAGATTCACTTATATTTGGAATAGACATTGTAGGACATTCTTCTCCAGTGTTATTAGCGGGACTTTATTGAACATTGATTTTAGTGGTGATATTTGGAACAGTACATAGACTTCTTGTGGCTTTTCATTTAACTTAGGACTTCAGTGTAGTTAGTTAGTGCGTGGTATGGTATTTAATTGATTTTCTTTTCTATGGTTATTAGTTGGATGGCATTAGTGCATGATAATGAATAATTGATATGCCATTGTTTTGAATAATTGTTGACATTACTGTATATGGTGGCATTGTATTGATTCCAGTGATATATACTAACAATAAGTAGAGTGCACTACGGATAGACGCACAATGGCTTCAGCTCCATCCACGTCAGATTTGCTGGGGTTATTACAAGATACCCTGTCCCAAGTCAGCAATGACTTGAGGTTTTCCCACGTCATGTCAGCTGTAGCAAAGTTCGACGGGGACCCAGCAAAATTGAAACCATGGCTGGATGAGATTAATAAGATTATGGACATGCGGAATGCTGATGTGCCCAGTAAGAAGAACTTGGTGTATTTACGCACCACAGGTTCCCTGGCAGAGTTCGTCAAACAGCGACTCCAGATTCAAGAGACATGGGAGGAGTTCGTATCTGTTTTATTAGCACGATATGGGGTGCTGCAGACTCCTCAGGAGGCCTGGCATACGCTAGCCTCTACTCGACAGTCTCCTGGAGAGCCCATTCAAGCGCTGGCTGATCGCATCAGTGAGGCAGCCAGAGTTGCTTACTCTGAGGCGGAATGGGTAACTCCGTTGACGCAGAGGGAAATGGTGCAGTCGTTTGTAGATGCACTACTTTCTCGCGCATTGAAATCAAAATTATTAAGAGATAAACCTGTTCTGTTTTCACAGGCGGTGGACTTAGCCTTACAAGAAAATGACCTCATGAAGTCGGTGAATCTTAGTTGTAGTTCCCGACAAGCTTTCATTGCAGGTTCTCGACCCTCCGGTGAGGTGACGACACACAGAGAGTCTCCTTGTGTGGATTCGCAGAGAGTACAGTTAGTCTCTCATCAGGAGAACTCTCGACGGACGTCTTCACACTTCGAAGCGGGTAGGATAGACCACCAGAGGTCGAATACCAGGAAGGCTAAACCTGCGAGTACACTACCACAAGAAACTAGATCTTGTTATAACTGTGGAAGGAGAGGTCACATAGCCCGATTTTGTAAGCAGAGTGAAAGGAAGGATCGTGTACATTTAAACTGACAAGTCGGCGCATGAATAGCTCCCATGTGTCCGACCGTATCTTTACACCATCTAGATCTGCTAAAGCAGAATCACGGCGCCACTGAAGCAGAATCAACTGATAAGTTTCTTCTTGTTGCTGGTGTTCTAACATTCACATAATTTTCTGTATTATACACTAAGAAAATACAACAAGACACCCAGGCTTTCAACTCCACAAAATTAGTACGAATACAACAACTTGAACATAACTTGGCAGTCTTCCGACCAAAACAAACTGGTCAACAATGAGAATTTCCACAAAGCCAATTGGTGTAGTTTATCATCAGACAACACACATTTATTACAGAAATTCACAGCAACAAATGCCCGGCGTGAAATATCTACGCCACATGGGCAAGGAAAACCTTACAAATGATTTATTCATACCAAAAACCATACTTACAGGCTAACCAAGGACTGCAGCCACACAGAAAGACAAACTAAACTAATTCTGACAACAAGACTCGCTCTACCCCATTCTCGTTCGCCCGACACGTCCATCCAGTTCAAAGTTCCACACATAGACTGCCTAACGACCGGCTTTTTTCACACGGACCTTTTTTAACGACTTCTTTGCACACGTACTTTCCTAATGACGTAGTCTACGCAACACAATTATTAGCAATACACAAAAACTCTCTGAACAGAATGGCTATTCTGTTACACTGCCAAACACTCTGTCTCATTTTCGCATGCGACACCACTACGCTCGGTGGCTGCGAATCCCCCGACTCCTACTTCTGTCCTTTTTTCTGTTGATACTTTTCGAATTCGAGCATTGTTAGACACAGGAGCTAGTGTCTGTCTTATCAAGGATTCTGTATACAGATCCTTACGTTCTGCTCCTAAGCTCTTGCCCGCTAGAATTACTCTGCAGACTGTTACTGCAGCTTCCATGAGAGTACTTGGCAGAGTTTACCTACCTATTTCTATTGCTGGTGTCACTGTTTCTCATTGCTTTTATGTGGTTCGCAACATGAACCGTTCCGCCATTCTGGGGCGTGATTTTTTGTCTCGTTCTGGTGCTGTCATCGATTACAATTCTAATACACTAAACATACATAACAAGATGATTCCTTTAGAATTAGATGCACACATTGCTTCTATTCTTCGTGTCCAGCGTTCTTCTCTTCTTTCTCCACGTTCCGTCAATCTTATTCCTCTTAAACTGAAAGCCCAACCATATTTTCCATCTGGCAATTCTTATATGGTTCAGGGTATTGAGACACCATTCTTATTGTCCCAACCGGAGATAGAGTTGGTAGACTCAGTATGTGAGATCCACACTAATCGCTATCCCGTGTTGACAGTAATTAATCATTCTAGTAAACACATCGAGCTCAGACGTGGATGTGTTTTGGGAAAATTGACACCATTCACGGAGTCAGTTGACTCTATCCAGCAAGCTTCTGGTACTGAGGAGACAACACCTGACAGTCGTTCTGAGACTATCGTTCGACAGGTTCAGTGCCCTGAAGTGCACAAGGACATAATATCCAGGTTGTTGACACAGAACAAGGATGTCTTTGCCTTGACTGATTCCGAGATATCGCATACCTCGACAGTGCAGATGGAGATTGATACAGGCGATCATCCGCCAATCTCCAGAAAACCCTACCGCACTCCGTTGGCGAGTAGAGAGGTGATAGAGAGGGCCGTCGAGAATATGTTGCGTGACGGAATAATTTCTCGCACGATCTCAGAGTGGTCATCACCAGTTGTCTTGGTGACTAAGAAAGATGGTACCCATCGTTTCTGCTGCGACTACCGTGCACTCAATGCGGTGACCCGTTCATTGTCATATCCATTGCCACGCATTGAGGACATCCTGAGCACGATAGGCAAAGCCAAATTTTTCAGCACTTTGGATGCTCGTTGTGGCTTTTGGTGTATTCCCTTGTCCAAGGACGCTCAGCAGAAGTCAGCTTTTAGCTGTCATCTTGGTTCTTTCTGTTTTAATTACATGAGCTTTGGTTTAAAAGGGGCACCATCTACCTTTGTCGCACTCATGGACACAGTATTACAGGGCTTAGGCAAGTTTGCACAAGCCTATATTGACGATATACTGGTGTTCACTGATGGAACGATCGAAGACCATGTTCGCGATCTTCAGGCGGTATTCGACCGATTGCGCGAGCACCAGGTCAAGCTCAAACCATCCAAATGTCACTTTGCGGCCTCTGAGACAAAGTATCTCGGGTATGTCATCAGCCAGTCAGGCATATCTCCTGATCCTGAGAAGGTCAGAGCCATTGCCGACATGCCGTCTCCTTTGAATGTGAAGGAGGTGCGCTCTTTTTTGGGGACGTGCAGTTACTATCGACGTTTCATTCCCCACTTTTCGGAGATTGTGGCTCCCATAGTGGACCTCACCAAGAAGGGTCATCGGTTCAAATGGTCTCCAGTCTGTCAAATGGCGTTCGAGTCTTTGAAGGATCGCCTTGCGAAAGTACCGCTTCTCTCGCATCCTGACTTGCATAAGCCACTTACATTGTATACAGATGCTTCCAATGTTGCGGTTGGAGCCTGTTTGGTGCAGACAGCTTCCTCTTCTGATGGACTCTCAGTTGAAGAGCCCTTATATTTTCTTTCGCAGAAGCTGTCGCGCTCGCAGACAAAGTGGTCTACTTTCGAGAGAGAAGCGTATGCTGTCCATTACGCCACGCAGAAGTTGAGATATTTTCTGGCGAATAGACACTTCGCTGTGAAGACTGACCATAGACCCTTGGTGGACGCATTTATCAGCAAACAGGAGATGTCAGACGTCAAGTTGCAGAGGTGGTTTGCTAACCTCCGCACCCTGGACCTTCAGATGTTCTTTCATCCAGGTGCGCGGGAGACAACGTTGGCAAGTTTCGATCGTGCCACTTCTCTACCAGTACCAGTTCACGTTCTTGATGGGGACGTCCCTCAGTCACAAGGATCTGAGACATATGTCGTAAAGTCAGTGAGCGTTGTGGAGGCCTATTCACAGGCAGAGCCCCCGCTTGTAGTAGATTGCTCTGTGCAGACTGACTTGCCGTGTCCCTGTCAGCAGAAAGAGAGAGTAGAGAGGGCGACTAATACATTGTGTCCTATGGTTCAGGAAGTCGCCATTAATGTATCGTTGCCTGGTGGGACCTTTCAGAGGCAGTATCAGCAAGATCGTTGTAGATCTTACTTGCCACGTCCCATTAGACAGAGATTTTCTCTTCCGCCGCCTCCTCGTTTTGTTCCCAGGCTCCCACCGTGGTACCTGAAGGAAACCCAGCAGAGAGTGGTCCCTAGAGCTCCTCCCTCAGACCACTATATGGAGGTGGATGCTTCCGCCTCAGCAGTTCCTATGTTGGTGGATGACTTGCGACCTCGGCATAGGCGGAAGAAACGGAAGAGAGCCGATATCTGCCATCAGTCTCAGAAGGAACACTGTCCTCACAGTGAAGATTATTTCCCTGAAGAGACTTCACCTAGTGCCGACTGCGATACGGAGATTGATCAGTTGTACGTCTCCGATCGTAAGCTCGTTGTGGCAATAGGGCAGATAATGGATACCGTGGACTTAGAAACGTTCACGATGAAAGATCTCCATAAAGCACTTATGGAAAAGTTCCCACTATTGGAACTAGATGGCAGGAAGCAGTTCATAGAACGTGTTGTGATCAACATATTAACTGCGATTCCTTCTACTGAATAGTTTGAAATCTATAGAGATTTCTAAAGAAAAGCACAATAGACACTAGTTGGGTAGTGTTCTTCGAAAAAGGAGTTCATCCTTTGCTTCTATCCTATTTCTATGGCAGTAGAAATAGATGGTGTAGTTCACAGAACTCAGTATTAAAAATGTTGTAAATATATGTATATTTATGTTTGCACCACAAATGTTTAACGTACTTAATTTGTACAAATTGTGGGTGCATGAAATTTTTTTTTGTAGCTGCATATTCAGCTTTAAATTCATTGTTATCGCTCACAGTTTGTGAGAGTTTTCTGTGCAAGTTCGCAATTTTTTTTTGTTTGGTTGGAGATATTTGATGGCCAAATATCTACCTTTAGGGGGTGGGGAGATATTCTGTAACAGAATAGCCATTCTGTTCAGAGAGTTTTTGTGTATTGCTAATATTTGTGTTGCGTAGACTACGTCATTAGGAAAGTACGTGTGCAAAGAAGTCGTTAAAAAGGTCCGTGTGAAAAAGCCGGTCGTTAGGCAGTCTATGTGTGGAACGTTGGACTGGACGGACGTGTTGGGCGAACGAGAATGGGGTAGAGCGAGTCTTGTTGTCAGAATTAGTTTAGTTTGTTTTTTTTCTGTGTGGCTGCAGTCCTTGGTAAGCCTGTAAGTATGGTTTTTTGGTATGAATAAATCATTGTAAGGTTTTCCTTGCCCATGTGGCGTAGATATTTCACGCCGGGCATTTGTTGCTGTGAATTTCTGTAATAAATGTGTGTTGTCTGATGATAAACTACAACAAATCGGCTTTGTGGAAATTCTCATTGTTGACCAGTTTGTTTTGGTCGGAAGACTGCCAAGTTATGTTCAAGTTGTTGTATTCGTACTAATTTTGTGGAGTGGAAAGCCTGGGTGTCTTGTTGTATTTTCTTAGTGTATAATACAGAAAATTAGGTGATGGTTAGAACACCAGCAACAAGAAGAAACTTATAAGTTGAAACTGTACTCCACAAGAAGAATCAATCAAACCAGTAGTCCCCTTGAAAAGGGGAATCCTGTTACACTGGTGCCGTTGATACTGCTTCAGTGGCGCCGTGATTCTGTTTCACGTAGGCAATAAAGAATATAGCTGTGAAGGTTGGTTGGCTCACATGAGATGATATATTTTAGTTATTAGTTAGATGGTAGAATTTGGCAAATGAGTAATTAATTGGGTTAGTATTAGGTTGAGCAATTATTATGTGTTGGAGATAATTGCACCTGATGTGTTGCAATCTAGTTTAGTGTTGCTGTCTAGTGTTTCTCGTGCTGCTTGTGTCATAAACAGTTTGTTCTGACACTTGGATTACAAGTAACTAGATCAGTGTCTTTACTTTTGTTAGGTACTGCTGTTTTTGCAATAATTACAAACTATTCACGCATAACTGATACAGTTCCAAGGTGGACAGACTGATACAGTCCTCAGACTGATATAGTCCCCAGGTGGTCAGACTGATACAGTCCCCAGACTGATACAGTCCACAGACTGATACAGTCCCCAGGTAGTCAGACTGATACAGTCACCAGACTGATACAGTCCACAGACTGATACAGTCCCCAGGTGGCCAGACTGATACAGTTCCCAGGTGATCAGACTGATACAGTTTCCAGGTGGTCAGAATGATACAGTTCCCAGACTGATACAGTCCCCAGGTAGTCAGACTGATACAGTCACCAGACTGATACAGTTCCCAGGTGGTCAGACTAATACAGTTCCAGACTGATACAGTCCCCAGGTAGTCAGACTGATACAGTCAGCAGACTGATACAGTTCTCAGGTGATCAAACTGATACAGTTACCAGGTGGTCAGACTGATACAGTTCCCAGGTGATCAGACTGATACAGTTCCCAGGTGATCAGACTGATACAGTTACCAGGTGATCAGACTGATACAGTTCCCAGGTGATCAGACTGATACAGTTACCAGGTGGACAGACTGATACAGTTCCCAGGTGATCAGACTGATACAGTTCCCAGGTGATCAGACTGATACAGTTCCCAGGTGATCAGACTGATACAGTTACCAGGTGATCAGACTGATACAGTTCCCAGGTGATCAGATTGATACAGTTACCAGGTGGTCAGACTGATACAGTTCCCAGGTGATCAGACTGATACAGTTACCAGGTGGTCAGACTGATACAGTTCCCTTTGCTTCTATCCTATTTCTATGGCAGTAGAAATAGATGGTGTAGTTCACAGAACTCAGTATTAAAAATGTTGTAAATATATGTATATTTATGTTTGCACCACAAATGTTTAACGTACTTAATTTGTACAAATTGTGGGTGCATGAAATTTTTTTTTGTAGCTGCATATTCAGCTTTAAATTCATTGTTATCGCTCACAGTTTGTGAGAGTTTTCTGTGCAAGTTCGCAATTTTTTTTTGTTTGGTTGGAGATATTTGATGGCCAAATATCTACCTTTAGGGGGTGGGGAGATATTCTGTAACAGAATAGCCATTCTGTTCAGAGAGTTTTTGTGTATTGCTAATATTTGTGTTGCGTAGACTACGTCATTAGGAAAGTACGTGTGCAAAGAAGTCGTTAAAAAGGTCCGTGTGAAAAAGCCGGTCGTTAGGCAGTCTATGTGTGGAACGTTGGACTGGACGGACGTGTTGGGCGAACGAGAATGGGGTAGAGCGAGTCTTGTTGTCAGAATTAGTTTAGTTTGTTTTTTTCTGTGTGGCTGCAGTCCTTGGTAAGCCTGTAAGTATGGTTTTTGGTATGAATAAATCATTGTAAGGTTTTCCTTGCCCATGTGGCGTAGATATTTCACGCCGGGCATTTGTTGCTGTGAATTTCTGTAATAAATGTGTGTTGTCTGATGATAAACTACAACAAATCGGCTTTGTGGAAATTCTCATTGTTGACCAGTTTGTTTTGGTCGGAAGACTGCCAAGTTATGTTCAAGTTGTTGTATTCGTACTAATTTTGTGGAGTGGAAAGCCTGGGTGTCTTGTTGTATTTTCTTAGTGTATAATACAGAAAATTAGGTGATGGTTAGAACACCAGCAACAAGAAGAAACTTATAAGTTGAAACTGTACTCCACAAGAAGAATCAATCAAACCAGTAGTCCCCTTGAAAAGGGGAATCCTGTTACACTGGTGCCGTTGATACTGCTTCAGTGGCGCCGTGATTCTGTTTCACGTAGGCAATAAAGAATATAGCTGTGAAGGTTGGTTGGCTCACATGAGATGATATATTTTAGTTATTAGTTAGATGGTAGAATTTGGCAAATGAGTAATTAATTGGGTTAGTATTAGGTTGAGCAATTATTATGTGTTGGAGATAATTGCACCTGATGTGTTGCAATCTAGTTTAGTGTTGCTGTCTAGTGTTTCTCGTGCTGCTTGTGTCATAAACAGTTTGTTCTGACACTTGGATTACAAGTAACTAGATCAGTGTCTTTACTTTTGTTAGGTACTGCTGTTTTTGCAATAATTACAAACTATTCACGCATAACTGATACAGTTCCAAGGTGGACAGACTGATACAGTCCTCAGACTGATATAGTCCCCAGGTGGTCAGACTGATACAGTCCCCAGACTGATACAGTCCACAGACTGATACAGTCCCCAGGTAGTCAGACTGATACAGTCACCAGACTGATACAGTCCACAGACTGATACAGTCCCCAGGTGGCCAGACTGATACAGTTCCCAGGTGATCAGACTGATACAGTTTCCAGGTGGTCAGAATGATACAGTTCCCAGACTGATACAGTCCCCAGGTAGTCAGACTGATACAGTCACCAGACTGATACAGTTCCCAGGTGGTCAGACTAATACAGTTCCAGACTGATACAGTCCCCAGGTAGTCAGACTGATACAGTCAGCAGACTGATACAGTTCTCAGGTGATCAAACTGATACAGTTACCAGGTGGTCAGACTGATACAGTTCCCAGGTGATCAGACTGATACAGTTCCCAGGTGATCAGACTGATACAGTTACCAGGTGATCAGACTGATACAGTTCCCAGGTGATCAGACTGATACAGTTACCAGGTGGACAGACTGATACAGTTCCCAGGTGATCAGACTGATACAGTTCCCAGGTGATCAGACTGATACAGTTCCCAGGTGATCAGACTGATACAGTTACCAGGTGATCAGACTGATACAGTTCCCAGGTGATCAGATTGATACAGTTACCAGGTGGTCAGACTGATACAGTTCCCAGGTGATCAGACTGATACAGTTACCAGGTGGTCAGACTGATACAGTTCCCAGGTGGACAGACTGATACAGTCCCCGGACTGATACAGTCCCCAGGTGGCCAGACTGATACAGTGCCCAGGTGGTAGGACTGATACAGTTCCCAGGTGGCCAGACTGATACAGTTCGCAAGTGGACAGACTGATAAAGTTTCCAGGTGGTCAGAGTGATACAGTTACCAGGTGATCAGACTGATACAGTTCCCAGGTGGCCAGACTGATACAGTTCGCAAGTGGACAGACTGATAAAGTTTCCAGGTGGTCAGACTGATACAGTTCCCAGGTGATCAGACTGATACAGTTACCAGGTGGTCAGACTGATACAGTTCCCAGGTGGACAGACTGATACAGTCACCAGGTGGACAGACTGATACAGTCACCAGGTGGACAGACTGATACAGTTACCAGGTGGTCAGACTGATACAGTTACCAGGTGGTCAGACTGATACAGTTTCCAGGTGGTCAGAGTGATACAGTTCCAAGGTGGACAGACTGATACAGTTTCCAGGTGATCAGAGTGATACAGTTCCCAGGTGGACAGACTGATACAGTTACCAGGTGGTCAGACTGATACAGTCCAAAGGTGGTCAGACTGATACAGTTTCCAGGTGGTCAGACTGATACAGTCCAAAGGTGGTCAGACTGATACAGTTACCAGGTGGTCAGACTGATACAGTTACCAGGTGGTCAGACTGATACAGTTACCAGGTGGTCAGAGTGATATAGTTCAAAGGTGGTCAGACTGATACAGTTTCCAGGTGGTCAGACTGATACAGTTTCCAGGTGGACAGACTGATACAGTTTCCAGGTGGACAGACTGATACAGTTCCAAGGTGGACAGACTGATACAGTTTCCAGGTGGTCAGAGTGATACAGTTCCAAGGTGGACAGACTGATACAGTTCCAAGGTGGACAGACTGATACAGTTCCCAGGTGGTCAGACTGATACAGTCCAAAGGTGGTCAGAGTGATACAGTTCCAAGGTGGACAGACTGATACAGTTCCCAGACTGATACAGTCCCCAGACTGATACAGTCCCAAGGTGGTCAGACTGATAAGTTCCCAGGTGGTCAGACTGATACAGTCCCCAGACTGATACAGTTCCCAGGTGGACAGACTGATATAGTCCCCAGACTGATACATTCCCCAGGTGGTCAGACTGATACAGTCCCCAGACTGATGCAGTTCCCAGGTGGTCAGACTGATACAGTGCCCAGACTGATACAGTCTTCAGGTGGTCAGCCTGATACAGTTTCCAAGTGGCCAGACTGATACAGTCCCCAGGTGGACAGACTGATACAGTTCCCAGGTGGTCAGACTGATACATTCCAAAGGTGGTCAGACTGATATAGTTCCCAGGTGGCCTGACTGATACAGTCCCCAGGTGGTCAGACTGATACTGTCTCCAGACTGACACACTGCCCAGACTGATACAGTCCCCAGAATGATACACTTCCCAGACTGATACAGTTCCCAGGTGGACAGACTGATACAGTTCCCAGACTGATACAGTTCCCAGACTGATACAGTCCCCAGACTGATACAGTTCCCAGACTGATACAGTTCCCAGAGTGATAAGTTTCCAGAATGATACATTTCCCAGGTGGACAGACTGATACAGTCCCCGGACTGATACAGTCCCCAGGTGGCCAGACTGATACAGTGCCCAAATGGTCAGACTGATACAGTTCCCAGGTGGCCAGACTGATACAGTTCCCAAGTGGACAGACTGATAAAGTTCCAAGGTGTACAGACTGATACAGTCCCCAGGTTGCCAGACTGATACAGTTCCCAGGTGGACAGACTGATACAGTCCCCCGGTGGCCAGACTGATACAGTTCCCAAGTGGACAGACTGATACAGTCCCCAGACTGATACAGACCCCAGGTGGACAGACTGATACAGTTTCCAAGTGGACAGACTGATACAGTCCCCAGTTGGACAGACTGATACAGTCCCCAGTTGGACAGACTGATACAGTTCCTAGGTGGACAGACTGATACATTTCCTAGGTGGACAGACTGATACAGTCCCCAAGTGGACAGACTGATACAGTCCCCAGGTGGACAGACTGATGCAGTCCCCAGACTGATAGAGTCCCCAGTTGGACAGACTGATACAGTCCCCAGGTGAACAGAATGATACAGCCCCCAGGTGGGCAGTCTGATACAGTTACCAAGTGAACAGATTGATACAGTTCCCAGGTGGACAGACTGATACAGCTCCCAGGTGGCCGGACTGACACAGTCCCCCGATGGCCAAACTGATACAGTTCCCAAGTGGACAGACTGATACAGTTCCCAGGTGGACAGACTGATACAGTCCCCAGTTGGACAGACTGATACAGTTCCCAGGTGGACAGACTGATACAGTCCCCAGTTGGACAGACTGATACAGTTCCCAGGTGGACAGACTGATACAGTTCCCAGGTAGACATACTGATACAGTTCCCAGGTGGACAGACTGATACAGTTCCCAGGTGGACAGACTGATACAGTTCCCAGGTGGACAGACTGATACAGTTCCCAGGTGGACAGACTGATACAGTTCCCAGGTGGACAGACTGATACAGTTCCCAGGTGGACAGACTGATACAGTTCCCAGGTGGCCAGACCAGACTTATAAAGGTTGTGAAATTAGAACCTTGGGATTATTAGAACATCCCGTATTTGAGGGAGAAAACAACATATAACTTCGACGTATTTTAGTACTGTAGTACGAAGTCTACAGTTCGCTAACTTAACCTATTGAGCACCACATTTTTACGTCAGTCTCTCGCTGCGAAGTTCGGGGGTTCGAATCCGGCCGGAGGTGCCCCTGTCACCCGGGTGAAGAAATGGGTACCTGACTTCTTGTGGACATCCAGGGCTGATGTTAACCAGGGCTGATGTTGACCAGGGCTGATGTTAACCAGGGCTGATGCTAACCAGACTGCCACTGTCTGCAAGAGTGCACTAAGCATATTGACCAGGGCTGATGTTGACCAGGGCTGATGTTGACCAGGGCTGATGTTAACCAGGGCTGATGTTAACCAGGGCTGATGTTGACCAGGGCTGATGTTAACCAGGGCTGATGTTAACCAGGGCTGATGCTTGAAGCAGGATACTCGGGTGGTGATTCATTCTATCTGCTCTTCTATGTGAAATATAGAACTTGTTGCTATTCATTTCTGTGTATATTTCCACTACTGTCCACTGGAATAATGTTCTTTTTTACATTACTATTCTACGTTGTTGTGCGTCTGTTTTGCTATTCACTTCACAGACTTACTTGCTCCCAGGTTCATTCTCTCTCAGTGGAAATAGTAATACACAAGCAGCAACTTTACAGTTGAAATGACTTTAATGATGCACAGGGTGACGATGAGTCGATGAGCGATATGACGAGAACGACAAAGACATCAACACAATCCATGGACACAAGACTGGACATCTCCACGATATATGTTCCCTGCAAACTACTGTCGCCATCAGAACAACCTAATACACTCTACTCTACATCTATTTCACTAAACAACAACATTTCTAACAGCCTAATCTACGTCTATCTCAGACGATACACAAAGCACAATTGTCCCTCAATCATATGATTTCTCTCTCACCTGACCTTTTTCCTGTCATTCCCCATCCGTGACACTATCTTACATTCTAACATTCAATATACTGCTATATGCTGACCACATCATCTTTTAGAGTGCTGACAGGTCAAGGAAAATATGAGCACTAACATTCATATGCAGAGATAAGACAGATGACTGAACAACAACCAGTCTCATGGGTGATCAGGAAAAGGAGATGGATATATGTTGGTCACTAGATGAGAAGAAATGATCAGAGAATCCCAAAACAAGCTATCAAGTGGAACACAACAGGCCGAAGAAAAATAGGCAGACCGCGTGAAACTCTGAAGAGGACATTATTAAGAGAGGCCAAGTTAACAGGCATAAAATCCTTTGATGAGGTTGAAAGACTCGCCGAAGACAGGAAAAACTGGCGAACTACTTTGCGAGCCCTGTGTGACGTTTAACGGCACGGAAAGGATATAATATATAAGAACACCATATCCCTATTTGCCTCTAAGTAAAATATAAGCACTAACACCATATCTCTATGTGCTTCTAAGGAATATATGGCCACTAACACTATATCTGTATGTGCCTCTAAGGAAAATATGAGCATTAACAACATATCTCTAAATGCCTCTAAGGAAAATATGAGCATTAACAACATATCTCTAAGTGCCTCTAAGGAAAATATGAGCATTAACAACATATCTCTAAGTGCTTCTAAGGAAAATATGTGCATTAACAAAATATCTCTATGTGCCTGTTAAAGCATGACCCCCTTACCTAACTGTGTGGACTCAAGGAAAGTTTAGAAAAAAAAACTAGAAAATCTTCAAATAAGTCTGAAACAAAGACTTTAAATGTCCCATAGACAAATACGATCTGGAATAAATACGTTCCGATAACAAGCAAATCTTTTAGTCGTAAAAATAAGCAGATCTTATTAATGTGGATGTCGCACTAACTGGAAAATCTTAAAGTTTGTGCGTCGCAAATATAGGCAAATCTTAGAGGGTGTGTGTTTTACGTATAGACAAGTCTTAGGGTGTCTGTGTCGCAAATATAGGGAAATCTTAGAGCATGTGTGTCGTCATTATAGACAAATTTTAGGGTGTCGTGTCATAAATATAGGCAAACCTTGGAGCGTGTGTGTCGTAAATATAGACAAATCTTATGGTGTCTGTGTCGCAAAGATAGATCTTAAGATGTGTGTGTGTGTGTGTGGTAAATATAGGCAAACCTTACTTTATGTGTGTATTACAAATAAACAAATCTTAGAGTGTGTGTTTTAAGAATAAACAAATCTTATAATGTGTGTGTCTTAAGAATAAACAAATCTTATAGTGTGTGAATCTTAATAAAGAACAAATCTTATGGTGTGTGTGTCTTAAGAATAAATAAATCTTATAGTGTGTGTGTCTTCAGAATAAACAAATCTTATAGTGTGTGAGTGTCTTCAGAATAAACAAATCTTATAGTGTGTGTGTCTTAAGAAGAAACACATCTTACAGGAAATCCCAAGATAGATCCCCAGGAAACTCCCAGACAAAAGATTGCAGAGCTAAGTTCAAAAGATAAGACTCACAATTAGCAAAAGTACACAGAATCAGCAAAAGTGCACTTAGCATGACTGTGACAGTCTGCAAGAGTGAAATTAGCATGACTGTGACAGTCTGCAAGAGTGAAATTAGCATGACTGTGAAAATCTGAACTTAGCATTCCTGTGACAAAACGCAAGAGTGCACTAAGCATAACTGTGACAATCTGCAAGAGTGTACTTCTCATGACTGTGACATTCTGCAATAGTGCACTTACCATGACTGTGACAATCTACAAGAATGCATTTACCATGACTATCACAATCTGCAAGAATGAATTTAGCATGACTATGACAATCTGCAAGAGTGCACTTATTATGACAGTCACATTCTGAAAGAGTGCACTTTGCATGACTGTCACAATCTGCAAGAATGCTCTTAGCATAACTGTCACAATCTGCAAGAGTGACCTAAGCATGACTGTCACAATCTACAAGAGTGCACTTAGCATGAATATGACAATCTGCAAGAGTGCACTTAGCGTTATTGTGACAATTTGCAAGAGTGCACTTAGTATGACTGTGACAATCTGCAAGAGTGCACTTAGCATGACTATGACAATGTGTAAGTGTGCACTTAGCACACTTATGAAATTATGCAAGAGTGCACTTAGCACAACTATGACAATCTGCAAGAGTGCACTTCGTATGGCAGTTAAAATCTGGAAGAGTGCACTTAGCATGTCTGTGAAAATCTGCAAGAGTGCACTTAGCATGACTGTGAAAATCTGCAACAGTGCAATTAGCATGACTGTGTCAATTTGCAAGAGTGCACTTAGCATGACTATGAGAATCTGCAAGAGTGCACTTATCATGACTGTGACAATCTGCAAAAGTGCACTTAGTATTACTGTGACAATCTGCATAAGGCGCACTTAGCATTACTGTGGCAGTAGGTAAAAAAACATTACACACTGATTTATGACAAAAAACAGAATGAAATGTGAACTTCACATCTAGGAACTTCAGATCTCATTGACAGGTGTGCAATGACGCAGGTAAACACTGGAAGTCAGAGGTCACTATATATTCAAAGTTTTGGTCTATCATATTCCAGTTTCACCTTTCACGTCCTGTAACAAAGCTCTGAATCCGTAATCCTGCGTTTCTGTGTAATACAGGAAATATAGGTTAACTGTCCCAAACCCACGTAGGATGATAACTGATACAAGAATTCGTGACCACGAGATGTCTGCTCAAGATGCCACTTCTGCTGAGTACGCATGTCTCTGCGCATGTTTCTCTTAACCTGAGAGGCAGGAGATAATGTCAGCAAATTTACAAACTTTTCTGTCAGTTTTCGTCCAAACAAAACTTCTGTTTAGATACACAAAATAGACCATATATGTCAGTACATGTGATATGTTAAACATACAAGAAATTAAACAAATAAACAAGCATATATAAACACACAGACTGACAATTTTTCAAAGATAGTTTAAGAGAAAAATCATTTCAACCGAGAAAAGGAAAACAAGTCGGGATTGTTTCTTTGTTTATGTTCGTTTGTTTTTATGTTACATTCAGAAGATGAAAGAAATGTATTTGCATGAGCTACACAATAAATCAGTCATACACCAATAGTTTTTGGTTATAAAAATAAATCAGTCATACACCAATAGTTTTTGGTTATAAAAATAAATCAGCCATACACCAATGGCTTTTGGTTATAAGAATAAATAGGACTAAAATAAATATAAACAAAGCCACTCCAGTAAAGCTGTGATATAAAAAAAAAAAACTAAATGAAAAAAAAACTAAGAATAGTTTTATTACTTGAAAGCACACAGCTGTCAATGCTCGGTGCACACCTTGCAAACAAATAAATAGGGAAAGAATACAAACTATCAATTCACATGAAACATATACAACATATAGGGACAGAGAAAACATATAAACAATGAGGAGCGTTTGGCGTGAATTATAAGAAGCTGGGTCTGCCAGTGCAGGTTTGTTTGTTACATGAGATACAGGGAGGTGGGAAGATGTATTTGTTATATAAAATACAGGAGTAGACAGGGGTGTTTGTTATATAAAATACAGGAGTAGACAGGGGTGTTTGTTACATAAGATACAGGAGTAGACAGAGGTGTTTGTTACATAAGATACAGGAGTAGACAGAGGTGTTTGTTACATAAGATACAGGAGTAGACAGAGGTGTTTGTTACATAAGATACAGGAGTAGACAGAGGTGTTTGTTACATAAGATACAGGAGTAGACAGGGGTGTTTGTTATATAAGATACAGGAGTAGACAGGGGTGTTTGTTATATAAGATATAGCTATAGACAGAGGTGTTCGTTACATAAGATACAGGAGTAGACAGAGGTGTTTGTTACATAAGATACAGGAGTAGACAGGGGTGTTTGTTACATAAGATACAGGGGTAGACAGAGGTGTTTGTTACATAAGATACAGGGGTAGACAGAGGTGTTTGTTACATAAGATACAGGAGTAGACAGGGGTGTTTGCTACATAAGATACAGGAGTAGACAGGGGTGTTTGTTACATAAGATACAGGAGTAGACAGGGGGAGACAGGATGAAAGGTGACAGTGTAATGGTTTGAGAATGATTGTGTGCTACAGAGAGACAGGATGAAAGGTGGCAGTGTAATGGTTCGAGGATGATTGAGTGCTCTGTAGAGAGACAGGATGAAAGTTGGCAGTGTAATGGTTTGAGGATGATTGTATGCTCTATAGAGAGACAGGATGAAAGGTGGCGGTGTAATGGTTTGAGGATGATTGTGTGCTCTATAGAGAGACAGGATGAAGGTGGCAGTGTAATGGTTTGAGGATGATTGTATGCTCTATAGAGAGACAGGATGTAAGGTGGCGGTGTAATGGTTTGAGGATGGCTGTGTGCTACAGAGAGACAGGATGAAATGTGGCAGTGTAATGGTTTGAGGATGATTGTGTGCTCTATAGAGAGACAGGATGAAAGGTGGCAGTGTAATGGTTTTAGGATGGCTGTGTGCTACAGATAGACAAGATGAAATGTGGCAGTGTAATGGTTTGAGGATGATTGTGTGGTCCATAGGGAGACAGGATGAAAGTTGACGGTGTAATTGTTTGAGAATGATTGTGTGCTACAAAGAGACAGGATGATAGGTGGCGGTGTAATGGTTTGAGGATGATTGTATGCTCTGTAGAGAAACAGGATGAAAGGTGGCAGTGTAATGGTTTCAGGATGATTGTATGCTACAAAGCGACAGGATGAAAGGTGTCAGTGTAATGGTTTGAGGATGATTGTGTGCTCTGTAGATAGACAGGATGAAAGGTGGCGGTGTAATTGTTTGAGGATGATTTTGTGCTCTATAGAGAGACAGGATGAAAGGTAGTGGTCTAATGGTTTGAGGATGATTTTGAACTCTATAGATAGACAGGATGAAAGGTGGCAGTGTAATGGTTTGAGGATGATTGTGTGCTATATAGAGCGACAGGATGAAAGGTGGCAGTGTAATGGTTTGAGGATGATTGTGTGCTTTATAGAGAGACAGGATGAAATGTGGCAGTGTAATGGTTTGAGAATGATTGTGTGCTCTATAGAGAGACAAGATGAAAGTTGGCAGTGTAATGGTTTGAGGATGATTGTGTTCTCTATAGAGAGACAGGATGAAAGGTAGCAGTGTAATGGTTTGAGAATGATTGTGTGCTCTATAGAGAGACAGAATGAAAGGTGGCAGTGTAATTGTTTGAGGATGATTGTGTGCTCTATAGAGAGACAGGATGTAAGGTGGTGGTATAATGGTTTGAGAATGGCTGTGTGCTACAGAGAGACAGGATGAAAGGTGGCAGTTTAATGGTTTGAGGATGACTGTATGCTCTGTAGAGAGACAGGATGAAAGGTGGCGGTGTAATGGTTTGAGGATGATTGTGTGCTCTATAGAGAGAAATGATGAAAGGTGTCGGTGTAATGGTTTCAGGATGTTTGTGTGCTCCATAAAGAGACAGGATGAAAGGTGGTGGTGTAATGGTTTTAGGATGATTGCCTGCTCCATAGAGAGACATGATGAAAGGTGGCATTGTAATGGTTTGACGATGATTGTATGCTCTATAGAGAGACAGGATGAAAGGTGGGGGAGTAATGGTTTGAGAATGATTGTTTGCTCCATAGATAGACAGGATGAAAGGTGGCAGTGTAATGGTTTGAGAATGATTGTGTGCTACAGAGAGACAGGATGAAAGGTAGCAGTGTAATGGTTCGAGGATGATTGTGTGCTCTGTAGAGAGACAGGATGAAAGGTGGCAGTTTAATGGTTTGAGGATGATTGTGTGCTCTATAGAGAGACATGATGAAAGGTGGCGGTGTAATGGTTTGAGGATGATTGTGTGCTCTATATAGAGACAGGATGAAAGGTGGCGGTGTAATGGTTTGAGGATGGCTGTGTGCTACAGAGAGACAGGATGAAAGGTGGCAGTGTAATGGTTTTAGGATGGCTGTGTGCTACAGATAGACAAGATGAAATGTGGCAGTGTAATGGTTTGAGGATGATTGTGTGGTCCATAGAGAGACAGAATGAAAGGTGGCGGTGTAATTGTTTGAGGATGATTGTGTGCTCTATAGAGAGACAGGATGATAGGTGGCGTTGTAATGATTTGAGGATGATTGTGTGCTCTATAGAGAGAAAGGATGAAAGGTGGCGGTGTAATGGTTTGAGGATGATTGTGTGCTCCATAAAGAGACAGGATGAAAGGTGGCAGTGTAATGGTTTGAGGATGATTGTATGCTCTATAGAGAGATAGGATGAAAGGTGGGGGTGTAATGGTTTGAGGATGGCTGTGTGCTACAGAGAGACAGGATGAAAGGTGGCAGTGTAATGGTTTGAGAATGATTGTGTGCTACAGAGAGACAGGATGAAAGGTGGCAGTGTAATGGTTCGAGGATGATTGAGTGCTCTGTAGAGAGACAGGATGAAAGTTGGCAGTGTAATGGTTTGAGGATGACTGTATGCTCTGTAGAAAGACAGGATGAAAGGTGGCGGTGTAATGGTTTGAGGATGATTGTGTGCTCTATAGAGAGACAGGATGAAAGGTGGCAGTGTAATGGTTGAGGATGATTGTATGCTCTGTAAAGAGACAGGATGAAAGGTGGCGGTGTAATGGTTTGAGGATGATTGTGTGCTCTATAGAGAGACAGGATGAAAGGTGGTGGTGTAATGGTTTGAGAATGATTGTGTGCTCTATAGAGAGACAGAATGAAAGGTGGCAGTGTAATGGTTTGAGGATGATTGTGTGCTCTATAGAGAGACAGGATGAAAGGTGGCAATGTAATGGTTTGAGGATGGCTGTGTGCTACAGAGAGACAGGATGAAAGGTGGCAGTGTAATGGTTTTAGGATGGCTGTGTGCTATAGATAGACAGGATGAAAGGTGGCGGTGTAATGGTTTGAGGATGATTGTGTGCTCTATAGAGAGACAGGATGAAGGGTGGCAGTGTAATGGTTTGAGGATGATTGTGTGTTCTATAGAGAGACAGGATGAAAGGTGGCAGTGTAATGGTTTGAGAATGATTGTGTGCTCTATAGAGAGACAGGATGAAATGTGGCGGTGTAATGGTTTGAGGATGGCTGTGTGCTAGAGAGACAGGATGAAAGGTGGCGGTGTAATGGTTTGAGGATGATTGTGTGCTCTATAGAGAGACAGGATGAAAAATGACAGTGTAATGGTTTGAGGAAGATTGTGTTCTCTATAGAGAGACAGGATGTAAGGTGGCGGTGTAATGGTTTGAGGATGGCTGTGTGCTACAGAGAGACAGGATGAAAATTGGCAGTGTAATGGTTTGAGGATGATTGTATGCTCTGTAGAGAAACAGGATGAAAGGTGGCAGTGTAATGGTTTCAGGATGATTGTATGCTACAAAGCGACAGGATGAAAGGTATCAGTGTAATGGTTTGAGGATGATTGTGTGCTCTATAGAGAGACAAGATGAAAGGTGGCAGTGTAATGGTTTGAGGATGATTGTGTGCTCTATAGAGAGACAGGATGAAAGGTGGCAGTGTAATGGTTTGAGGATGATTGTGTGCTCCATAGAGAGACATGATGAAAGGTGGCGGTGTAATGGTTTGAGGATGGCTGTGTGCTACAGAGAGACAGGATGAAAGTTGGCAGTGTAATGGTTTTAGGATGGCTGTGTGCTACAGAGAGACATGATGAAAGGTGGCGGTGTAATGGTTTGAGGATGATTGTGTGCTCCATAAAGAGACAGGATGAAAGGTGGTGGTGTAATGGTTTGAGGATGATTGTGTGCTCCATAGAGAGACAGGATGAAAGGTGGCAGTGTAATGGTTTGAGGATGATTGTATGCTCTATAGAGAGACAGGATGAAAGTTGGCAGTGTAATGGTTTGAGAATGGTTGTGTGCTACACAGAGACAGGATGAAAGGTGGCAGTGTAATGGTTTGAGAATGATTGTGTGCTACAGAGAGACAGGATGAAAGGTGGCAGTGTAATGGTTCGAGGATGATTGAGTGCTCTGTAGAGAGACAGGATGAAAGTTGGCAGTGTAATGGTTTGAGGATGACTGTATGCTCTGTAGAAAGACAGGATGAAAGGTGGCGGTTTAATGGTTTGAGGATGATTGTGTGCTCTATAGAGAGACAGGATGAAAGGTGGCAGTGTAATGGTTGAGGATGATTGTATGCTCTGTAAAGAGACAGGATGAAAGGTGGCGGTGTAATGGTTTGAGGATGATTGTGTGCTCTATAGAGAGACAGGATGAAAGGTGGCGGTGTAATGGTTTGAGGATGGCTGTGTGCTACAGAGAGACAGGATGAAAGGTGGCAGTGTAATGGTTTGAGGAAGATTGTGTTCTCTATAGAGAGACAGGATGTAAGGTGGCGGTGTAATGGTTTGAGGATGGCTGTGTGCTACAGAGAGACAGGATGAAAATTGGCAGTGTAATGGTTTGAGGATGGCTGTGTGCTACAAAGAGACAGGATGAAAAGTGGCGGTGTAATGGTTTGAGGATGATTGTATGCTCTGTAGAGAAACAGGATGAAAGGTGGCAGTGTAATAGTTTCAGGATGATTGTATGCTACAAAGCGACAGGATGAAAGGTATCAGTGTAATGGTTTGAGGATGATTGTGTGCTCTATAGAGAGACAAGATGAAAGGTGGCAGTGTAATGGTTTGAGGATGATTGTGTGCTCTATAGAGAGACAGGATGAAAGGTAGCAGTGTAATGGTTTGAGGATGATTGTGTGCTCTATAGAGAGACAGGATGAAAGGTGGCAGTTTAATGGTTTGAGGATGATTGTGTGCTCTATAGAGAGACAGGATGTAAGGTGGCGGTGTAATGGTTTGAGGATGGCTGTGTGCTACAGAGAGACAGGATGAAAGGTGGCAGTTTAATGGTTTGAGGATGACTGTATGCTCTGTAGAGAGACAGGATGAAAGGTGGCGGTGTAATGGTTTGAGGATGATTGTGTGCTCCATAGAGAGACATGATGAAAGGTGGCAGTGTAATGGTTTCAGGATGATTGTGTGCTCTGTAGAGAGACAGGATGAAAGGTGGCAGTGTAATGGTTTGAGGATGATTGTGTGCTCTGTAGAGAGACAGGATGAAAGGTGGCAGTGTAATGGTTTGAGGATGATTGTGTGCTCTATAGAGAGACAGGATGTAAGGTGGCGGTGTAATGGTTTGAGGATGGCTGTGTGCTACAAAGAGACAGGATGAAAGGTGGCGGTGTAATGGTTTGAGGATGATTGTATGCTCTATAGAGAGACATGATGAAAGGTGGCAGTGTAATGGTTTGAGGATGATTGTATGCTATAAAGCGACAGGCTGAATCTAAATGAACCAGACATGATATTTAGCAAGACAATGCTCAAGCACATATCAGGAGCTACTTTCAAGAACAACAGATTGTTGTCTTACTATGGTCAGCTGTTTCCCCCGACTTGTCTCCCATCGAGAGTGGGACGAACTGGAGCGTAGGCTTGGAGGAAGACAAAATCTTCCAGAAAACCACCTCCAGTTAGCCCAAGTGTTGTAAGAAGAATGGAAGGACATGATCCAACAAGGGATCCAACGTGTCATTTGGTTGATGAGAAGGCTCTGTCAAGCAGTGAAATTAGCCCAAGGTTGCTACGCGCGCGGTACCTAAATCAAGATTTCCTTTCTTTGTAGGGTGCCACTCTGACTTGAGCTTTTCATGATTCTTTGACTGAAATCAAGATTTTATTTCTTTGTGGGGGTATCACTCTGACTTGAGCTTTTCATGACTCTTTGACTGAAATCAAGATTTTATTTCTTTGTAGGGTGCCACTCTGACTTGAATATTTCATGACTCTTTGACTGAAATCAAGATTTTATTTCTTTGTAGGGTGCCACTCTGACTTGAATGTATAAAACCGGAAAAAAGTAGGAGCAGCTTTATTACTTAAAGATTGTAATCGTTAAGTAATAAAGCTGCTCCTACGTTTTTCCGATTTTATACATTCTGGTATCACAGCTTTACTGCAGTGCTTAGTGTATAGTTGTATATTTATACACCAATTATTGTGCCACTCTGACTTGAGCTTTTCATGATTCTTTGACTGAAATCATCTGATCACTTTGTCTGTTATTCAGTATTCAACTATGCATTGCGTCAACTTTTAACAGAGTTCATGACATGCACAGTCCCCTATGTAGTGCTGCACACTTACTGCATATATAGATGTAAGAGAAACACTATACACAAAGTACACAGATGTGACAGAGAGAAACACTTTACAAAAGGTAAAAAGATATGACAGAAAGAAACACTATACACAAAGTACATAGATGCGACAGAAAGAAAACTAAACACAAAGTATATATATATGTGACAGAAAGAAAGAATATAGGCAAAGGACATAGATGAGACAGAAAGAAAGACTATTCACAAAGTATAAAGATATGACAGAAAGATACACTATACACAAAGTACATAGATGTGCCAGATTAAACAGTAAACACAAAATACATATATGTGATAGGAAGATATACTACAAACATACCGCACAGATGTTACAGAAAGAAAAGTGACATGAAAATGATAGGATCGAACTCTTACGCACGCGCGCCAAGTCTCTCTGTGAGGGAGGTCGCTGAAAACTAGACTGCTCCTACGACTAGACACTGTCGAAATGTGTCACATAATCAAAATCGAAAACAATTATCTGCGCTGACAAGTTCTCTCCACCGAAGTTTGAAAACAAAGAAAAACTAAACAACTAAAAAAAAACAAGGGACACATACACAAGCAAACACACATACACAAGCAAACACACATACACAAGCAAACACACACATAAGCAAAAACACATACACAAGCTAATTCACATGCACAAGCAAAAACACATACAAGCAAACACACACACAAGCAAAAACATAAACAAGCAAACACACATACACAAGTAAACATACAGAAACAAGCAAACATATATAAGCAAACACACATACATAAACAAACACACATACACAAGCAAACACACCCAAAAGAAAAAACACATGCACAAGCAAACAAACACACAAGGAAACACATATACACATGCTAACACGCACAAGCAAACACACAAACACAAGCAAACAGACAAGACCAAGCAAACACAGACACATAAGCAAACGCACACACAAATAAGCAAACACACACACACAAGAAACACACATGCTAAAGAAAACACACATACACAAGGAAACAAGCAAAAACACACAAGCAAACAAACATACACACAGGCAAACACACAAGTAAACACACATACACACATATGCACAAGCAAAAACACACACAAAAACAAACACACACAAGCAACCACACATAACAAAAGCAAACACAAACAACCAAACAAACACAAAAGAACACACAAACCCAAGCATATTCATAAACACAAGCAAACACACGCACACAAGCAAACACATACACAAGAAAACACATGCAAAAGCAAACACAGACACACAAGCATACACACACAAGGAACGCAGACACAAGCAAAAAACACATACACAAACAAACACACACACACAAACAAACACACACAAACACACACAGACAAGCAAACAAACACATACTTACACAAGCGAACATACACAGGAGCACACAAACATACTAAAGCAAAAACACATACACAAGCAAACACACATACACAAATAAAAACACATACACAAGCAAACACACAACGAAAGACACACATACACAAGAAAACACATAAAAACATGCAAATTGACAGACAAAAGCAAACACACACTTAAGCAAACACACAACATAAGCAAACACACACATGCATATGCATACACATACTTGAACACACACATTAAACCACACAGAGAAGCAAACACGCACAGAAGCAAACACAAAAACACAAGCAAAATCACAAACACAGCCAAACACACAACAAGCAAACACAGAAACAAACACACGTACATAAGCAAGCACACACACACACAAGCAAATACATAATCAAACTCAAAAACATACAAGCAAACACATATACACAAAAACACACACAAGCAAACATACATATATACAAGCAAACAAATACACAAGCAAACAAATACACATAAGAAAACAAACACAAACAGGAAAAAACATACATACAAGCAAACACCCACATAAGTAAACACACATAAACATACACAAGCAAACAAACATACATAAGCAAACACACATATGCACAAGCAAAGACATACACAAAAATAAACACACACAAAAACAAACACACATATGCACAAGCAAACACATACACAAAAACAAACACACACACAAGCAAACACACATACGCACAAGGAAACAAACACAAGCAAATAACACAAGCATATTCACAAATAGAAGCCAACACACATACGCAAACAAACAGACACACACAAGTAAACACACACACACAAAACACACATACAAAAGCAAAAACACATCCACGCAAACACACATACACAGAAACACACAGACACAAGCAAACCCACATACACAAGAACACACACATGGAAACACAGAGACACAAGCAAACACACATACACAGACAAACACACATATAAACAAACACATACAGACAGGCAAACACACACACATGCATACAGAAACAAACACACGCAACCACATACACATACTAAAGCAAAAACACATACACAAGGAAACATACATACACATGCAAACACACATAAACAAGCAAAAACATACAGACAAGCAAAGACACATACACAAAGGAAAACAGAAAAATATAAAAATTCACAAACACAAACAAGCACACCCACACACACAAGCAAACACATCCCAAGGAGACACAAGCAAAAACAAATACACACACATGAAAACACACAAACAAATACACACATAAGCAAGCACACACAAACAAACACAATACGCAATCAAACACACACATACAAGCAAACACATATACACAAGAAAACACACAAGCAAACACACACATAATCAAGCAAACAAATACATAGGCGAAACAAACACATAAGAAAACAAACACACAGAAGTAAACACATACACAGACATGCAAACACACAAAGAAGTAAACACACATACACATACACAGTCAATCACACACACAAGCAAACACATACATAAGCAAACTCACACAAGTAAAACACATGCACATACACAAGCAAACACAGACTCACAACCGAAGACAGATACACATAAACAAGCAAACACACAGACAAGCAAACACACATAAAAATACACAAGCAAACACACACACATACGCAAGCAAGCATACACATGCAATAACACAAATATACATAAGCAAATCCACAAGCATATACAAGCAAAGATAAACATAAACAAGCAAACATACATAAACCAGCAAAACACAAGCGCAAGCAAACAGACATACACACAAGCAAACATACCCAAAGAAACACACATACACAATCAAACACATATACACAAGCAAACAAACATACACATACACAAGCAAACACACACAAGCAAATACACATACACATGGAAAAACAAAAACACACACAGACAAGCAAACACATATATACATACTCAACCAAACACACATATACAAGCAAACACACATACACAAGCAAACACACATACAATCAAACACACATACACAGACAAACACACATACACAAGCGAAAACACTCAGAAGCAAACACAGATACATAAGCAAACACACATACACAAGCAAACACGTATACACAAGCAAACACACATCCACAGGCAAACACACATACATGCAAAAACGAAAACGCACACAGACAAGCAAACACATATACAAGCAAACATACGTACACAAGCAAACATATATATGCAAGCAAATACACACACAATCAAACACATATATACAAGAAAACACACATAGACATACTCAAGCAAACACATACACAAGCAAACACACATAAGCAAAAGCAGACAAACAAACACTCACACAAGCAAATACACATACACAAGCAAACAAACATACACATACACATGCAAACACGCACACAAACAAACACATATACACATGTAAAAACAAAAACATACACATAGAAGCAAACAGACACACACAAGCGAACACATATACACAAGCAAACACATACAAGCAAACACATACACAAGCAAACATACACAAACACATGCACAAGCAAACACACATACATAAGAAAAAACACATACACAAGCAAACACACACAGAAGCAAAAATACATACACGCAAGCAAACACACACATAAGTAAAACACATATACACAAGCAAACACACACACAAGCAAACACACATACACGAGTAAAAAAACATATACAAGCAAACACACATACACAAGCAAACACACATACAAGCAAACACACACACACAAACAAACACATACACAAGCGAAAACACTCAGAAGCAAACACAGATACATAAGCAAACACACATACACAAGCAAACACGTATACACAAGCAAACACACATCCACAGGCAAACACACATACATGCAAAAACGAAAACGCACACAGACAAGCAAACACATATACAAGCAAACATACGTACACAAGCAAACATATATATGCAAGCAAATACACACACAATCAAACACATATATACAAGAAAACACACATAGACATACTCAAGCAAACACATACACAAGCAAACACACATAAGCAAAAGCAGACAAACAAACACTCACACAAGCAAATACACATACACAAGCAAACAAACATACACATACACATGCAAACACGCACACAAACAAACACATATACACATGTAAAAACAAAAACATACACATAGAAGCAAACAGACACACACAAGCGAACACATATACACAAGCAAAACACATACAAGCAAACACATACACAAGCAAACATACACAAACACATGCACAAGCAAACACACATACATAAGAAAAAACACATACACAAGCAAACACACACAGAAGCAAAAATACATACACGCAAGCAAACACACACATAAGTAAACACATATACACAAGCAAACACACACACAAGCAAACACACATACACGAGTAAAAAAACATACACAAGCAAACACACACACACACAAGCAAACATACATACACAAGCGAACACACATACACAGAACAAAAACATATCGAGGTGCAGGCAAACCTTGACAAACAACATATACATCAATCTACTGAAGCAATAAAACAGACAGACACACACACACACACACACACAGATGAACTTTTCCACTTCTAATTTAGATCTGACTTTAAAAAAATACGCTGGTCGCTTCAGGCATTTTGTTCACGCTTCAGTGAGCTGCTAAGAATAGTGTACGCTTCGTTAATTATTCTTAAATGTCAATGCTTAGGTTGTGTTGTATATTTGTTTCATTATATTATTCCTGATTGTTAATTATTGGTTATTGTATCTCATTATATTTAATTACAGCACAATGATGTTACTGTGTACTTCTGCATGTATGTTTCACTGTACGGATTTGTGAAATGTGTACTGCTGCACCTATGTTTCACTATACCGATTTGTGAAGTGTGTACTGTTGCATGTATGTTTGTTTCACTGTATAGATTTATGATGTGTGTACCTAGTCATAATAATACTTTCTTTTGTGTGCTAGAAAATAGTAGAATGTTATCATATGTTAGTATATCCTTGGTGATACACAGTAATCTTCCATTAAATAACTTACATGGCCAGGAAATTAAGCAGACTTTTTTATGCAGGCACTAACCGAAACTATTTCTGTCCTTATGTATAAAGGAATTTTTCCAGCATCAATAGACCAACTTGTCAGAACTTTCCATCAGCATCAGAAAAACAACATGTCAGAATCCTTAATCAGCACCAGGAGACAAACTTATCAGAATTATCCACTAGCATCAGGAGACAAACTTATCAGAACTTTCCACTAGCATCAGGAGACAAACTTAACAGAACTTTCCACTAGCATCAGGAGACAAACTTATCAGAACTTTCCACTAGCATCAGGAGACAAATTTATCAGAACTTTCCACTAGCATCAGGAGACCAACTTATCAGAACTTTCCACTAGCATCAGGAGACAAACGTATCAGAACTTTCTACTAGCATCAGGAGACATATTTATCAGAACTTTGCACTAACATCAGGAGACAAACTTATCAGAACTTTCCACTAGCATCAGGAGACATACTTATCAAAACTTTGCACTAACATCAGGAGACAAACTTATCAGAACTTTGCACTAGCATCAGGAGACAAACTTTTCAGAACTTTGCACTAACATCAGGAGACAAACTTATCAGAACTTTCCACTAACATCAGGAGACAAACTTATCAGAACTCTCCATTAACATCAGGAGACAAACTTATCAGAATTATCCACTAGCATCAGGAGACAAACTTATCAGAACTTTCCACTAGCATCAGGAGAAAAATTATCAGAATTTTCTACTAGCATCAGGAGAAAAACTTCTCAGAACTTTCCATTAGCATCAGGAGACAAACGTATCAGAACTTTCTACTAGCATCAGGAGACATATTTATCAGAACTTTGCACTAACATCAGGAGACAAACTTATCAGAACTTTCCACTAACATCAGGAGACAAACTTATCAGAACTTTCCACTAACATCAGGAGACAAACTTATCAGAACTTTGCACTAACATCAGGAGACAAACTTATCAGAACTTTCCACTAGCATCAGGAGACAAACTTATCAGAACTTTCCACTAGCATCAGGAGACAAACTTATCAGAACTTTCCACTAGCATCAGGAGACCAACTTGTCAGAACTTTGCACTATCATCAGGAGACAAACGTATCAGAACTCTCCACTAGCATCAGGAGACCAACTTGTCAGAACTCTCCTCTAGCATCAAGAGACCAGCTTGTCAGAACTCTCCACAAGCATCAAGAGACCAACTTGTCAGAACTTTCCGCTATCTATAACAGTATTTAGAATGTTAGAATGTAAGATAGATAACTGATCTGAGAATTGGAAAAATTAATATAGAAAGAGTTATCTTTTAAAGCAGTCAGCTGTTTGTGAGTAGAGTCCGCTGCGCGTTGTCTCAGTTTTCACGTGCGATTCATGGGTCACGGATAAGGTAGAAAGGTCAGGTCAGACAGAAATCATATGATGAGGAGAGTTGTGATTTGTGGACCGTCTGGAAGAGACGTAGATTTCTGTTGTTGGAAATGTAGTCATTAGAAAGATAGTTGTTAATGAAAAAGTTGTAGAAATATAGTATAGTAGGATGTTCTGATGGCGACAAACGTCTACCAGGAACATATATTCTGTCGTGTAATTGTAAATCACGTCCAGTCTTTTGTTCATGGAGTTTGTTGATGCCTTGTCGTCCTCGTCATATCGCTCACAGACTCATCGTCACCCCGTGCATCATTAAAGTCACTTCAAATTATAAAGTTGCTGTTTCTGTATTGCTATTTCCACTGAGAAAGAATGAACATGGGAGCAAGTAAGTCTGCCAAGTGAATAACAAAACAGAGGCAAAACAGATGTGAGACAAAAGATAACAGTAATATAAGAAAGAACATTATAACAGTGGAGAAAGAGTGGGAATTTACAGAGAGATGAATAATTATAACCAAAATGTTACATTTATATATAAGCAGACGATAGAAGATAGAATCTCAGAAATTACTGTTTTCCAGCATCAAGAGACCGGGTTGTCAGAACTCTCCACAAGATCAAGAGATCAACTTGTCAGAACTCTCCACCAGCATCAAGAGATCAACTTGTCAGAACTGTCCACCAGCATCAAGAGACCAACTTGTCAGAACTCTCCACAAGCATCAAGAGATCAACTTGTCAGAACTCTCCACCAGCATCAAGAAACCAACTTGTCAGAACTCTCCATCAGCATCACGAGATCAACTTGTCAGAACTCTCCACCAGCATCAAGAGATCAACTTGTCAGAACTCTCCACCAGCATCAAGAGATCAACTTGTCAGAACTCTCCACCAGAATCACGAGATCAACTTGTCAGAAGTCTCCACCAGCATCAGGAGATCAGCTTCTCAGAACTCTCCATCATAATCAAGAAACCAACTTATCAGAACTCTCGACTAGCATCAAGAGACCAACTGATCAGAACTCTCCACCAGCATCAAGAGATCAACTTATCAGAACTCTCCACTAGAATCAAGATACCAACTTGTCGAAACTATCCATCAGAATCAAGAAACGAACTTATCAGAACTCTCCATCAGAATCAAGAGATCAACTTGTCAGAACTCTCCACCAGCATCAAGAGACCAATTTATCAGAGCTCTCCTTCAGAATCAAGAGATCAGCTTGTCAGAACTCTCCACAAGCATCAAGAGACCAACTTGTCAGAACTCTCCAACAAAATTAAGAGACCAACTTGTCAGAACTCTCCAACAAAATCAAGAGACCAACTTGTCAGAACTATCCAGTGAAAGACTTTGGTACTACAGTCTCGCCATATTTCTGGAAGAAAATGACGAAATGCAGATTTGTCTGTCACAATCTCTAACTTCAAGGAAAACAATATGAATGTTGCCTTTGACACGCAAGAAAACAGTGCTAGTACTTTTCCTGTCAGTAACATATTAAACTTGACACTCTGCAAATGAACCCTTAGATGAGGAGTATTCAGCTTTCCCTTAGATAGGAGTATTAAACTTTCCCTTAGATTAGGAGTATTAAACTTTCCCTTAGATGAGGAGTATTAAGCTTTCCCTTAGATTAGGAGTATTAAGCTTTCCCTTAGATTAGGAGTAGTAAACTTTCTCTTAGATTAGGAGTATTAAATTTCTCTTAAATGAGGAATTTTACACTAAATGACGCTGTAAACATTGATGTATTTCTTTCATTCATAGCATGTCCCTTGCCAAACTTTGCCTCTCTTACATTAGCATGTCCCTCGTCGAACTTTGCCTCTCTAACATTAGCATATCCTTTGGGGAAATTTTCCTCCCTAACATTAGTTGGAAAGAATATTTAAAAAAAACTAAACTGTGAAGAGCCTATAAGCACATTACCGTACAAAGAAATACAGACTTGTGAACCTGAAATAGAGGAACCAGACTTAGAAGAAGTCATCTACAGTATCATATTTATACGAAACAACAAAGCAGATAGAATTCCTGCAGAACTGATTAAGGAAGGAGGTCTAAATCTACATGAACAGATATGTGCACTAATACAACAAATATGGAGAGAGTAAAAACTTCCTAGTGAATGGAAAGAATCATTACTGATCCCAGTATTCAAAAAAGGAGATAAGAGCAAGTGTGAAAACTACAGAAGAATATCATTACTACAAACAAGCTACAAAATACTATCTATTACACTTTTAAATAGATTAAAACCATACAGCGAAAACATACTGGGAGACTATCAAGCAGGTTTTAGGAATTGAATTATAGATCAACCACAGACCAAGTATTGTATCTACGTCAAAGAGGAAAACTTTACTGGGAATATAGAAAAGAAGTACATAATATCTTCATTGACTTCAAGAAAACTTATGACAGCACAGATAGGAGCATCTTATGGAAAATTATGAAAGAATTTGCGATACCTAATAATTCAATCAATTTGACCAGAATATGTATGGAAGATGCACAAAATATAGTAATATATAAAGGAAGAAAGTTAGAACCCTTCTCTATAAGAACTGATTTAAAACAAGGTGATACATTATCTCCATTACTATTCAACCTAGTACTAGAAAAGGTAATCAGAAAGCGAAAGAAGAAAGCAGTACAGAAGAACAAGCTAAAATACTAGGATACACTGATGATATCGACCAGGTGGGGGAAACTATGCAAGAAGTCATCAATACCTGCAATACACTAAAATACACTAAAAGTGGGCTTGACCATTAACCAAGATAAGACAGAGTATATGAAGATATCAAGAGACCAGAGGCAGAATTATATAAATGTTGAAGAGATGATTATTAGGAAAGCAGAAACATACAAATATCCAGGCACAACCTTCAACAGAAGAAACACAGTAAACGAAGAAATTAAAAGCAGAGTACAGATATGGAACAAAATATACTTTGCTTTGCAACACCTGTTAAAATCCAAAATCCTGTCCCAAAACACCAAAGTAACAATCTACAAAACTATAATAAGTCCAGCCGTCATATATGGATCGGAAACATGGAGTACAACAAAGAAAGATGAACAACAATTGCAGATCTTTGAGAACAAGATCCTAAGGAGAATCTTTGGGCCGATAAAGGATACCAATAGCGGAGAATGGAGAGCTAGAAAGAACACTGAACTGAACAGCTTATTTAGAACCCTTCTCTATAAGAACTGATTTAAAACAAGGTGATACATTATCTCCATTACTATTCAACCTAGTACTAGAAAAGGTAATCAGAAAGCGAAAGAAGAAAGCAGTACAGAAGAACAAGCTAAAATACTAGGATACACTGATGATATCGACCAGGTGGGGGAAACTATGCAAGAAGTCATCAATACCTGCAATACACTAAAATACACTAAAAGTGGGCTTGACCATTAACCAAGATAAGACAGAGTATATGAAGATATCAAGAGACCAGAGGCAGAATTATATAAATGTTGAAGAGATGATTATTAGGAAAGCAGAAACATACAAATATCCAGGCACAACCTTCAACAGAAGAAACACAGTAAACGAAGAAATTAAAAGCAGAGTACAGATATGGAACAAAATATACTTTGCTTTGCAACACCTGTTAAAATCCAAAATCCTGTCCCAAAACACCAAAGTAACAATCTACAAAACTATAATAAGTCCAGCCGTCATATATGGATCGGAAACATGGAGTACAACAAAGAAAGATGAACAACAATTGCAGATCTTTGAGAACAAGATCCTAAGGAGAATCTTTGGGCCGATAAAGGATACCAATAGCGGAGAATGGAGAGCTAGAAAGAACACTGAACTGAACAGCTTATTTAAAACCCAACGAATTATAAATGTCTTGAAAATGAACAGACTACTCTGGCTGGGCCATGTAGAAAGAATGGAAGAGAACAGACAAACGAAAATTATGTATGCACAAGAGATGAGACATGGAGAAGAACAACAGAAAGGATGTTGAGCAATAGAGGGCTCACCTGGGCAAGAGCAGAAAAAAAGGCGAAGGACAGGCATTTGTGGAAAACCCTTGCGGAAGCCCCATGTGCCCTGGGCACTTAAGGTTCAGAGAGAGAGAGAAGAGATGAGGGAAACAAGACCAAGGTATAGACCAAGAGAGAGAGATGGAAAGACAAGATATAAACGTAATTGGTATTGCCAACTGGAGAGAGACGATTAGGAATAAAGAGGAAGGGAGGCGAACTTTATCTGCAGCAATGAGCCTTATTGGCTCGGAAAGGTGAAGAAGAACATTAGCATGTCCATTGTGGAACTTTGCCTCTCTAACATTAGCATGTCCATTGTGGAACTTTGCCTCTCTAACATTAGCATGTCCATTGTGGAACTTTGCTTCTCTAACATTAGCATGTCCATTGTGGAACTTTGCCTCTCTAACATTAGCATGCTCCTTGCCGAATTCTACCTCCCTGGCATTAGACTGTATAGAATACCATCTAAAATTGTCAACATCATCAGAGATCTCTACAACGGATATGTTTGTGCAGTCAAGACAGAAAAAGGTATGAGCGAATGGTTTCATATTGAGACAAGCGTGAAACAAAGATGTATATTATCTCCCTTGCTTTTTGGTATTACCATAGGCTTTATAATGAAAAGATGCTGTACAGGTAAAACCGGCATTGATTGGTAACATGGGACACAAATAGAAGATCTTGATTTTGCAGATGACATAATTCTTATCAGTGACAATGCGAAATCGTTGCAGGAGAAAACAGATTCCCTGTCTTCATTGGGTAGCAAAATAGGTCTTGAAATTAACAAAGACAAAAGAAAAATTATGAAATTTCTCATTAATCAAGAAGGAAAAAAAATTACTTAGAAGGAACAGCTATTGATGAAGTAAACCAACCTGCATACCTTGGCAGCTACATAGACCAGGATGGTGACGCCAGGAAGGAAGTTAAAATTAGAATTGCAAAACCAGCATTGGCCTCCAAAAATCTTGAGAATATATGGCATTCACAAGTTATGATTACAAAAACCAAGTTAAGACTGTTCAATTCAAATGTGATATCCACCCTCATTTATGCATGCGAAAGCTGGAAATCAACTAAAGAAATAGACAAGAAATTAGACTTTTGAAAACAAATGCCTAAGGAAAATATTTAGTATAAAGTGTAATGAATTTAAGAACAACACAAAGATAAGACAGATGGGCCAACAACAACCTGTCTCATCAGAAAAAGAAGATGGACATATGTAGGCCATGTGATTAGAAGAAACAATCAAAGAATACCAAAACAGATTATCAAGTGGAGCACAACAGGCCGAAGAAAAATAGGTCAGCCACGTGAAACTCTAAAGAGGACATTGTTAAGAGAAGCCAATTTAGTGGGCATAACATCCCTTGATGAAGTTGAAAGACTCGCCGAAAACAGGACATCCTGGCAAACAACTACGCGAGCCCTGTGTGATGTTTAACTGCACTGGAAGGATGTACGAAGAACATTAGCATGTCTTCTGTGGAACTTTGCCTCTCTAGCAGCTCTCTTGAAGGCCTCTCAGGTTTAAGGAAGATTCCCTGCAGCTCATGCAGCATTTCGCAGATCATCAACTTGCTGCCATCATCTTCTTGCTCTTCGTCTCCTTTTCTCCCATTGTATACCCTTCCGAGATTAAACTCTCATGAAATACTTACGTTTTCTCTCTTTAAACTCTCATGGCGTTTAATATGTCCGAAATACTTAAGTTTTCTCTCTTTAAACTCTCATGGCGTTTAATATGTCCGAAACACTTAAGTTTTCTCTCTTTAAACTCTCATGGCGTTTAATATGTCCGAAACATTTACGTTTGCTCTCTTTAATCTTCTTTACTAAATGGCTTTCTTCAATATTAAGTTCTTGTAGTATGGATATGGATATATGTGTCCTTTCTCGTGCCCATGATATTTGAAGAACTCCTCTGTATTATTTACACTGAAGGGCACTTGCGTGTTTCTCAGCTGATTTATTAAGTGTCCAGGTCTCACAGGCATATGTTGCGATGGGAAAAACGCATATCCTTAAAAGCATTGTTTTATAGTTCTGCCTGTCTTTCTCCACAGCTTCTTTAGTTGTTTTAGCTTCTGAAGAGTGATAGATGCCCTCTTTTTAACGTCATTCATTGTATTCCCATTGTTAGTAGTGATCCACGATATTAAATGTAGCATAGCCTTGTAAGTAATGATTATAGCATTACAATTATTAATGTATATGATTATGATTTTGCAGATGACATAATTCTTATCAGTGACAATGCGAAATCGTTGCAGGAGAAAACAGATTCCCTGTCTTCATTGGGTAGCAAAATAGGTCTTGAAATTAACAAAGACAAAAGAAAAATTATGAAATTTCTCATTAATCAAGAAGGAAAAAAAATTACTTAGAAGGAACAGCTATTGATGAAGTAAACCAACCTGCATACCTTGGCAGCTACATAGACCAGGATGGTGACGCCAGGAAGGAAGTTAAAATTAGAATTGCAAAACCAGCATTGGCCTCCAAAAATCTTGAGAATATATGGCATTCACAAGTTATGATTACAAAAACCAAGTTAAGACTGTTCAATTCAAATGTGATATCCACCCTCATTTATGCATGCGAAAGCTGGAAATCAACTAAAGAAATAGACAAGAAATTAGACTTTTGAAAACAAATGCCTAAGGAAAATATTTAGTATAAAGTGTAATGAATTTAAGAACAACACAAAGATAAGACAGATGGGCCAACAACAACCTGTCTCATCAGAAAAAGAAGATGGACATATGTAGGCCATGTGATTAGAAGAAACAATCAAAGAATACCAAAACAGATTATCAAGTGGAGCACAACAGGCCGAAGAAAAATAGGTCAGCCACGTGAAACTCTAAAGAGGACATTGTTAAGAGAAGCCAATTTAGTGGGCATAACATCCCTTGATGAAGTTGAAAGACTCGCCGAAAACAGGACATCCTGGCAAACAACTACGCGAGCCCTGTGTGATGTTTAACTGCACTGGAAGGATGTACGAAGAACATTAGCATGTCTTCTGTGGAACTTTGCCTCTCTAGCAGCTCTCTTGAAGGCCTCTCAGGTTTAAGGAAGATTCCCTGCAGCTCATGCAGCATTTCGCAGATCATCAACTTGCTGCCATCATCTTCTTGCTCTTCGTCTCCTTTTCTCCCATTGTATACCCTTCCGAGATTAAACTCTCATGAAATACTTACGTTTTCTCTCTTTAAACTCTCATGGCGTTTAATATGTCCGAAATACTTAAGTTTTCTCTCTTTAAACTCTCATGGCGTTTAATATGTCCGAAACACTTAAGTTTTCTCTCTTTAAACTCTCATGGCGTTTAATATGTCCGAAACATTTACGTTTGCTCTCTTTAATCTTCTTTACTAAATGGCTTTCTTCAATATTAAGTTCTTGTAGTATGGATATGGATATATGTGTCCTTTCTCGTGCCCATGATATTTGAAGAACTCCTCTGTATTATTTACACTGAAGGGCACTTGCGTGTTTCTCAGCTGATTTATTAAGTGTCCAGGTCTCACAGGCATATGTTGCGATGGGAAAAACGCATATCCTTAAAAGCATTGTTTTATAGTTCTGCCTGTCTTTCTCCACAGCTTCTTTAGTTGTTTTAGCTTCTGAAGAGTGATAGATGCCCTCTTTTTAACGTCATTCATTGTATTCCCATTGTTAGTAGTGATCCACGATATTAAATGTAGCATAGCCTTGTAAGTAATGATTATAGCATTACAATTATTAATGTATATGATTATGATTCTGCATATGATTCTGAATGGCATTATGAATATGATTATGAATAGGATTATGAATATGATTATGAGTGTGATAATTAATATTATTAAGAATATATTGTAGACAAAACAGTAACGCCGAATAGCAATAGACAAAAGGAGGCAGAGAAAGGTATAAAACTTTCGTGACACTAGCACAACAAGACGCGAATAAAAGTAAACAAAAGAGTCAAACAAATTGAAGTCAGACGCAGTGACGCTGAGATATAGGTAATACAAAGTAAGGATGCCAGAAGGTAGGATAGTCCAGTGCGGTGACACACAAGCAAATAGCCGAGGTAGAAGAATAGACATTAAGATTAGACTAAAGATTTAGATTAAATCCTTAGGAAGTGTCATGAGGCTGGCGGCAGGACAAATAAATAAATGAACTAATCCCTAAAGCATACGAAATGAAAGAGATTGTAGAATTATATAATAATAATTAGATAAGACGGATTTGACACAACTGACCGGTGAGACATTTTTGCTAACCTTAAGTCGTAATCTGCACGCAACTTGAAAACAAGGAGTGGACACTAGCCAGCGCTAACCAATCAGAACGCTAATAGGAACCAGTGGACATCTGAAGGGTGGAGCCAAGATACTTATTGGTCAATCCATCAAGCCGGACTTGAAGATAAAAAGGCGAGCGGAAAGATAGGGGAAGGACGAAGAAGTACGGAAGTAGAGGAGAGAGGAGACAGAGGAGGGAGATGGTCAGAACACCGCCGGTCCGGCAAGTAGCGACTGACCAGAACTGCAAGAAGGATGATCAGTGCACGTGGACAGTGAAGAGTGAAGAAAGAAGGTCCGAGCAGAACAGCCGAGAAGCCATCAGATGAGCGATTAAGAACAGAAGTCCAGAGAAGAGACAAGTAAACCTTGCTCGTTGGTACACTGCGGCTGAGAGACGATCAAGGAAGACCGTCAGAAGAAATCAGTCCGGAGACGGAGAGAAGCTTCAGCGGAGAGGCAAGAGAACCCAGATTTAACAGTGCTCTGACCTCCAGGTCAACAGAGATGGTAGGACGAAGACAGTCAAGACTGTGGACCCTCAGACTGAGACATAGATAACCAGAGACGGAGAGAAGCTTCAGCGGAGAGGCAAGAAGATCCAGATTTAACAGTGCTCTGAACTGCAAGTCAACAGAGATGGTACGACCAAGACAGTCAAGACTACGACTGTAGACCCTCAGACTGAGACATAGGTAACCAGAGATCGAGACATAGATAACCAGAGACAGAGACACAGATAACCAGAGACTGAGACACAGATAACCAGAGACAGAGACAGATAACCAGAGACAGAGACACAGATAACCAGAGACAGAGACACAGATAACCAGAGACAGAGACACAGATAACCAGAGACAGAGACACAGATAACCAGAGACTGAGAGAGCTGGACTCAAAGCTTTGAGCTTGTGAACTAGGAGAACTTGAGTTAAGATTAGGAGACTGTGGATCGTCAGACTGAGACATAGATGACCAGAGACAGAGACATAGATAACCAGAGACTGAGACATAGATAACCAGAGAATGAGACATAGATAACCAGAGACAGAGACATAGATAACCAGAGACTGAGACATAGATAACCAGAGACTGAGACATAGATAACCAGAGACTGAGACATAGATAACCAGAGACTGAGACACAGATAACCAGAGACAGAGAGAGCTGGACTCAAAGCTTTGAGCTTGTAAACTAGGAGAACTTGAGTTAGAAATTTCTACTATACGCCATCAGTGATATCGATATAAACGTGTAAATAAACTGCTTATCATGCCTATTTGGAGGAAGGGACTTCAGCGTATCATCATATTTGTGTAGAGTGTAGTCTTCATGACCACGTGTACTCTTCGTTTATAGACAGTGAAGTTCTTATTGTGTGATAAAGTTTTATAAAGTACTGAAGAATATCGAACAACATCAACAGTTTATAGGCAGTGAAGTTCTTATTGTGTGGTAAAGTTTTATAGAGTATTGAAGAATATCGAATAACAACAGTTTATAGGCAGTGAAGTTCTTATTGTGTGGTAAAGTGTTATAGAGTATTGAAGAATATCGAACAACATCAACAGTTTATAGGCAGTGAAGTTCTTATTGTGTGGTAAAGTTTTATAGAGTACTGAAGAATATCGAACAACATCAACAGTTTATAGGCAGTGAAGTTCTTATTGTGTGGTAAAGTTTTATAGAGTACTGAAGAATATCGAACAACATCAACAGTTTATAGGCAGTGAAGTTCTTATTGTGTGGTAAAGTTTTATAGAGTACTGAAGAATATCGAACAACATCAACAGTTTATAGGCAGTGAAGTTCTTATTGTGTGGTAAAGTTTTATAGAGTATTGAAGAATATCGAAGAACATCGCTTACAGACAATGAAGTAGAAAAGTCACACCTCGAAAATATTATATCAAGACCCTCCAGCACTTCTAGTTTCTCCTCATAAATGGTTTCGTTTGTCACAACCAGTACCAGTCCTCCGTAAAATTGGCAGCAATCAGCAGCAATGAAGGTTGAGAAACAAATAGGAGCATTCCAAGACTATGAAGGTTGAGAACCAAATAGGAGCATTCCAAGACATAAAAATGGGGGTGAGACAAGGATGTGTTCTATCTCCTGACCTCTTCTCCTTGTACATGGAAAACATAATGAGAAATATAGAGAGCTTGCCAGGGATATCAATTGGCGGGTACAAACTTAACAACTTACGATATACAGACGACACAGTTCTGATTGCTAAAAGTGAATGGGAGCTACAGGCTCTTCTGGACATCGTGGTTCATGAAAGTTAAAATAGGTCTCAGTTTGAACAAAAATAAGACTGAAGTGATGGTCACCTCAAAGAAAAGAATACCACAAAAATGTAGCATTACCATCGATGGCACAAATCTGAAACAAGTTGATAGATTCAAGTACTTAGGAACGATTATAACAACTGATGGGAAATGTCACAATTAAATAAAAAGCAGACGTGCTCAGGCCAAGTCAGCATTCCAGAAAATGAGAAATATCTTGTGCAGCAGATCTGAATCAATGTAAACAAGATTCTGAGTACTTAAATGTTAAGTCTTAAGAGAGGCTGGAGTTAAAAGGTAAATTACAGCAAAGATCAGAGGCAGACAAGCGAGATTTATAGGACATTTCATGAGAAGAGTAAAATTGGAACATACTGTGGCAATTGGAACATACTGTGGCAACTGGAAAAACTGAAGGAAGAAGAGACGGAGAAAGACAGAGAGAAGTTACTGGATGGGCCGTCAGTGTGGCTAGGAAGAAAGTCACCTGTGGATCTCATAATCAAGTCTAAAGACGAAACTGTGGAGAGAAATGATCGCCTACGCCATGCGGAATGGCACTTGAAATGAATTGAATAAACAACACCATATCGCACACATATGTATAAACAACACCATATCACACATATGTAAACAACAACGTATCACACAGTCATGTATAAACAACACCATATCACATAATTATGTGAACAACTTATATACATACACATGTAAACAACAATATATCACACACATACATATGTAAACAACAACATATCACACGCATACATATGTAAACAACATATGACACATTTACATGTGTAAACAACATATTACGTATAAAATATTAACACAATAAGCGCACAAAGTTCTTAAAATAGAAATGTATTTTCCGTCATGGGCAACAACTCTGGAGTAAAATACAATTAGTATGCGCTCGCCACGCAGCAAAAAAAAAAGCAGAAAAAGAACACATCGTTCACTCAAACAGATAAACGGCTGCCATATTTGAGTGCAGAGCACAAACTGTCATGAAGTGACTCAGAGACAACTAATACATCGCTAGAAAAGTATGCGGAGAATAAATGAAGACTTGTATATCAGACATAAGCAGACTAACAGACATAGAATAACAGAGAAACTCACATCAGTCAAGTTTTACATTTCCAAACATCGGTCAGTTATGTTATGCTCTACACATGTATGCTTCATTTATGTTGTACATATGCAAACGTGGGTTATTCATATTGTACACACAGAAACGTAAGTCTGGGTGGCAAAGTGACTAGTGCACTAGTCTCTCATGATAAAGGTCGGCGGTTTGAATCTAACACCCTAGTCACCCAGCTGTAGAAACTGGTATCTGGCTTCTTCTAGACCAGACATGACCCTGACCACATCCAGACAAGACGCTGACCACATCAGACATGACACTAACAATGTCAGACATGACACTAACAATATCAGACATGACACTGACCATGTCAGACATGACACTGACCATGTCAGACATGACACTGATCACATCAGACGTGACACTGACCACATCAGACATGAAACTGACCACATCAGACATGAAACTGACCACATCAGACATGACACTGACCACATCAGACATGACACTGACCACATCAGACATGACACTGATCACATCAGACATGATACTGATCACATCAGACATGACACTGATCACATCAGACATGACACTGACCACATCAGACATGACACTGATCACATCAGACATGACACTGACCACATCAGATTCTAGTGCCCCCTCAGGTCAGAGAAAATACAGGCAGTAATAACGCACCCTACCCCTCCACCCCAGGTGTTATATGGCACAACGGTTACTTTTTTTTTACATAGAGACGAGTATCCGTTGTTGTGTACATAGAGACAAGTATCCGTTGTTGTGTACATAGAGACGAGAATCCGTTATTGAGTATATACAGATTTGTGTCTGATATTTTGTAGATAAATAAGTTTAATGTCAAACATTTTGAAGACAGACAAGTTTAATGTCAAAATGTTTTGTAGATGGACAAGTTTAATGTCAAACATTTGTACACAGACAATTTAACATCAAACTAAAGCTGTCGTGGTTAGATTTTTAGCGTCAGTTATTTTGCAGGAAGAACAGCTATAACCTCAGACATTCTGTGGAAAGACACATTTTAAACTTAAGACTTGTCTCTCGCAACGGAATATTGTTTTGTACATTCTATCGTCAAGTACGCACAGTCTTGCAGCCTCCGTACAAGCTATTATCTCTGAGATACAGACACTACGGCAAGTGAAATATTCACACTTGTTATAAAATGTATTATGGAACAATACACATATAATATTTACACAGTACATTTATCTAACTCGTAGTTTAGTCTGTGACAAAATCTCTGCCCAACACATCACATAGAAAACGCGTCATTTAGTGTGGCATTAAAGAAATAAATGAAACCTAACGTCTCGTCAATGTGTGTCGGTGATCTGCGCTCATCTACACAAGAAGTTTCTCTTTTAGTTTCATCAAAGGTTTTAAACGGCTGAAAATACGTTCTGTAATTATCACTTGACAAATAATGTAACACCAGGAAACTTTTGGCAGCCATTTTTTTTCATGAAATTTAAATTGTTCCGCGCGGCCTAGAAAAATAAATAAGATTTCTTACGCAGCAGATGTGCATGTCTGCTTAATGTGAGCTGTCTCTACTCATCTCACAGACTAGGTGTGTTAGCAATTAACAACACGAGAGTTTCAATGGCCTCTCAGTGGTATTTATACCATGACTTTACTCACTCCGCTTTCATGCGGCACGCCTATCTCCACACCCTTGCCTACGCATAAGATACCTTTCAATCAAGGGCATTCACTCTATTAATTGTTTCCTGAGTACCAATATTTCTTATCTCCCATCAATGAGGAGAATACTGTCTTAACATCCATAAAATTATAAAATAATGCAAAACACTGTTAATTTATTTATCAGCCGTGTGACTTTTTTTGTGCAGCAAATCAAGGTTAAAGTTCTGAATTAAATATTCACAGCTCGTGAGTTCTCAATGGCCTCTTCATCGGAGAAGTCTCGAATGTTTTCTGGTCTGATGGGCTGTGGCCTCTGAGGTCTGGCATAGCTGATGGCATCATGGACGTCAAGAAAGAAGTTGCTGATCGGGATCTTGTCTAACACGCCAGCCTTTCTCATGGTTCTTCTAAGGTCAGCCGAACATCCTGCCAGGTAGAGTTTGATGTTGACGTGGTTATACTCACTGTAGATGTGCGTCAGGACGTTCACTCCTGATGCGTCGATGTAGTTGATGGGTGAGCAGTCGACGATTATGTGATGGATTTTGCGCATTTGTCGAAGTTTCTCATCAGTAAACATCTCCTCTCCGTCTTCAGGATCTTCTATGTAGTCGTCAAAACTGATAGAGTAAAGAGAGACCATGGACTGACTGTTCCTGAGTTTCCCTAGACTTGATCCATCTCCAGGTTTTGTCATGCTCGTGTTGGAGTCGTGTGAGGTTCCGTACATGTTGTTTCCTTCAATGGTAAAAACAACGTTGTTTATCCCCGAGAGCTGGACCCTTTTGATTCCATTAAACTCTGGTTTTTTGTCAGACTCTGTGTGGCTTCCTTTGTTGTCAGCGTCGCTCTCCAAGCTAGTCAGATCTGGGGAGGAGTGCACGTCGTGTGTCCCGTTTTCTGTAACGGATTTCAATACAGAAACTGGTTTAGACTGGTTTTTAGAGAGTGAGTTTAGCGTCGTCAGTTCAGGACAAGAGCTGTGATTGGCTGATTTTTCCATGATTCCTGTCATAATGAAACTGTCATCTGGCTGTGGTGGAAGTCCTTGGGCTAACCTTTCCTCGTTCAATTTATGTAATCTCTTTTCTCTCTTTTGCAAACCTTTTAGTAACTTCCGTGGGTTGACTGTTTTCCGATAGAGAGAACTACGGAAAATTTCGGCAGTGGCGTAGTACAGGTTTGACTGGAATCGGAAAACTTTTACTCCAGGAATCTCAGAAGAATCCCTGTATTTCTTATGTTCCACGAGAGCAGAGTTATTCTTGGTATATCCCAGCTTGTACCCCCGGGCAAACTGGGTTTGGAACACCACCATTAAGACGGACACACCCACGCCGGCATACAGGCCGATGTCTATGTCCACGAAGACTGTAGTGAAGAAAGTACACACCCAAATGAAACAATCATACTTGTTAATGCGCCAGTACTTCACCACGTCCACAATTTGAATGAAAAGATTTTTTAGTGAAATGAAGATAATGGCGGACAGAACGGCTTTTGGTAACTCTCTGAATAACGAAGCCACAATCATAATGACCAGCAGCATTAGAATACAACTGAAGATGCCACAGAGAGTAGTTTTGGCGTTCATACTGCTAGCAACCATTGCTCTTGGCGGGGACACGCATGAAGGAATGCACTTGAGGAAAGATGAGGCAAAGTTACACAGACCATACGAGAACATTTCTTGACTGTCGTCTACTTCATAGTTGTGTTTCTTTGCGCAGATCTTGACTATAGCGATATTGTAGGCGAAACTCAAAATGGCCATGACAATAGCATCACCGATGTAATCTGGTGCCATCTTTAAACCCACCATGGGGATTTTCGGTGGCGGAATACCAAGGGGAATTTCACCAACTACAGCAACGCCAAATTTTGATCTGAAGTTGCCAAAGTAAGAGGCGATGGTTCCAAATACAACAATGAAGAGCTCTACCGGGATAGGGGCAAACAACTTTTGTTTATACCTTTCGTTAATGAAGTCCTTTACGATCCAGATAGCAAAAATACAGATCAGTGCAATAATAATAGCTGCGAAATTGGATTTCATGATGACGTTAAAGATAGCCTCGTAGGTTTTTATCAGTTTGAAAACACCAGGGAACTTAGGGACTGTAATACCTAACATGGGAGGTAGCTGGGTTGTGCCAATGTGGACAGCCGCGGCGGAAGTGAAGGCGGCAAAGAAAGAATCAGAAAGGTAGGACGTGATGAAGCCAAGCCTAAGCAACCCCATGACTATGAGGACAGCGCCAATGATGAGAGAGAGGCTCATTGCAATTTCCTCTTTCAAGTCCATGTATTCTGGTGTTTCTTTACACTGTGTGATATTCATGACTGTAGTGTTGCAATTTGTGGCGGCCCACGTCTCACCCACCCTGTCTATGGCGGACGATGTCAGAAGGCAGATCACAGCACTAGTTCCCATGGACATGTGAGGGGATGTTCCAAAAAATATGTAAACCAGAGGAGGCCACATGGAGGCGAACAGTCCATTCTCTACCTTAGCAGAAGCCAGGATGCCAAAAGCCAGGGCCTGAGGAAGGTGGATAGTGCCTATAGACAGGCCAGCGAAAATATCAGTGATAGCGTTTTCTTTAAAGTTGTAGTACCGGGCGTACTTGATCAGGGGCACGTAATCTGTGAGGAATCTCCACAGTCGTTTCTTGGAACAAAAGCATTGTCTTTTCATCTTTTCGCAAAATGTCTCTTTGTACTCTTCCCCTGTATGCTTGAGGTGAAGGTCGTCGAAGGCAGCTTGAGTAAATGGTGCCCGAGATATCATCACCTGGAAGATTTAAGATAGAAAGTTTTCTCACCTAAATCTGGAACATTTAAGATAGAAAGTTTCCTCACTTAAACCTGGAACATATAAGATAGAAAATTTACACACTTAAATCTGGAACAATTAAGATATCACTAATTTTCCTTACTTAAGCCTTGAACATGTAAGATAGAAAGTTTCCTGCCGAAAACCTGTAACATTTAAGATAGAAAGTTTTCTCACTTAAACCTGTAATATTTAAGATAGAAAGTTTCCTGACCTAAACCTGTAACATTTAAGATAGAAAGTTTCCTGACCTAAACCTGTAACATTTAAGATAGAAAGTTTCCTGACCTAAATCTGTAACATTTAAGATAGAAAGTTTCCTGACCTAAACCTGTAACATTTAAGATAGAAAGTTTCCTGACCTAAATCTGTAACATTTAAGATAGAAAGTTTCCTGACCTAAACCTGTAACATTTAAGATAGAAAGTTTCCTGACCTAAATCTGTAACATTTAAGATAGAAAGTTTCCTGACCTAAACCTGTAACATTTAAGATAGAAAGTTTCCTGACCTAAACCTGTAACATTTAAGATAGAAAGTTTCCTGACCTAAATCTGTAACATTTAAGATAGAAAGTTTCCTGACCTAAACCTGTAACATTTAAGATAGAAAGTTTCCTGACCTAAATCTGTAACATTTAAGATAGAAAGTTTCCTGACCTAAACCTGTAACATTTAAGATAGAAAGTTTCCTGACCTAAATCTGTAACATTTAAGATAGAAAGTTTCCTGACCTAAACCTGTAACATTTAAGATAGAAAGTTTCCTGACCTAAACCTGTAACATTTAAGATAGAAAGTTTCCTGACCTAAATCTGTAACATTTAAGATAGAAAGTTTCCTGACCTAAATCTGTAACATTTAAGATAGAAAGTTTCCTGACCTAAATCTGTAACATTTAAGATAGAAAGTTTCCTGACCTAAATCTGTAACATTTAAGATAGAAAGTTTCCTGACCTAAATCTGTAACATTTAAGATAGAAAGTTTCCTGACCTAAGCCTCTAAGATTTAAGTTAGAAAGTTTCCTCACCCCTAAACCTGGAACATGTAAAATAGAAAGGTGTCTGATCTATACCAGGAACATTTAAGATGTCACTAGCTTTCCTCACTTAAACCTGTAATGTTTAACATGGAAAGTTTCCTCGCTTAAACCTGCAACGTGTAAGATAGAACGTTTCGCTAGACATGGACCATTTTAAGAGATCACCAATTTTATTAACCTAGACCTGTAACATTTTAAGAGATCATCAATTTTATTAACAAGACCTGTAACATTTTAAGAGATCACCAATTTTATTAACCTAGACCTGTAACATTTTAAGAGATCACCAATTTTATTAACCTAGACCTGTAACATTTTAAGAGATCATCAATTTTATTAACCTGACCTGTAACATTTTAAGATATCATCAATTTTATTAACCTAGACCTGTAACATTTTAAGAGATCATCAATTTTCATCACCTAGACCAGGAACATTACAGAAACCACCAAGTTTCCTCACCTAGACCTGTAACATTATATAGATCACCAAGTTTCCTCACCTTTACCTGTGACATTATAGAGATCACCAAGTTTCCTCACCTTTACCTGTGACATTATAGAGATCACCAAGTTTTCTCACCTTCACCTGTGACATTATAGAGATCACCAAGTTCCCTTACCTTTACCTGTGACATTATAGAGATCACCAAGTTCCCTTACCTTTACCTGTAGCATTATAGAGATCACCAATTTCCCTTACCTTTACCTGTGACATTATAGAGATCACCAAGTTCCCTTACCTTTACCTGTAACATTATAGAGATCACCAAGTTCCCTTAAATTTACCTGTGACATTATAGAGATCACCAAGTTCCCTTAGCTTTACCTGTGACATTATAGAGATCACCAAGTTCCCTTAAATTTACCTGTGATATTATAGAGATCACCAAGTTTTCTCACCTTTACCTGTGACATTATAGAGATCACCAAGTTTCCTCACCTTTACCTGTGACATTATAGAGATCACCAAGTTTTCTCACCTTCACCTGTGACATTATAGAGATCACCAAGTTCCCTTACCTTTACCTGTGACATTATAGAGATCACCAAGTTCCCTTACCTTTACCTGTAGCATTATAGAGATCACCAATTTCCCTTACCTTTACCTGTGACATTATAGAGATCACCAAGTTCCCTTACCTTTACCTGTAACATTATAGAGATCACCAAGTTCCCTTAAATTTACCTGTGACATTATAGAGATCACCAAGTTCCCTTAGCTTTACCTGTGACATTATAGAGATCACCAAGTTCCCTTAAATTTACCTGTGACATTATAGAGATCACCAATTTTCTCACCTTTACCTGTGACATTATAGAGATCACCAAGTTTCCTCACCTTTACCTGTGACATTATAGAGATCACCAAGTTTTCTCACCTTTACCTGTGCATTATAGAGATCACCAAGTTCCCTTACCTTTACCTGTGACATTATAGAGATCACCAAGTTCCCTTACCTTTACCTGTAGCATTATAGAGATCACCAATTTCCCTTACCTTTACCTGTGACATTATAGAGATCACCAAGTTCCCTTACCTTTACCTGTAACATTATAGAGATCACCAAGTTCCCTTAAATTTACCTGTGACATTATAGAGATCACCAAGTTCCCTTAGCTTTACCTGTGACATTATAGAGATCACCAAGTTCCCTTAAATTTACCTGTGACATTATAGAGATCACCAATTTTCTCACCTTTACCTGTAACATTATAGAGATCACCAAGTTTCCTCACCTTTACCTGTGACATTATAGAGATCACCAAGTTTCCTCACCTTTACCTGTGACATTATAGAGATCACCAAGTTTCCTCACCTTTACCTGTGACATTATAGAGATCACCAAGTTTCCTCACCTTTACCTGTGACATTATAGAGATCACCAAGTTTCCTCACCTTTACCTGTAACATTATAGAGATCACCAAGTTTCCTCACCTTTACCTGTAACATTATAGAGATCATCAAGTTTCCTCACCTTTACCTGTAACATTATAGAGATCACCAAGTTTCCTCACCTTTACCTGTAACATTATAGAGATCACCAAGTTTCCTCACCTTTACCTGTAACATTATAGAGATCACCAAGTTTCCTCACCTTTACCTGTAACATTATAGAGATCACCAAGTTTCCTCACCTTTACCTGTAACATTATAGAGATCACCAAGTTTCCTCACCTTTACCTGTAACATTATAGAGATCACCAAGTTTCCTCACCTTTACCTGTAACATTATAGAGATCACCAAGTTTCCTCACCTTTACCTGTAACATTATAGAGATCACCAAGTTTCCTCACCTTTACCTGTAACATTATAGAGATCACCAAGTTTCCTCACCTTTACCTGTAACATTATAGAGATCACCAAGTTTCCTCACCTTTACCTGTGACATTATAGAGATCACCAAGTTTCCTCACCTTTACCTGTGACATTATAGAGATCACCAAGTTTCCTCACCTTTACCTGTAACATTATAGAGATCACCAAGTTTCCTCACCTTTACCTGTGACATTATAGAGATCACCAAGTTTCCTCACCTAGACCTGGAACATGTAAGATGTTTCCTGCCCTACAGTTCAGCTTTAGAACTCCCCATGTTTTATGATGTTTTAAAAGTTGTGGATTATGTTTCTGAGTTTATTAAACGTGAGAAAATTGAAATTTGAGAAGTAGAAGATGATAACAATAAAAATGAGTTTGTGTGATAAATATAAAAGGTAGGTAACTCTGGCGTGATATGTAAAGAAAAGTAATGCAGAATTTTGTCAATTTATATGTGATGGATACTCTTAGACAAGTCAATAAAATACATTCAGTCAAGCAATGGACTTTTTAAGTTAGTTGAATACAATCATTCAAGTAACAAAAATTATTTCAGTAAAATACATTCAGTCAAGTGACAAACAATATACATGGTGTTCCATAAGTAACTGTGCAGTAATCCAGTATTGATGCCAGAATCAAATTGATATCTTAATGTCTGCAGGCTTCAACACACTAATGTACACAGGTAGATGTGGCTAGATACCACAGTCATTGAGATATTTCTGTGATACCAGAATCGATACTGGGTTAGTGCACAGTTATTTTGTGAATGCTCTGTATCAGTAAAATATATTCAGTCCAGTGACTAACATTATATCAGTAAAATATATTCAGTCCAGTGACTAACATTATATCAGTAAAATATATTCAGTCAAGTGACAAACATTATATCAGTAAAATATATTTCGTCAAACAGCAAAGAAAAAAAGAAAAGAGAGAATGTCTACCTGAGGTCCCTGTGCAGGTGAGTACACAAAATGCCTGGGGGACACCCCATTGGAATCATCTAGACTGTTGCTATTGTGGTCCTGCACCCCCATCTTGGCTGGACTGGGCTATCAGTTTATGAAGCCAGGTAACGGAGATTTTCTGTTAATCATTAGCAGAAATATTGAATATGTCCTGAATTACAAGCTGAAATATTTGTTGATGTCCTAAATTATAAACAGAAATATTTGTTGATGCCATGATGAAAATAACACTGTTTCATATTTCTGCTTTCACAGTTCTTAATGCCACTGTTTGGTCTCATTTAAGACATTTTGCTTATTTTGTATTATCAATACCAGACAGAGATGTATGATGATGATCATCATCAAACATTTGTGCACTTCTGATTATGAGCTGTAGCAAGTTTCTCACACCACAGGTCTTAGGCTACTGAGTTTTCTATAACAAAGATTGCTATGATGTTTAATCTTTATGAAACATGATTACTAAGATGTTTAATCTTTATGAAACACAATTACTAAAATGTTTAACCTTTAAGCAGAATTACCAAGATTTTTAATATTTATACAAGAAGATTATTAAGATATTTAATCTTTATGCAAGAAGATTTATTAAGATGTTGAATATTTATGCAACATGATTATTAAGATGTTTAACTTTCTTGCAACAAAGTTTATTAGGATGTTTAAGCTTTCTGTAACAAAGTTTTAGTATAATGTTTAGTTGAACTTTAACAAAATGTAGGAACAGCTTTATTCATGAACGAACACACAGTTGTCTCATTTCAGTTTTCACCTAAATCATACAAAAATGTACAGGACAAAGAAGTATAGAGAAAAGAGAAACTGTAAAGTAACATGTTTATGACATGTAGCACTAAAGTAACATGTAAAGATTTGCTAAAATGTTGCAGTTTTCCATAATAAAGTTCTACCATAATGGAACCCTATTAACATCATCAAGTAAAGACCAAAATCAAAGATGGGCTGAACATTTCCAAGAAATACTTAATCGACCACACCCAAAAGAAGTGATAAACCTTGAAACTGACTTACCAGACCCACAACTAAATGTCAACCTAGATGAAATTAAATTGCATGAAATTAAAACAGCAGTGAATTTAATGGCTAATAACAAAGCTGCAGGTGATGATGAAATAACAGCCGAAATGTTAAAAGCTATCAATAGTGACAACATGAGACAACTACAGAGAATGTTTAATAAAATTTGGAAAGAAGAAAAGGTCCCTCCTAAATGGAAAAAAGGAATCATTGTTAAAATACCCCTAAAAAGGGCACCTTAGCGATTGCAATAATTAGAGAGGAGTAACCTTAATATCAGTTGTGTCAAAAGTATTTTGCAAGGTCATTTTGAATAGACTTAAAAATATAGTGGATACAGCAATGAGAGAAGAACAAGCAGGATTTCGCAAAGGGAGAAGCTGTCTCGACCAGATCTTTACTCTCAGAATAATACTTGAAGAACATATTGAAAAGCAGAAACCATTAATACTGAACTTCATAGATTTTAAAAGACAGTTGATAGCATACACAGAGATTCATTATGGAGAATTTTAAGTCTATATGGAATAACATCTAAAATTATCAACATCATTAAGGACATCTACAATGGATATGTTTGTGCAGTCAAGACAGAAGAAGGGATGAGTGAATGGTTCCAGATTGAAACAGGCGTGAAACAAGGATGTATACTGTCTCCTTTACTTTTTTGGAATTGTAATAGACTTCATAATGAAAAAATTCTGCACAGGTAACACAGGTATTGACTGGGTACATGGGACCCAACTAGAAGATCTTGATTTTGCTGATGACATAACTCTTATCAGTACTAATGTGAATTCCATGCAAGAAAAAACAGATAGCCTGTCTTCACTGGCTAGCAAAATAGGAATTGAAATTAACAAGGAAAAAAACAAAAATATTGAAAATTCCCCTTAATCAAAATGGAAAAATACATGTAGAAGGGACAGATATTGAGGAAGTCAATCAATTTCCATACTTTGACAGCTACATAGACCAGGATGGTGACACCAGAAAGGAAGTTAGAATCAGAATTGCAAAAACAGTATCGATCTTCAAGAATCTTGAGAAAATATGGAATTCAAAAGTTATAAGCACAAAAACCAAGTTAAGGCTATTCAATTCACATGTAATACCCACCTCATGTATGCATGCGAAAGCTGGAAAACAAATAGACAAGAAATTAGACTCTTTTGAAAACAAATGCATAAGGAAAATACTAGACATCAAGTGAAACGAATTCAAGAACAAATGCAGAGATAAGACAGATGACCGAACAACAATCAGTCTCATGGGTGATCAGGAAAAGGAGATGGACATATGTTCGTCACGTGATGAGAAGAAACAGTCAGAGAATCCCAAAACAATCTATCACGTGGAACACAACTTGCCGAAGAAAAAGAGGCAGACCGCGTGAAACTCTAAAGAGGACATTGTTAAGACAGGCCAAATTAATAGGCATAAAATCCATTGATAAGGTTGAAAGACTCGCTGAAAACATAAAAATTTGGCGAACTACCTTTCGAGCTCTATGTGGCGTTTAACGGCACGAGAAGGAGATAAGATCTATAAGATAATGTGATTAAATCTTTAAACAAAGTGTACTACTCTTTGGAAGTGAATGCTGGAAAATCACGAAAACCATAGAAAACAAGTTGAATTCTTTCCAGACTAAATGTTTACGAAGAATTAGAAAAATATTTTGACCAAACACCATAAGAAATAACATCTTATTGGCAGAAATGCAGATGAAGCCACTGGCAGCAATTGTTGAGGAAAGACGCTGGCGATGGTTGGGACATGTGCTTCGAATGACTGACAACTCATTACCAAAAATAGCACTAAGATGGACACCACAGGGGAACAGAAGTAAGGGTAGACCAAAAGAGACATGGAGAAGAACAATAGAGAGGATGTTGAGCAAAAGAGGGCTCACCTGGGCAAGAGCGGAAACAAGGCAAAGGACAGGTGTTTGTGTCAAACACTTGCTGGGCACTTAAGGTGACATTTAAGCTTGCCATGACAGTGTCCCTATCGTGGTTTAGCTTGCTATAATAAAGGTTTACTATGTTTTAGCTTCATATTGCAAACTGACTTTTATGTTTAAGCTCTGTTCATTTTTAAAGTTTGTCTTCTCTGTTCCAGCATTTGTTGTTCGAGAATCAAAGACACGGAATCGTTTCTGTGTGATTGTTGTTTCATTTGTCAGGCTACAAAAACTATTCTGAAAATAAAGAAGAACTGCTTGAAAATGCTGACGAGAATAATAGCACGTGGGAGATATACTGATAACTTTCTTCATTTTTTCTCCTTTCAGTTTGTACTGTTTCTACCACCCTGTCCCTTCACTTCCTCCACTCAGCTTTTAGCACATAGTGAGCTCAAGCATGTGCCATGCTCGTGTGACTTTGCTAGCACGCGCTTCACATCTCAGCTTTTCTCAGAACATGTGATGCTATCGGTGGAAGTTAAAATTTGATCGTGTCAGTGGAAGTTAAAATTATGTTAACAAATCTTGCAAACTCTAAATTCGGATTTTTTTGTTGTTGACAAATTGCGTCGCTTCTCCACATTTGTTAATATTTCTATTCCTTCACCGAGCATCATGATAGTGATGTCCACCCATGCGCCGCCAGTAAAACATTTGCATTGTAAATTTAAAGATAATAAAAGTTTAACTTCTAATTCATGTTTATATTCAAAATCTTTCTCTATCTTTGAGTGTAAAAAATCTCTAGTTACTGCACCTAATCCATCTTGTTTTTGGTTATTTATAATTTACAGTCAGAATGTTCTTCGTGGGGAGAATCACTGGCTGGGTGGATCAACAACAGCAGAAAAATGAGAAGAGGGGAAGGGAACTCTTTTACTTTCACCTTCCTACTTCTGAAACAAGTAAATATTTTTTTTCTTAATAATTATGAAAACTGAAGTTTTTGACTTGGTCAAGTTGAACTGTCACACACGGCTGTGTCACATGTCTGGATTCCAGGTCCATCGCGCGTCTGCACGTGATCTCCAGTTCTCATAAGATCAGTGTTTCAAACAAAAAAATGGCACAGTCAATGTTAACACTGATTTTAGAAAAATATCACTTTCTACATAAAAGTAAATTTCAGAGTCCTACCTTCACTTTTTGTTGCAGATGACTCTTCACCCACTTTCCTCCTATCACTCTATGTTCTCTGTTTCTCCAGTTGTCTGTTCTCTGTTTCTCCTGTAATCCGTTCTCTGTTTCACCAGTTGTCTGTTCTCTGCTTCTGCAGTCGTCTGTGAGACAGAACTTCTAGAACTGGTGTGTGATGTCTGTTTTTGGTATTTAAAATGAGCTGATCTTCTCAGAGCCGGGTGCCGAAGTTCCACGTCAGACAGGATTCTGCCAGCAACAAGTGGTTCTTTAGTGATGTGACATGCACAAACTGTCAGTCATGGTCACGTGACTTTTTTCGCTTATGAGTTGGCAAGAGCATCCTTGTCATCAGTGAGGCGTGACATTTTGGTTTTCAGATGTTCAGTCAAAACTCGGCTGAGGAGGAAGTACGCCGACTGACAAGGCCAGGTGAATGAAACACCGGTTGTCCGGCACATGCCACGATCACACAAAGTTTGGTTCATATGCCCCTTATGTTCATGCATAGACAACAGATTTGTGTCCCCAACAGTTGAAAGGACATAAACAAGAAAGAAAAATAGTGACTCCGTCACAACAGCCTCGTCTAGCTGTGGGACAGTAACAGCCTCATCTAACAGTGTAGGGGCAGTAACAGCCTCATCTAGCAGTGTAGGGGCAGTAACAGCCTCGTCTAACAGTGTGGCAGTAACAGCCTCATCTAACAATGTGGGGGCAGTAACAGCCTCATCAACAGTGTGGCAGCAACAGCCTCATCTAACAGTGTGGGGACAGTAACAGCCTCATCTAACAGTGTGGGGGCAGTAACAGCCTCATCTAACAGTGTGGGGGCAGTAACAGCCTCATCTAACAGTGTGGGGGCAGTAACAGCCTCATCTAACAGTGTGGGGGCAGTAACAGCCTCATCAACAGTGTGGGGGCAGTAACAGCCTCATCAACAGTGTGGGGACAGTAACAGCCTCATCTAACAGTGTGGGGGCAGTAACAGCCTCATCTAACAGTGTGGGGGCAGTAACAGCCTCATCTAACAGTGTGGGGGCAGTAACAGCCTCATCTAACAGTGTGGGGGCAGTAACAGCCTCATCAACAGTGTGGGGGCAGTAACAGCCTCATCAACAGTGTGGGGGCAGTAACAGCCTCATCTAACAGTGTGGGGGCAGTAACAGCCTCATCTAACAATGTGGGGGCAGTAACAGCCTCATCTAACAATGTGGGGGCAGCAACAGCCTCATCTAACAGAGTTTGACAGAAACAGCCTCATCTAACAGAGTATGGCAGAAACAGCCTCATCTAACAGAGTATGGCAGAAACAGCCTCATCTAACAGAGTATGACTGTAAGGTCTTCACAAGAAACTGGTGGCTTCTGGTTGACTAAGAAAGCAAAGTACAGCTGACAGATTATTTCTTCTTTCTTTACCTAACAATTGTTATCACATCTTGGTAGGACTTTGATGTTATTTTAACTGTAGCTAGAGTACTCAATACTACATCTTAACACGTACACTTTATTCAACACGACTGATATGTACACATAAACTTTCCTAACTAACATATTACTTTCCCGTTTCCCTGATACACATAGAGCTGAGATATAAAGAACTGCACAAAGAAATATACGAAACTATCACCAGAACTACGGAGCTCGTCCTCTGTACTCAACCTTTGTGACAGTGAACATGGAAGAGACGAAAAGAGCGGAAGAGACGAAGGAGGGCGGAAGTAATCGGACAGAATTCGTTTGAGGTGTGTTAATGTAGGTCACTGTAGCTGTCGTATGGTTCAGTTTTACCAAGATAGAGTGAGAAAACAGGCAGAAAAAAGACGGACAGAAAGTAAGATAAGCACGTATAAATGAAGAAAATACAACAATCCAATATTTCGGCAAAAGCCTTTTCTAAGGATCTCATACAAAAACAACACAAGAGACAAAAACATGGACATAAGTGAAAAATTAAACACTTAGCTTTCTGAATCCTTGTAAGAAAGAGTGGCAAAGGTCCTGGAGAATCTGAGCGTGAGCTGTGGAAGAAGAGACCCAGGAAGACAGTGCCGTCCAGTAGGTTCAAGCCTCTCTGGTGGACTAACAAGATGGCGTCTAGTAGGTGTAAGTCTCTCTGGTGGACTAACAAGATGGCGTCTAGTAGGTGTAAGTCTCTCTGGTGGACTGACAAGATAGCGTCTAGTAGGTGTAAGTCTCTCTGGTGGACTAACAAGATGGCGTCTAGTAGGTGTAAGTCTCTCTGGTGGACTAACAAGATGGCGTCTAGCAGTTGTAAGTCTCTCTGGTGGACTAACAAGATGGCGTCTAGTAGTTGTAAGTCTCTCTGGTGGACTAACAAGATGGCGTCTAGTAGTTGTAAGTCTCTCTGGTGGACTAACAAGATGGCGTCTAGTAGTTGTAAGTCTCTCTGGTGGACTAACAAGATGGCGTCTAGTAGTTGTAAGTCTCTCTGGTGGACTAACAAGATGGCGTCTAGTAGTTGTAAGTCTCTCTGGTGGACTAACAAGATGGCGTCTAGTAGTTGTAAGTCTCTCTGGTGGACTAACAAGATGGCATCTAGCTGTTGTAAGTCTCTCTGGTGGACTGACAAGATGGCGTCTAGCTGTTGTAAGTCTCTCTGGTGGACTAACAAGATGGCGTCTAGCTGTTGTAAGTCTCTCTGGTGGACTAACAAGATGGCGTCTAGCTGTTGTAAGTCTCTCTGGTGGACTAACAAGATGGCGTCTAGCTGTTGTAAGTCTCTCTGGTGGACTGACAAGATAGCGTCTAGCTGTTGTAAGTCTCTCTGGTGGACTAACAAGATGGCATAAAGCTGTTGTAAGTCTCTCTGGTGGACTGACAAGATGGCGTCTAGCTGTTGTAAGTCTCTCTGGTGGACTAACAAGAGAGCGTCTAGTAGTTGTAAGTCTCTCTGGTGGACCGACAAGATAGCGTCTAGCTGTTGTAAGTCTCTCTGGTGGACTGACAAGATAGCGTCTAGCTGTTGTAAGTCTCTCTGGTGGACTAACAAGATGGCATCTAGTAGGTGTAAGTCTCTCTGGTGGACTGACAAGATGGCGTCTAGCTGTTGTAAGCCTCTCTGGTGGACTGACAAGATGGCGTCTAGCTGTTGTAAGTCTCTCTGGTGGACTAACAAGATAGCGTCTAGCTGTTGTAAGTCTCTCTGGTGGACTGACAAGATAGCGTCTAGTAGGTGTAAGTCTCTCTGGTGGACTAACAAGATGGCGTCTAGTCGGTTCAAGCCTCTCTGGTGGACTGACAAGATAGCGTCTAGTAGGTGTAAGCCTCTCTGGTGGACTGACAAGATAGCGTCTAGCTGTTGTAAGTCTCTCTGGTGGACTGACAAGATGGCGTCTAGTAGTTGTAAGTCTCTCTGGTGGACTAACAAGATGGCGTCTAGCTGTTGTAAGTCTCTCTGGTAGACTAACAAGATGGCGTCTAGTAGGTGTAAGTCTCTCTGGTGGACTAACAAGATTGCATCTAGTAGGTGTAAGTCTCTCTGGTAGACTAACAAGATGGCGTCTAGTAGGTGTAATTCTCTCTGGTGGACTAACAAGATGGCGTCTAGTAGGTGTAAGTCTCTCTGGTGGTCTAACAAGATGGCGTCTAGTAGTTGTAAGTCTCTCTGGTGGACTAACAAGATGGCGTCTAGTTGTTGTAAGTCTCTCTGGTAGACTAACAAGATGGCGTCTAGTTGTTGTAAGTCTCTCTGGCGGACTAACAAGATGACGTCTAGTAGTTGTAAGTCTCTCTGGTGGACTAACAAGATGGCGTCTAGCTGTTGTAAGTCTCTCTGGTGGACTAACAAGATGGCGTCTAGCTGTTGTAAGTCTCTCTGGTAGACTAACAAGATGGCGTCTAGTAGGTGTAAGTCTCTCTGGTGGACTAACAAGATGGCGTCTAGCTGTTGTAAGTCTCTCTGGTGGACTAACAAGATGACGTCTTGTAGGTGTAAGTCTCTCTGGTGGACTAACAAGATGGCGTCTAGCTGTTGTAAGTCTCTCTGGTGGACTAACAAGATGACGTCTAGTAGGTGTAAGTCTTTCTGGTGGACTAACAAGATGGCGTCTAGCTGTTGTAAGTCTCTCTGGTGGACTAACAAGATGGCGTCTAGCTGTTGTAAGTCTCTCTGGTAGACTAACAAGATGGCGTCTAGCTGTTGTAAGTCTCTCTGGTGGACTAACAAGATGGCGTCTAGCTGTTGTAAGTCTCTCTGGTGGACTAACAAGATGGCGTCTAGCTGTTGTAATTCTCTCTGGTGGACTAACAAGATGGCGTCTAGCTGTTGTAAGTCTCTCTGGTGGACTAACAAGATGGCGTCTAGCTGTTGTAAGTCTCTCTGGTGGACTAACAAGATGGCGTCTAGCTGTTGTAAGTCTCTCTGGTAGACTAACAAGATGACGTCTAGTAGGTGTAAGTCTCTCTGGTGGACTAACAAGATGGCGTCTAGCTGTTGTAAGTCTCTCTGGTAGACTAACAAGATGGCGTCTAGTAGGTGTAAGTCTCTCTGGTGGACTAACAAGATGGCGTCTAGCTGTTGTAAGTCTCTCTGGTGGACTGACAAGATGGGTCTAGTTGTTGTAAGTCTCTCTGGTGGACTAACAAGATGGCGTCTAGATGTTGTAAGTCTCTCTGGTAGACTAATCAGATGGCATCTAGTAGTTGTAAGTCTCTCTGGTAGACTAACAAGATGGCGTCTAGTAGTTGTAAGTCTCTCTGGTGGACTAACAAGACGGCGTCTAGCTGTTGTAATTCTCTCTGGTAGACTAACAAGATGGCGTCTAGTAGTTGTAAGTCTCTCTAGTGGACTAACAAGATGGCGTCTAGTAGTTATAAGTCTCTCTGGTGGTCTAACAAGATGGCGTCTAGTAGTTGTAAGTTTCTCTGGTGGACTAACAAGATGGCGTCTAGTTGTTGTAAGTCTCTCTGGTAGACTAACAAGATGGCGTCTAGTAATTGTAAGTCTCTCTGGTAGACTAACAAGATGGCGTCTAGTAGTTGTAAGTCTCTCTGGTGGACTAACAAGATGGCGTCTAGTAGTTGTAAGTCTCTCTGGTGGACTAACAAGATGGCGTCCAGTAGGTGTAAGCCTCTCTGATGGACTAACGAGATAGAATTGGCGTGAGTGAATGAGAGAAACAGGACGGAGATTTGACAAAAGAAAGATGGTACCATGGACAGGATTGCACTGAAAGAGGATATGAAGAAAGCTGTTACTGTGGACAGGGTTGCACTGGAAGAGGATATGAAGAAAGCTGGTACTATGGACAGGGTTGGACTGGAAGAGGATATGAAGAAAGCTGGTACTATGGACAGGGTTGGACTGGAAGAGGATATGAAGAAAGCTGGTACTATGGACAGGATTGCACTGGAAGAGGATATGAAGAAAGCTGGTACTATGGACAGGGTTGCACTGGAAGAGGATATGAAGAAAGCTGGTACTATGGACAGGGTTGGACTGGAAGAGGATATGAAGAAAGCTGGTACTATGGACAGGATTGCACTGGAAGAGGATATGAAGAAAGCTGGTACTATGGACAGGGTTGGACTGGAAGAGGATATGAAGAAAGCTGGTACTATGGACAAGGTTGCACTGGAAGAGGATATGGAGAAAGCTGGTACTATGGACAAGGTTGCACTGGAAGAGGATATGGAGAAAGCTGGTACTATGGACAAGGTTGCACTGGAAGAGGATATGGAGAAAGCTGGTACTATGGACAGGGTTGCACTGGAAGAGGATATGGAGAAAGCTGGTACTATGGACAGGGTTGCACTGGACGACGACATGAAGAAAACGACGTGCGAATTTGTATCTCTAGCAAATGAGTCTTAGAGGGCAAGCTAGAAGACGTTTCCTCAGGAAGTTTCCATTGACCAGGGGCTGTATTTTCTAGCGAATGTCTCGGGGAATGAAGACGGCGGCAAGGAAAAGGTTAAAATTAAGGTTAGGGGAGGTAATAAACTATGTTCGGTGAGCAGATAGGAAGGGCGCTTGTCAGCGATATTTACAACAAACAGATCAGGGCCATCAAGGCACTGGGGTGATATGAAGCATATCAGGGAAAATATGTCGGAAAGGATAAGGGCAGAATATAATCAAAGCTCACGTACAGGGAAGATACCGTTAGAGTGGCTACACAGCGTATCTGATAGCAGCAACCAAACCATGTAAGGATCATTCAGAACTGTGCGAATAGTGAATATGTATTATGCAGAACATGTTTGTAAAAGTCATGGGAAAGATTGTTGTAAGACGATTATCTCATGATCTAGAGGTTCGAGATAAGCTACCGGACACTCTTGATCTAGAGGTTCGAGATAAGCTATCGGACAATCTTGATCTAGAGGTTCGAGATAAGCTATCGGACAATCTTGATCTAGAGGTTCGAGATAAGCTATCGGACACTCTTGATCTAGAGGTTCGATATGCTACTGGACACTCTTGATCTAGAGGTTCGAGGTATGCTACTGGACACTCTTGATCTAGAGGTTAGAGATAAACTACCGGACACCCTTGATCTAGAGGTTCGAGATAAACTACCAGACACTCTTGGCAAAGACAATGTTACTAATGCTTCGTTCCTTGCATGTGATATTTATGAAGGTTTTCAAAGTAAGGATGAGTAGGTGCTGGCTGCCATCGACTTGAAGGATGCAAATAATCTGCTGTGCTACGACAGACTAACCCACCAAATGATTACTAATAATGTAATCATGAGATCAAATGATTAGCAACTGTGTGATCGAGAGATCAAATGATTATTAACCATATGATTAAGAGATCAAAAGAGATCCATGGAAGACGGACGTCGAGAATGATTGTTAGTTTGTGATCTGTGTAAGGGATTGAATACATGCTCTCCCCGAGAGTGACCAAGATTTAAACCCAGAGAGATTCATACTTTTTCTTTTCGTTTTATCAAGTCTTCTGGTACCTGTGTTACTAGATTATTTCTTAAAATTATTTTAATTTTTTTGTAAGAATTATTTATTTAAATAAGCGTTTCCTTAGCTGGTCCATTTTGTTAAAATAATGGCTCTTTTTGTTACTACCGAACTGCATGATAATGTACCCGCGTCTGTATGTTATGTTTTCAATGTATGAATTTAATGTCTGGTCTGCGTCTGCATGTTAAGTTTCATTATATGAATTTAATGTTTGGTCTGCTGCTGTATGTTACGTTTTCATTATATGAATTTAATGTCTGGTCTGCGTCTGCATGTTAAGTTTCATTATATGAATTTAATGTCTGGTCTGCTGCTGTATGTTAAGTTTCATTATATGAATTTAATGTCTGGTCTGCTGCTGTATGTTAAGTTTCATTATATGAATTTAATGTCTGGTCTGCTGCTGTATGTTAAGTTTTCATTATATGAATTTAATGTCTGGTCTGCGTCTGCATGTTAAGTTTCATTATATGAATTTAATGTCTGGTCTGCTGCTGTATGTTAAGTTTTCAATGTATGAATTTAATGTCTGGTCTGCGTCCGTATGTTATGTTTTAGTTGTTTGAACATTATGTTTGGCCTGTGTCCGTATGTTATGTTTTAGTTGTTTGAACATTATGTTTGGCCTGTGTCTGTATGTTATGTTTTAGTTGTTTGAACATTATCTTTGGCCTGTGTCTGTATGTTATGTTTTAGTTGTTTGAACATTATGTTTGGCCTGTGTCCGTATGTTATGTTTTAGTTGTTTGAACATTATGTTTGGCCTGTGTCCGTATGTTATGTTTTAGTTGTTTGAACATTATGTTTGGCCTGTGTCCGTATGTTATGTTTTAGTTGTTTGAACATTATGTTTGGCCTGTGTCTGTATGTTATGTTTTAGTTGTTTGAACAATATGCAATAGTTTACAACCATCAACTCCAGATACCTTAGTGAATCAAATATGCAATAGTTTACAACCATCAACTCCAGATACCTTAGTGAATCAAATATGCAATAGTTTACAACCATCAACTCCAGATACCTTAGTGAATCAAATATGCAATAGTTTACAACCATCAACTCCAGATACCTTAGTGAATCAAATATGCAATAGTTTACAACCATCAACTCCGGATACCTTAGTGAATCAAATATGCAATAATTTACAACCATCAACTCCAGATACCTTAGTGAATCAAATATGCAATAGTTTACAACCATCAACTCCAGATACCTTAGTGAATCAAATATGCAATAGTTTACAACCATCAACTCCAGATACCTTAGTGAATCAAATATGCAGACTTTCCTCTAGACTCCGCCTCAATCGAGCTGAGGCTTTAAGAACACAACAGTCTGTTGTGTATTACTGAGAGGGGTAGGGAGATGGTTACTGATCACAACAGAATAAACAACTCCAGCGTAGGTAAACAGAATAATGTCTGCCTCCTCTTCTTTCAAATAATGAGTGTAGACGACAGTGATACATTCATCACACTTGTTATTTTTACAAGATTATTTAAGCACTCCAAGATTATGTCAATAATAATGATAATAATAACATTCATATATTTCATTAATGCGGAGTGAATCGATGTTTTATACTCAACAGATAGATAGATGGAGAGAGAGAGAGAGAGAGGCAGACGGGTAAGAGAGAGAGAGACAGACAGGTAGAAGGGTAAGAGAGACAGAGAGATAGACAGACAGGCAGACGGGTAAGAGAGAGAGAGACAGGCACAGGTAAGAAAGATAGAGACAAACAGACAAACAGAGAAAGACAACGACATACAAACAAACAGACAGACTGGCATAGAAAGAGACAATTGATAAAGAGACGATAGAGAGAGAGATACGCACTAGACAGATAGGAAACAGATAGATAGGCAGACAGACAGGCAGACAGACAGACAGACAGATAGATAAATAGATAGATAGATAGATAGATAGATAGATAGATAGATAGACAGACAGACAGACAGACAGACAGACAGACAGACAGACAGACAGACAGATAGATAGATAGATAGATAGATAGATAGATAGATAGATAGATAGATAGACAGATAGACAGATAGACAGATAGATAGATAGATAGATAGATAGATAGATAGATAGATAGATAGATAGATAGATAGATAGATAGATAGATAGATAGATAGAGTTATGTTGGTCAATAATAAGACCTAGTGTTTTGTGCTCGCTAACGTTTTCTATCTGTGATGTTTCCTTGCTGAGCCAAAGTGTTGTTTTTGTTGTGTTTTGTAGTTTCTGTCTTGTTGTTATGAGCACTGATTTTGTTTTATCCGTATTTATAATCATGCCATTGTTTTTGCTCCATCTAATTAAATTGTATAACTCGACCTGAAGAGTTGATTCTAGATTAACACAATCGTAGTCACTGGTGTAGACTGTGCAATCATCGGCAAAAAGGTCACAAGAAGAGTGTTTAAGATGAAGTGGAAGATCATTGATATAGATAGCAAAGAGCAACGGGCCTAGAATAGAACCTTGCGGAACACCAGTGTCAACTTTAGCAGAATTTGATAGAGAATTGTTGAAGAATACTACTTGTTGTCTGTCTGAAAGAAACGATGCAATTAATTTTATTAGGTCAGGGTGCAGTCTATAAGTCTTTATTTTTATTACAAGAATATCGTGGTCAATCATATCAAATGCCTTTTTAAAGTCGACAAAGATAGCACCACAGAGTCTGTCGTCATTTATGTTTAGTAACCAGTTTTCTGTCATTTTGGTAAGAGCTGTGTGGCAGGAATGATTGGGTCTAAAGCCTAACTGACTGTCTATGAGTAAATTGTTCTCTTGCATGTGTCGTAGAGTTATTTTGTGTATGTGTTTTCGAGTGATTTTGATAATGACGATAATATGGATATTGGTCTATAGTTGGTAAGATTGTTGGATGAGCCAGATTTAAAGCGAGGATACACCTTAGCAGTTTTAAAAGCCTCAGGGAAATAACATTTTGCAATGCACTGGTTGTAAATATATGTTAGTGTATGTGAAATGACAGGTGCAGCATAACGTAAGATCTTATTACTAATATCATCAAGCCCAGCTGTATTGTTGTTTTTTAAGGTTAAGAGATAACTGTGAACTTCACTGATAGATAGATAGATAGATAGATAGATAGATAGATAGATAGATAGATAGATAGATAGATAGATAGATAGATAGATAGATAGATAGATAGATAGATAGATAGATAGATAGATAGATAGATAGATAGATAGATAGATGGAAAGAGAAAGAGAATGGTGTGATGGTGTACGTATAATTGTACGAGTAAAAGTATATGTGTGTATGGGATGGTGTACGTATATACGTATATGAGTGCGAGGTATGTTTGTGTGTGTGTGTTTACTTTTGACCCTGGCAGTATTCCGGTGGAACTAGCTAAACCGGCACTTGCCAGCTTGTATGTTGCACAAAAACACAGGAAGCACGGGTGACTTGGTTCTTAAACATTTGGTCAGATTCAACCAGGCGAAGAAACGAGAGAATGAAGAAAGGGGAGGGGTGCAGAAGTGGGTGAAAAGGCGAAAAATAATTCAAAAATAAACTGTTTGTCTGTTGTACCAGAGCTTGGCAAGGCCCTAACAAGATTTACAGTCAATGATGCGTCGTAATCTGGCCGACAAGTGATCTGCTTATTTAGAGAAAAAAATTAAGCACTTCATAGATCAAGACACTAGGAAGACATATTACATAGCTCATATACAAACACATTTAGACTATTGCTCAACAGTTTGGGATGGTTGCTCAGTGTCAAATACAAAGAGGCTTTGCTCACTCTAAAAGCGAGCAGTAAAGGTTGTTAGTGACAAAGATCAAGCACAAACAACTAATCATCACAAACGTATCAAAATACTACCTCTTAAGAACAGGTTCCTCTTCAACAAAGCCAAGTTAGTACATCAAATTCTTTCACGGCATGCCCCGCCTTATCTATGGAACCTGTTTAAATTTAGCCCAAAGTGCAGCCAACGCTTGAACAACATATGTCTTCCAAAACCTAGACTTGATCTTTACAAGAAAAGCTTTAATTATTCTGCTGCTCATCTTTGGAATACCCTCCCATTCTATATAAAAAATATAAATTATACTTCTTCCTACAACTACAAGCTTTCCTAATATCTATTTGATGTCGACTACATGCCACCATGAATTATAAAACTTAAAAGTTATCTTAAGCTGCTCTTACAGACACCGAATACAATTAATTGTTTTCTGAATAGTCCCGAAAATTTTGTTTAGTAGATAGTCATTTATAATGTATGTAGTTACTTCTGTACTGAGTGAATGTTTAAGAGCGAAACGTAAATGTTATATTTTATTTTATGTCTCTCAGCTTCAATGTTAATTATGTTTGTTATATGAACACCATATTTGTAGAATGTCTGGAATAGAGTGAAAGATGTATGATAAAGGGCAGAATGTCAGACGGGCCTGCGTGCCCAATTCTTAACCCTTTTGAAATAAAGATCAATCAATCAATCTATCTATCTATCTATCTATCTATCTATCTATCTATCTATCTATCTATCTATCTATCTATCTATCTATCTATCTGTCTGTCTGTCTATCTGTCTGTCTGTCTGTCTGTCTGTCTGTATGTCTGCCTGCCTGCCTGCTTATCTATCTATCTATCTATCTATCTATCTATCTATCTATCTATCTATCTATCTATCTATCTATCTATCTATCTATCTATGTCTGTCTGTCTGTCTGTCTATCTGTCTGTCTATCTATCTATCTATTACCGAGAACTTTTTAGAAAGCAGGTTGTAGTTAAGAGCAGTCACTCCTAGTGACTGGATGTATCTATTCCTACATATTAATTCCACATGAGGCAAAATTTGTTAGTCTATTTTCGTATTTTCTACTTAGAAAGCTATCATGGTATATTTTACTGTCAGCCTATCTTCGTATTTTCTACTTGTCAGCCTACCCTCGTATTTTCTACTTCTCAACCTATCTTCGTATTTTCTACTTGTCAGCCTACCCTCGTATTTTCTACTTCTCAACCTATCTTCGTATTTTCTATTTGTCAGCCTAACCTCGTGTTTTCTACCTGTCATTTCCATTAAATATCCTGAAATTCACCAAGAAAAATGAGCACTGTATGAGCACATTAATAGTTTCATATAATCAATAATATATATGTAGTTGTATGTGTTGTACATAAGAGGAGACTAAGGCGTAACCAACATACGAGTTTTTCTGTCCGATATTATCCAGGCAGATTTCCCTTAGTCAGTCTCAGCTGATTTAGTATTTCCTTGTCAAGTATGAGCATCCCACTCATGAAATCTCCGTCCCAAAAACACAAAATCTAAGGGAGACACACGAATCACAATGATCAACGGCAAGTACACAAAATCTAAGGGAGACACACGAATCACAATGATCAACGGCAAGTACATAAAATCTAAGGGAGACACACGAATCACAATGATCAACGGCAAGTACATAAAATCTAAGGGAGACACACGAATCACAATGATCAACGGCAAGTACATAAAATCTAAGGGAGACACACGAATCACAATGATCAACGGCAAGTACATAAAATCTAAGGGAGACACACGAATCACAATGATCAACGGCAAGTACATAAAATCTAAAGGAGACACACGAATCACAATGATCAACGGCAAGTACATAAAATCTAAGGGAGACACACGAAAATGATCAACGGCAAGTACACAAAATCTAAGGGAGACATACGAAAATGATCAACGGCAGGAGATGGGAAACAGTAAAAGCTGTGTGGCAGACAGGAGGCAAATCTGTCAAGTAATGAAAAATATGATTGGCCATCGTGGAAGAAATGGGGACTTCGTTCACATACCACCCAAAGAAAGCTCGTTACATACCACGCGAAGAAAACTTGCTAGATACCACCCAAAGAAAGCTCCTTACATACCACAAAAATAAAGTTAGTTACATATCACCCAAAGGAAGCTCCTTACATACAACAAAAAGAAAATTAGTTCCATACCACAAAAAGAAAGCTCCTTACATACGACAAAAAGAAAGCTCGTTATATACGACAAAAAGAAAGCTAGTTACACACCTCAAAAAGAAATTTAGTCACATGCCACCCAGAGAAAGCTTGTTACATACCATCCACAATCTATCAATTAAGTGCCGTGCCACGTGGCGTAGGCGATCATTTCTCTCCACAATTCTCTGTCTTTAGACTTGATTATGAGATCCGCCGGTGACTTTCTTCCTAGCCACACTGACAGCCCATCCAGTAACTTCTCTCTCTCTCTGTCTTCTTCTGTCTCTTTTTCCATCAAGTTTTCCGGGTGCCACAATGTGTTCCAATTTTCCCCTTCTCTGATCTTTGCTGTCATTTGCCTTTTAACTCCAGCCTCTCTTAAGACTTATTCGTTGGTTTTCTTAGTTGTCCACAGTACCTTCAATATCCTTGTTATAAACCACATTTCCATGTGCTCCATTTCTCGCTGTACTCTCTTATTCATAGACCATGCTTCACATCCATAAAACAAAAATGGCTCGATGTAACATTTAAGTACTCGGAATCTTGTTTCCATTGATATGGATCTGTTGCACAAGATGTTTCTCATTTTCTGGAATGCTGACTTGGCCTGAGCTCGTCTGCTTTTTATTTCGTTGTGACATTTCCCATCAGCTGTTATAATTGTTCCTAAGTACTTGAATCTATCAACTTGTTTCAGATTTGTGCCATCGATGGTAATGTTACATTTTGGTGATATTCTTTTCTTTGAGATGACCATCACTTCAGTTTTCTTTTTATTCAAGCTGAGACCTTTACTTTTACTTTCACGAACCACGATGTCCAGAAGAGCCTGTAGCTCCCATTCACTTTTAGCAATCAGAACTGTGTCGTCTGCATATCTTAAGTTGTTAAAGTTGTAACCGCCAGTTGATTATACTGGCAAGCTCTCTATAGTTATGTTTTCGCTGTACAAAGGAAAGAGGTCAAGAGATAGAACACATCCTTGTTTCACTTCCAATTTTATGTCTTGGAAAGCTCCTGTTTGGTTCTCAACCTTCATTGCTGCCGATTGCTGCCATTATATGTTTTTGATGAGTTTCAGATCTTTCGCTTCTATTGTCCTCATAGAGTTCTCTAATGTATTTGCACCATCGTGCCATTATTTCATCTCTGTTCATTATTGTAAGCCCCGCCTTTGAATTCAGGCAACAAGTCTTTAGGTCTTTAAGTCTTTAAGTCCTTTTGCATACCACAGAAAGCCGGTTCCATACCACTCAAAGAAAGCTCGTTACATACCACAAAAATATTCCTTACATACCACAAAAAGAAAGCTCGCAACATACTACAAAAAAGTTCCTTACATACCATCCAAAAAAAGCTCCTTACATATCACAAAAAGTTCCCTATATACCACCCAAAGAAAGCTCGTTACATGCCATCCAAAAAAAAACTCGTAACATTCCACAAGAAGACAGTTCCTTACATACCACTCAAAGAAAGCTCGTTACATACCACACAAATATTCTTTACATATCACCCAAAGAAAGCTCGTTACATACCACCCAAAAGAAAGCTCGTTACATACCACCCAAAAGAAAGCTCGTTACATACCACCCAAAAGAAAGCTCGTTACATACCACAAAAAGAAAGTTCGCTACACGCCACAAAAAAAAACCTCATTACACATCACAAAAAGAAAGTTCGTTACACACCACACAAAGAAAGCTCGTTAAACACCATAAAAAAGTTAGTTACATACCACAAAAGGAAAGCTCGTTATACACCACAAAAATAAAGTTAGTTGCATACCCCGAAAAGAAAGCTCGTTATACACTACAAAACGAAAGTTCGTTACATACCACACAAAGAAAGTTCGTTACATACCACAAAAAGAGAGCTCGTTATACACTACAAAAAGAAAGTTCGTTACATACCACACAAAGAAAGCTCGTTATATACCACAAAAAGAGAGCTCGTTACATATCACAAAAAGAAAGCTCGTTACATATCACAAAAAGAAAGCTCGTTACATACAACAAAAAGAAATATCGTTATATAGCACAAAAAGAAAGTTCGTTACACACCAAAGAGAGAAAGTTCTTTACATACCACAAAAAAGAAAGTTCGTTACGTACAAGTTCAAAATAGCAACATGGAATGTTAGAACTTTATTCCAGGCTGGAAAATTAGAAAATGTAAAGATGGAAATGGAAAGGATGAAGATCAACATATTAGGAATGAGTGAAGTTAGATGGACAGGTGCAGGAAAGATAAACTCAGATAAATATACAATAATATATTCAGGAAGTGAGAAACATGAACGAGGAGTAGGAATTATATTTGATGAAAAAACGGCAAGGACAATTGTAGGATATTTGAACATCTCGGAAAGCTGAAGAATTAGAAAAAATATTTTGGCCAAACACCATAAGAAATAACATCTTATTAGCAGAAATGCAGATGAAACCACTGACAACAATTATTGAGGAAAGACGATGGCGATGGTTGGGACATGTGCTCCGAATGACTGACAACTCACTACCAAAAATAGCACTAAGATGGACACCACAGGGGAGCAGAAGTAAGGGTAGCCCAAAAGAGACATGGAGAAGAACAACAGAAAGGATGTTGAGCAATAGAGGACTCACCTGGGCAAGAGCAGAAAAAAAGGCGAAGGACAGGCATTTGTGGAAAACCCTTGCGGAAGCCCCATGTGCCCTGGGCACTTAAGGTTCAGAGAGAGAGAGATGAAGATTTACGGCAAAATGTTAGGTGACAGTCCAACTTTTGTCCTTGTGTAAATGTTAGGTGACAGTCCAACTTTTGTCTTTGTGTAAATGTTAGGTGACAGTCCAACTTTTGTCCTTGTGTAAATGTTAGGTGACAGTCTAACGTTTGTCCTTGTGTAAATGTTAGGTGACAGTCCAACTTTTGTCCTTGTATAAATGTTAGGTGACAGTCCAACTTTTGTCCTTGTGTAAATGTTAGGTGACAGTTCAACTTTTGCCCCTGTGTAAATGTTAGGTGACAGTTCAACTTTTGTCCTTGTGTAAATGTTAGGTGACAGTTCAACTTTTGTCCTTGTGTAAATGTTATGTGACAGTTCAACTTTTGTCCTTGTGTAAATGTTAGGTGACAGTTCAACTTTTGTCCCTGTGTAAATGTTAGGTGACAGTCCAACTTTTGTCTTTGTGTGAAGCCTCTCCTGTTCTCCTGTCTCCTGGTCCGTGGCCTATTTTCTAAGTCAAGCTAGATGTAGTGGCCAGGTGTGAAAATGACATTCAGATCTTTCGACAGTTATTTACGATTATTCCTAATCTTTTTTTTGTCAGGACAGGTTGTTTATCCGTTTGGTGGGTGACATTTGTCATGACAGGCTGTATATCTGTGTGGTGAGTGACATTTGTCAATGTTTTGCTGTATATATCTGTGTGGTAGGTGACATTTGTCAATGTTTTACTATACATCTGTGTGGTGGATGTCATTTGTCAATGTTTTGCTGTATATCTCTGTGTGCTGGGTATCATTTGTCAATGTTTTGCTGTATATATCTGTGTGCTGGATGACATTTGTCAATGTTTTGCTGTATATATCTGTGTGGTCAGTGACATTTGTTAATGTTTTGCTGTATATATCTGTGTGCTGGAAGTCATTTGTCAATGTTTTGCTGTATATATCTGTATGGTGAGTGACATTTGTCAGTGGTTTGCTGTATATATCTGTGTGGTGAGTGACATTTGTCAATGTTTTGCTGTATACATCTGTGTGGTGAGTGACATTTGTCAATGTTTTGCTGTAAATATCTGTATGGTGAGTGACATTTGTCAATGTTTTGCTGTATATATCTGTATGGTGAGTGACATTTGTCAATGTTTTGATGTATACATCTGTGTGGTGGGTGATATTTGTCAATGTTTTGCTGTCTCCGATACTTTTGTTTAGGATATATTCCGCTGGTTTTGTTTAAGATATCTTTTACTGGTTTTGTTTAGGATATCTTCTACTGGTTTTGTTTAGGTTATCTTCTGTTGGCTTTGTTTAAGATATCTTCTACTGGTTTTGTTTAGTATACTCGTATATTCTGTCGTCGGTTTTGTTTGAGGATATGTTTTGACTTCTTTTGAAGAATCTTCGGCGACATTGTTATGTAGATGATACAAGGAATCGTTAAGGCGATGTGAAAAGAAGATAATATGAACATATTTGTGGCCGGCGTATGTGATGTGTTCTCTGATTAAAGTCAGACATTTTAACATAACATACTGTATTAGCTACACTTTTAACACACTGTAGTCTGTAGCTTAGACACACATACACATACACTCACCTCTCTATCTCTCTCTGTCTGTCTCTGAGTCTGTCAGATCTGCGTACTGTATTTGTCTGTCAGATCTACGTACTGTATTTGTCTGTCAGATATACGTACTGTATTTGTCTGTCAGATATACGTACTGTATTTGTCTGTCAGATCTACGTACTGTATTTGTCTGTCAGATCTGCGTACTGTATTTGTCTGTCAGATCTACGTACTGTAATTATCAGATATATGTACTGTCAGATCTGTATGCTGTATCTGTCAGATCTGTGCAGCGTAGTGGTCACATCTGTAGAGTGTACTCGCAATCATTTATAAAAAAAGGACCATAGTCTCTGGATATTAACTGGAAGAATTAATTTTTCTATTTTACAATTGTCTAATTTTTTCTAGTTTACAATAGTCTAAAGTGTTCTATTTTACAACCGTCTTTAGAAGAAACTTAGTTCTTCTTTTATAATAGCTGGGCAATCTCATGTCGAGATCTTACAGGGCAGACGCTGGTGCTGTTCACAGCTCTAATGTGATGTTTTGATATTCACAGCTCTGATGTGATGTTTTGATATTCACAGCTCTGATGTTATGTTTTGCTGTTCACAGCTCTCATGTGATGTTTTGATATTCACAACTCTCATGTGATGTTTTGATATTCACAGCTCTGATGTGATGTTTTGATATTCACAGCTCTGATGTTATGTTTTGCTGTTCACAGCTCTCATGTGATGTTTTGATATTCACAACTCTCATGTGATGTTTTGATATTCACAGCTCTGATGTTATGTTTTGCTGTTAACAGCTCTGATGTGATGTTTTGATATTCACAGCTCTGATGTCATGTTTTGCTGTTCACAGCTCTGATATGAAGTTTTGCTTTTCACAGCTCTAATGTGATGTTTTGATATTCACAGCTCTGATATGAAGTTTTGATATTCACAGCTCTGATGTAAAGTTTTGCTGTTCACAGCTCTGATATGAAGTTATGCTGTTCACAACACTGATGTGATGTTTTGAGGGCTGTGTTTATTTCTTATTCTATTAGGTGGTTGTACTGGTTATTTATTTGTTATTTTAATAGGTGGTTGTACTGGTTATTTCCTTTTCCACTAGGTGGTCGTACTGATTGTTTATTTCTTATTCTACAAGGTGGTTGTACTGATTGTTTATTTCTTATACTAATGGTGGTTGTACTGATTGTTTATTTCTTATTCTACAAGGTGGTTGTACTGATTGTTTATTTCTTATTCTACAAGGTGGTTGTTCTGATTGTTTATTTCTTATACTAATGGTGGTTGTACTGATTGTTTATTTCTTATTCTACAAGGTGGTTGTACTGATTGTTTATTTCTTATTCTACTAGGTGGTTGTACTGATTGTTTATTTCTTATTCTACTAGGTGGTTGTACTTGATTTGTATTTCTTATGCTACTAGGTGGTTGTACTGGCTTTGTATTTCTTATTCTACTAGGTGGTTGTACTGGCTTCTTATTTCTTATTCTACTAAGTGGTTGTACTGGCTTTCTATTTCTTATTCTATTAGGTGGTTATACTGGCTTTGTATTTCTTATTCTACTAGGTGGTTGTACTGGCTTTGTATTTCTTATTCTACTAGGTGGTTGTACTGGCTTTGTATTTCTTATTCTACTAGGTGGTTGTACTGGCTTTGTAAGACTTATTCTACAAGGTGGTTGTATTGGCTTTATATGTCTAATTCAACTAGGTGGTTGTACTGGCTTTGTATGTCTTATTCTACTAGGTGGTTGTAATGGCTTTGTATTTATTATTCTACTAGGTGGTTGTACTGGCTTCTTATTTCTTATTCTACTAGGTGGTTGTACTGGCTTGTTATTTCTTATTCTACTAGGTGGTTGTACTGGCTTTGTATTTCTTATTCTACTAGTAGGTTGTACTGGATTTGGATTTCGTATATTACTAGTAGGTTGTACTGGTTTTGTATTTCTTATTCTACTAGTAGGTTGTACTAGCTTTCTATTTCTTATTCTTCTAGGTGGATGTACTGGCATCGTATATCTTATTCTACTTTGTAGTTGTACTGGCTTTGTATTTCTTATTCTACTAGGTGGTTGTACTGGCTTTTTATTTCTTACTCTAATAAGTGTTTATACAGACTGTTTATTTCTTATTCTACTAGCTGGTTGTACTGAATTTTTATTTCTTATTATAGTAGGTGGTTGTACTGGCTTTTGATGTTTCATTCTACTAGGTGATTGTACTGGCTTTGTATTTCTTATTCTACTAGGGGGTTGTACTGGCTTTGTATTTCTTATTCTACTAGTAGGTTGTACTAGCTTTGTAATTCTTATTCTAATTAGGTTTTTGTACTAGCTTTTTATTTCTTATTCTACTAGGTGGTTGTACTGGTTTTGTATTTCTTATTCTACTGGGTGGTTGTACTGACTTTATATTTCTTATTCTACTAGGTGGTTGTACTCGCTTTGTACTTCTTATTCTACTAGGTGGTTGTACTGGCTTTGTATTTCTTATTCTACTAGCAGGTTGTACTGGCTTTGTATTTCTTATACTACTAGTAGGTTGTACTGGCTTTGTATTTCTTATTCTACTAGTAGGTTATACTGGCTTTGTATTTCTTATTCTACTAGTAGGTTATACTGGCTTTGTATTTCTTATTCTACTAGTAGATTATACTGGCTTTGTATTTCTTATTCTACTAGTAGGTTATACTGGCTTTGTATTTCTTATTCTACTAGTAGGTTGTACTGGATTTGCATTTCTTATACTACTAGTAGGTTGAACTGACTTTGTATTTCTTATACTACTAGTAGGTTGTACTATATTTGTATTTCTTATTCTACTAGTAGGTTGTACTCAGTTTGTAGTTATTATTCTACTAGGTGGTTGTACTGTCTTTGTATTTCATATTTGACTAGGTAGTTGTACTGGCTTTGTATTTCTTATTCTACTAGCAGGTTATACTGGCTTTGTATTTCTTATTCTACTAGCAGGTTATACTGGCTTTGTATTTCTTATTCTACTAGTAGGTTGTACTGGCTTTGTATTTCTTATGCTACTAGTAGGTTGTACTGGCTTTGTATTTCTTATTCTACTAGTAGGTTGTACTGGCTTTGTATTTCTTATTCTACTAGTAGGTTGTACTGGATTTGCATTTCTTATTCTTCTAGTAGGTTGTACTCAGTTTGTATTTATTATTCTACTAGGTGGTTGTACTAGCTTTGTATTTCTTATTCAACTAGGTGATTGTACTGTCTTTGTATTTCTTATTTGACTAGATGGTTGTACTGGCATCGTATATCTTATTCTACTTTGTAGTTGTACTGGCTTTGTATTTCTTATTCTACTAGGTGGTTGAACAGGCTTTCTATTTCTTAATTTACTAGTAGGTTGTATTGGCTTTCTATTTCTTCTTCTACTAGGTGGTTGTACTGGCTTTGTATTCTTATTCTACTAGGTGGTTGTACTGTCTTTGTATGTCTTATTCTACTAGGTGATTGTACTGGCTTCTTATTTCTTATTCTAATAGGTGTTTGTACTGGCTGTGTATTTCTTATTCTACTAGGTGGTTGTACTGGCTTTGTAATTCTTATTCTACTAGTAGGTTATACTGGCTTTGTATTTCTTATTCTACTAGTAGGTTGCACTGGCTTTGTATGTCTTATTCTTCTAGTAGGTGTTTGTACTGACTTTGTATTTCTTATTCTAGTAGGTGTTTGTACTGACTTAGTATTTCTTATTCTTCTAGGTTGTTTTACTGGCTTTATCTTTATTTTTCTACTAGTAGGTTGTAGTGACTGTTTATTTCTTATACTACTAGTAGGTTGCACTGGCTTTGTCTTCTTCTTCTTCTTCTTCGTTCACTTCTACCACCAAAAACCGCACTGTGAACCTACTGAATTCACGCATGTGGTCCTCGTTAGGTCCCGTGGTTCCCTGTGTGGTCCAAAATAGACCACACGAGCTCCACGAAAGGACCACAAGGGGTTCAGAGTATCACAGTGCTTTAGCCTGTATTCTTGGTGGGTCTCAGAAGCGGGATTGCGTGACACCGTGGTTATCATTGCACCAGTTTGGTCTAGGGTTGGACTTTCTCACCGGAAGACCTCGACGTGTTTGGAATATCAGTGCATCCCCGCTGGGTGAGAGGCGTTAGCCCACCCAGGTCAGAGTTGGACTTTCTCACCGGAAAACCTCGACGTGTTTTGAGATACCCGTGTATCACCGCCGGGTGAGAGGTGGTCGCCCATCCAGTCCAGGGTTGGACTTTCTCACCGGAAAACCTCAGCGTGATTAGGATACGCAGACATCCCCGCCGGGTGAGAGGTGGTTGCCTATCTAGACTTCCCTGGACCAGTGTCTCCGACTTCAGCATTTTGCAGTCGTGGCCGCTACCCTTCCTAGTTGTGACCAGGATGGAGCTTTTGTCCAGGAGGATGAATCCTCGCCACTAGTGACTTCTACCCCTGGGTTGAGCCGGTTTAGGCATTATCCCAGTATGGGCGTGTTTGGGACGGGGCGGACCTCTAGGGCAGAGGTACTGTGACATTCATAGCCTTCAAGATTCACCCCTGGTATGAGCCGGTTTAGGCAAAATTCACCAGTATGGGTGGTTATCAGGCGTTACCGACCTCTAGAGCGGAGGTGGCATGACATGTCTAGCCATCGAGTTCGACCCCTGGTGTGTGCCGGTTTAGGCATATTTCACCAGTGTAGGTGTATTTCGGACGTAGGCGGCCTCTAGAGCAGAGGTGCCGTGGTATAGTTCTCGTAGCGATACTACTGGACATACCAGGTTAAACTTCACTTTCCACCACCTTTTCCCATCGGCGCCGCACAGCAACCTTTATTTCCGCATTTACTTCCTTAACCGGGAGGAGCTTCACTCCACGCGCGGCATTTGAAAAGTTAAGCCAGCAGTGACTTAACCTCTGGGACAAGCCGGTTCATGCATTTCACCCGATATGACTGCACTCAGGACGTAGCTGACCTCCAGACCAGAGGTGCCGTGATTTGACTGTTTGCTTCGCTTTATTCTTTCAACCACCTTTTCCGCAGTGATGTTGGGCGGCAACCTCATCTGCAAATTTCTTCATTGGCCGGGAAGAGCACCGCTCCACGCACGGCAGCTGAAGATCTCGCCAACAGTGGCAGATGAGCTACCAAAAGTGACATTCATCTACCCTAAGTAACTGGTTTTCAGGCGCCAGATATTCGCCCTCGCCCCTTCTCCTGTCAGTTTAAACAGTTCTGCCACGGGAAGGCCAGGAGCTGGACCTGACTGCCAGAGGCTGTTTGTGGCGCGTTTGCAGTCCTTAGAACCGCACTGGCTTTGTATTTCTTATTCTACTAGGTGGTTGTACTGGCTTTGTATTTCTTATTCTACTAGGTGGTTGTACTGGCTTTGTATGACTTATTCTGCAAGGTGGTTGTATTGGCTTTATATGTCTAATTCAACTAGGTGGTTGTACTGGCTTTGTATGTCTTATTCTACTAGGTGGTTGTAATGGCTTTGTATTTATTATTCTACTAGGTGGTTGTACTGGCTTCTTATTTCTTATTCTACTAGGTGGTTGTACTGGCTTGTTATTTCTTATTCTACTAGGTGGTTGTACTGGCTTTGTATTTCTTATTCTACTAGGTGGTTGTACTGGCTTTGTATTTCTTATTCTACTATGTGGTTGTACTGGCTTTGTATGACTTATTCTACAAGGTGGTTGTATTGGCTTTGTATGTCTTATTCAACTAGGTGGTTGTACTGGCTTTGTATGTCTTATTCTACTAGGTGGTTGTAGTGGCTTTGTATGTCTTATTCTACTAGCTCTGTATTTCTTATTCTACTAGGTGGTTGTACTTGCTTTTTATTTCTTTTTCTACTAGGTGGTTGTACCGGCTTTGTACTTCTTATTCTACTAGGTGGTTGTACTGACTTTGTATTTCATATTCTGCTAGTAGGTTGTATTGGCTTTACATTTCTTATTCTATTAGTAGGTTATACTGGCTTTGTATTTCTTATTCTACTAGGTGGTTTACTGGCTTTGTATGTCTTATTCTAATAGTAGGTTGTACTGGCTTTGTATTTCTTATTCTACTAGGTGGTTGTAATGGCTTTGTATTTCTTATTCTCCTAGGTGGTTGTACTGGCTTTGTATTTCTTATTCTACTAGGTGGTTGTACTGGCTTTGTATGTCTTATTCTACTAGTAGGTTGTACTGATTGTTTATTTCTTATTCTACTAGTAGGTTGTACTGGTTTTATATTTTTTATTATACTAGTTGGTTGTACGGGATTAGTATTTCTTATTCTACTAGTAGGTTGTACTGGCTTTGTATTTTTTCTTATACTACTTGGTTGTACTGAATTTGTATTTCTTATTCTACTGGTAGGGTGTACCTGCTTTGTATTTCTTATTCTACTAGGTGGTTGTACTGGCTTTGTATTTCCTATTCTACTAGTAGGTTGTACTGGCTTTTTATTTTGTATTCTACTATGTGGTTGTACTGGCTTTGTATTTCTTGTTTTACTAAGTGTTGTACTGGCTTTGTATTTCTTACACTAGTAGTAGATTGTACTGGCTTTGCATTTCTTATTCTACTATGTGGTTGTACTGACTTAGTCTTTATTATTCTACTAGGTGGTTGTACTGGCTGTGTATGTGTCTTATTTTACTAGTAGGTTATACTGGCTGTGTATTTCTTATTCTACTTGTAGGGTGTTCTGACTTTGTATTTCTTATTCTATTAGTAGGTTGTACTGGCTTTGTATTTCTTATTTTACTAAGTGGTTGTACTGGCCTTGTATGTCTTATTCTAGTAGCAGGTTGTACTGGCTTTGTATTTCTTATTCTACTAGCAGGTTATACTGGCTTTGTATTTCTTATTCTACTGGTAGGTTGTACTGGCTTTTTATTTCTTATTCTACTAGTAGGTTGTACTGGCTTTGTATTTCTTATTCTACTAGTAGGTTGTACTGGATTTGCATTTCTTATACTACTAGTAGGTTGTACTGGCTTTGTATTTCTTATTCTACTAGTAGGTTGTACTATATTTGTATTTCTTATTCTTCTAGTAGGTTGTACTCAGTTTGTATTTATTATTCTACTAGGTGGTTGTACTGTCTTTGTATTTATTATTTGACTAGGTGGTTGTACTGGCATCGTATATCTTATTCTATTTTGTAGTTGTACTGGCTTTGTATTTCTTATTCTACTAGGTGGTTGTACAGGCTTTCTATTTCTTAATTTACTAGTAGGTTGTATTGGCTTTGTATTTCTTCTTCTACTAGGTGGTTGTACTGGCTTTGTATTCTTATTCTACTAGGTGGTTGTACTGTCTTTTTATGTCTTATTCTACTAGGTGATTGTACTGGCTTCTTATTTCTTATTCTACTATTTGGTTGTACTGGATTTGTATTCTTATTCTACTAGGTGGTTGTACTGTCTTTTTATGTCTTATTCTACTAGGTGATTGTACTGGCTTCTTATTTCTTAATCTACTAGGTGTTTGTACGGGCTGTGTATTTCTTATTCTACTAGGTGGTTGTACTAGCTTTGTATTTCTTATTTTACTAGGTGGTTGTACTGATTGTTTATTTCTTATTCTACTAGGTGGTTGTTCTGGCTTTGTATGTCTTAGTCTACTAGTAAGTTGTACTGGCTTTGTATTTTTTATTCTACCAGGTGGTTGTACTGGCTTTGTATTTCTTATTCTACTAGTAGTTTATACTGGCTTTGTATTTCTTATTCTACTAGTAGGTTATACTGGCTTTGTATTTCTTATTCTACTAGTAGTTTATACTGGCTTTGTATTCTTATTCTACTAGGTGGTTGTACTGTCTTTTTATGTCTTATTCTACTAGGTGATTGTACTGGCTTCTTATTTCTTATTCTACTAGGTGGTTGTACTGGCTTTGTATTCTTATTCTACTAGGTGGTTGTACTAGCTTTGTATTTCTTAATCTACTAGGTGTTTGTACGGGCTGTGTATTTCTTATTCTACTAGGTGGTTGTTCTGGCTTTGTATGTCTTAGTCTACTAGTAAGTTGTACTGGCTTTGTATTTTTTATTCTACCAGGTGGTTGTACTGGCTTTGTATTTCTTATTCTACTAGGTGGTTGTACTGGCTTTGTATTTATTATTCTACTAGGTGGTTGTACTGGCTTTGTATTATTATTCTACTAGGTGGTTGTACTGACTTTGTATTTCTTATTCTACTAGGCGGGTGTAATGGCTTTGTATTTATTATTCTACTAGGTGGTTGTACTGTCTTTGTATTTATTATTCTACTAGTAGTTTGTATTTTCTTTTTGAAGGTAGCGAAGAAGCACGGCTTTCTTGGTAACACACAATAATTAGTGTATGATTATATAACTATATAGAGCCACTGCAGTAAAACTCTATACTTGTTAAGTAATAAAGCTGTTTGAACTTTTTTTCTAGTTTATACATCCTAGCTTTCGTGATACTCATAAGCAAATGAATGAAATCTCTGCTGTTTTATAATCTCTCTCTCTCTCTCTCTCTCTCTCTCTCTCTCTCTCTCTCTCTCTCTCTCTCTCTCTCTCTCTAGGGCACATGGGGCTTCCGCAAGGGTCCTCCACAAATGCCTGTCCTTCGCCTTTTTTTCTGCTCTTGCCCAGGTGAGCCCTCTATTGCTCAACATTATACTACAGGGGAGATATTTAAGCTTCCAGTAGTGGTTTATGTGTTCATCACCGTTCACACGAAACATTATGACTACAATCTGCCATAACTTCACCATGGTACTCACATAACACAGACATACCTTCAACATGGTACTCACATAAGACAGACATACTTTCACCATGGTAGTCACATAACACAGACATACATTCAACATGGTACTCACATAACACAGACATACATTCAACATGGTACTCACATAACACAGACATACATTCAACATGGTACTCACATAAGACAGACATACTTTCACCATGGTGGTCACATAAGAAAGATATACCTTCAACACGGTACTCACATAACACATATTACCTTCACCATGGTACTCACATAACACATATTACCTTCACCATGGTACTCACATAACACATATTACCTTCACCATGGTAGTCACATAACACAGACATACCTTCAACATGGTAGTTACATAACACAGACATACCTTCACCGTAGTAGTCACGTAACACAGACATACTTTCACCACGGTAGTCACATAAAACACACATAAAACATACAGCTAAATGTCACTGGTAGTTATTTCTGCAATTCCATTTTCACAGTTAATGAACATAGAGGCTCTCATAGTACTCTCTCCACTTTCACAGTTAACGAACAGAGAGGCCCTCACAGTACTCTCTCCACTTTCACAGTTAAAGAATAGAGAGGCCCTCAAAGTACTCTCTCCACTTTCACAATCAACGAACAGAAATGCCCTCAAAGTACTCTCTCCACTTTCACAATTAACGAACAGAGAGGCCCTCAAAGTGCCACTCTCTCCACGTTCACAGCTAACGAACAGAAAGGCCCTCAAAGTGTCATTGTCTCCACGTTCACAGCTAACAAACAGAGAGCCCTTCAAAGTGTTCTCTCAACGTTTATTGCTAACGAACAGAAAGGCCCTCAAAGTGCCCTATCTACTGTCACAGCTAACGAATAGAGAGGCCCTCAAAGTGCCCTATCCACGGTCACAGCTAACGAACAGAGAGGCCTTCAAAGTGCTCTTTCAACGTCTACAGGTAACGATCAGAGACCCCATAAAAGTGCTCTCCCAACGTTTAAAGGCAACGAACAGAGATGACTTCAAAGTGCTCTCTCAGCGTTTACAGCTAAAGAAGACAGAGCCCCTAAAAAGTGCTCTCTCCACCTTTACAGCTAACGATCAGAGCCTCTCAAAGTGCTTTCGAGATATTCAATATCCTCTCTCCGTGTTCACCGCTGATGAACAGAGAGCCCTTCAAAATTTTCTTGACACGTTCACAGTTAACGAACAGAGAGGCCATTAAAGTGCCACTCTATCCACGTTCACAGTTAAAGAACAGAGAGCCACTCAATGTGCTTTCGCTACGTTCACAATTAACGATCAGAGAGGGCCTCAAAGTGCCACTCTCTCCACGTTCACAGTTAAAGGAACAGAGAGGCCCTCAAAGTCCACTCTCCACGTTCACAGTTAAAGGAACAGAGAGGCGCTCAAAGTGCTCTCTTCACGTTCACAGCCTACAAACAGAGAGCCCATCAAAGTGATCTCTGAATGTTTAAAGCTAACGAACAGAGAGCCCCTCGAAGTGCTCTTTCAACGTTTACAGCTAAGGAACAGAGAGAACCTCAAAGTGTTCTCTCCACGTTCACAACTAACGAACACAAAGGACCTCAAATTATTCTCTCTACGTTTACAGCTAAAGAAAAGAGAGCCATTAAAGTGCTCTCTCCACATTTACAGCTAAAGAACGCAGAGCCCCTCAAAGTGCTCTCTCCACGTTCACAGTTAACGAACAGAGAGGCAATCAAAGTGCTTTCTCTGCGTTCACAGTTAACGAACAGAGGGTCCCCTTAAGTGCTCTCTCCACGTTCACAGTTCACGAACAGAGAGCCCCTCAAAATGCTCTCCCACGTTTACAGCTAATGAAGAGAGAGCCTCTCAAAGTGCTCTCTCCACGTTCACAGTTAACGTACAGAGAGTTTCTTCAAAGTGCTTTCGCCACGTTCATAGCTAAAGAACAGAGAGCCCCTCAAAGTGCTTTCTCCACGTTCATAGCTAAAGAACAGAGAGCCCCTCAAAGTGCTTTCTCCACGTTCATAGCTAAAGAACAGAAAGCCCCTCAAAGTGCTTTCTCCACGTTCATAGCTAAAAAACAGAGAGCCCTTCAAAATGCTTTCTTCACATTTACAGCTAAAGAAGAGAGAGAGAGCCCCTAAAATTATTTTCTCCACGTTTACAGCTAACTAAAAGAGAGCCCCTCAAAGTGCTTTCTCCACTTTTTCACCTAACTAACAGATAGCCCCTTTACTATCTCTACGTTTACAGCTAAAGAAGAGAGAGCCCCTCAAAGTGCTCTCTCTACGTATACAGCTAAAGAAGAGAAAGCCCCCCAAATTGCTCTCTCCATCTTCACAGTTAACGAACAGAGAGGCCCTCAAAGTGCCACTCTCTCCATGTTCACAGTTAACGAACAGAGAGGCCCTCAAAGTGCCACTCTCTCCATGTTCACAGTTAACGAACAGAGAGGCCCTCAAAGTGCCACTCTCTCCATATTCACAGTTAACGATCAGAGACGCCCTCAAAGTGCCACTCTCTCCATGTTCACAATTAACGAACAGAGAGGCCCTCAAAGTGCCACTCTCTCCATGATCACAGTTAACGAACAGAGAGGCCCTCAAAGTGCCATTCTCTCCATATTCACAGTTAACGATCAGAGACGCCCTCAAAGTGCCACTCTCTCCATGTTCACAGTTAACGAACAGAGAGGCCCTCAAAGTGCCACTCTCTCCATATTCACAGTTAACGATCAGAGAGGCCCTCAATGTGCCACTCTCTCCATGTTCACAGTTAACGAACAGAGAGGCCTTCAAAGTGCCACTCTCTCCACGTTCACAGTTAACGAACAGAGAGCCTCTCAAAGTGCCATTCTCTCCATGTTCACAGTTAACGAACAGAGAGGCCCTCAAAGTGCCACTCTCTCCATGTTCACAGTTAACGAACAGAGAGGCCCTCAAAGTGCCACTCTCTCCATGTTCACAGTTAACGAAAAGAGAGGCCCTCAAAGTGCCACTCTCTCCATATTCACAGTTAACGATCAGAGAGGCCCTCAAAGTGCCACTCTCTCCATGTTCACAGTTAACGAACAGAGAGGCGCTCAAAGTACCATTCTCTCCATGTTCACAGTTAACGAACAGAGAGGCCATCAAAGTGCCACTCTCTCCATGTTCACAGTTAACGAACAGAGAGGCCTTCAAAGTGCCACTCTCTCCACGTTCACAGTTAAGGAACAGAGAGGCCCTCAAAGTGCCACTCTCTCCATTTCACAGTTAACGAATAGAGAGGCCCTCAAAGTGCCACTCTCTCCATGTTCACAGTTAACGAACAGAGAGGCGCTCAAAGTGCCACTCCGAACAGAGAGGCGCTCAAAGTGCCACTCTCTCCATATTCACAGTTAACGAACAGAGAGCCCCTCCAAGTGCCACTCTCTCCATGTTCACAGTTAACTAACAGAGAGGCCCTCAAAGTGCCACTCTCTCCATGTTCACAGTTAACTAACAGAGAGGCCCTCAAAGTGCTTTCTCCACGTTACAGTTAACGAACAGAGAGGCCCTTAAAGTGCTTTCTCCACGTTACAGTTAAGGAACAGAGAGGCCCTCAAAGTGCACGAGAACTCACATAAAAAACTCTGCAAGTGAATTTGAAAGTATCCTTTGTAAAACTAAGGTCCTTACAGCCGTCCTCACCTTAGCTTCCTGCCCGCATTATTTTTCTTCTTTCCTCAAGTATCCATTCATACAACCATGTATAGCAACAGTGTTATAAAAAGCGTTTTAGGTCAGGGCTAGCCTGCCCAGAAACACATTTAAGACAGACATAGAAATACCACAAATATGTATTTTTTAATTCCAAGTTCCAACCAAAATCATTCCATAGAGCGTTAACCTTTCCTTCATCTTAAGACACCGGATGTTGGCCTTTATGGTCCAGTCATTGGCCCCATCTCCCGAAATAGATCCCTGATAAAAGCGCTTTTTCTGGATACAGAACAAAGATCAATTGACGGAATTGTGTGGGTACACGCATGTGCGCGTTCAAATGTTCTAGTTCACCTCACTTACTTCCTGTCACGTGATGGAAAAAATTTGTTCGCATATTTTTTTTTTTTATTTGTTGCTTACACCATACCTGTACAATCACGTGGTCCGACGATGATGACAAATGTCAAATGGTTCATTTTTTGAGATGTCAAACATTTTTGTTTTCTGCCTGAAACACAATGTCGTCGTCATTGTTTGTTCTATTGTTTGTTCTACTGTTTGTTCTATTGCTCGCAGCAGCTCACACATTTGCTTACATATTATCACATCTGCATACATATTACCACATTTGCTTAATATTCTCACACATTCTCACATTTACTTACATATTCTCACACATTCTCACATTTACTTACATATTCTCACACATTCTCACATTTACTTACATATTCTCACATTTACTTACATATTCTCACATTTACTTACATATTCTCACATTTACTTACATATTCTCACATTTACTTACATATTCTCACATATTCTCACATTTACTTACATATTCTCACATTTACTTACATATTCTCACATTTACTTACATATTCTCACATTTACTTACATATTCTCACATGTGTTCATATATTATCAGAGTTGCTCACATATTCTCACAGCTGTTCACATATTCTCACAGCTGTTCACATATTCTCACAGCTGCTCCCATATTCTCCCAATTGCTCACATATTCTCACATTTACTTACATATTCTCACATTTACTTACATATTCTCACATTTGCTCACATATTCTCACAGTTGCTCACATATTATTTAAACTTTTCAATATCTCTTCCACACTTCTGATGCCCTTCTGTTCTTTCACAGCAATCTTGTGTGTATTGTTTTTTGTCTTTTCTTATGTTTCTTCCTACTTCTTTTGGTGGTAGAAGCGAACGAAGAAGAAGTAAGTGATAGAATCCTCACAATCAGACTTAAGGTCACTCCTAGAAATATAACAATCATCCAGATATATGCACCTACATCAGTAGCAGAAGAAGAGGATGTAGAAGACTTTTATAACACACTGCAAACGACGATAGACCAGGTACGGAAAAACGACTTTATCAGGACACAGTAAAGTGATTGGGAGGACTCAGACAACATTTTAGGGTGTGAGTGTAGTTTCTAAATTCATCTTTCTCTCTATCTCTTTATCTCTCTGTCTCTCTCAACACGTGACTCGCCAACCATCAAGTACTAAAATGACATAGTTAGAAAGTAACTTGTTAGACATTGTTAGAAATTATTTTAATGTTTGTTTTAAAACATATGTTAGAAGATCTATATTTACAATGTATTTTTGTTTATGTATATGTGTGTGTGTGTATGTGTGCGTGAGTGCTATTTTATTAGGTTAATTACTTCTTCTCTTTTACCTTGAATGTAGTAGTTAAATCTTACACTCTTTTGATATGTTTTTTCCTAATTTAATTTGTATTTTTGTACTAAATCAAGTGTGTGGGAAGAATGAAAGATGGAGTGATGAAGGGCAGAATGTAAGACGGGCCTGCGTGCCCAATTCTTTACCCTTGAAAAATAAAGATTATTCATTCATTCATTCATTCTCTCTCTCTCTCTCTCTCTCTCTCTCTCTAGATCTTTCTAGAGGTGTGTGTGTGTGTATGAGGAAGTAGAGGAGTTTGAAAAACAGGAGAGTGGGGAGGGGGGAGGAAATAGAGAGTTTGTATAACAGAATTTTGTGTGTGGAAGAGGGAGTAGAGGAGTTTGTATAACAGGAGTGTGTGTGTGGAAGAGGGAGTAGAGGAGTTTGTATAACAGGAGTGTGTGTGGCGGAGAGGGAGTAGAGGAATTTGTATAAACGAACTGTGTGTGTCTGTGAGTGAGTGAGTGTGTGAGTGAGTGTGTGAGTGAGTGAGTGAGTGAGTGAGTGAGTGAGTGAGTGAGTGAGTGAGTGAGCGAGAGTGACTTTCTCAGTGAGAACAAGGAAAAAAAATCACGCTCATAACAAATTTCCATCACAGCTCTCTCTCTCTGTCTCTCTTTGTCTCCCTCTCTGTCTCTCCCTCTCTGTCTCTCTTTGTCTCCCTCTCTGTCTCTCTTTGTCTCCCTCTCTGTCTCTCCCTCTCTGTCTCTCTGTCTCCCTCTCTGTCTCTCCCTCTCTGTCTCTCTGTCTCCCTCTCTGTCTCTCCCTCTCTGTCTCTCCCTCTCTGTCTCTCTGTCTCCCTCTGTCTCTCCCTCTCTGTCTCTCCCTCTCTGTCTCTCCCTCTCTGTCTCTCTCTCTCTGTCTCTCTTTGTCTCCCTCTCTGTCTCTCCCTCTCTGTCTCTCTTTGTCTCCCTCTCTGTCTCTCCCTCTCTGTCTCTCTTTGTCTCCCTCTCTGTCTCTCTTTGTCTCCCTCTCTGTCTCTCCCTGTCTCTCTCAGTTCTCTGACTCTCTCTGTCTCTGTCTGTCTGTGTGTGTGTGTTTGACTGCGTGTGTGTTTTTCCTTCCTGGAAAAGGGGTGAGGTGGGAGGAGTCCCGAGTGAGCATCGAGCACAAGAACAGAATTAATAAATCAAGAAATGAAGACTGAAGAAGTAAGATTAAAGTACTTTAGTTTTCTGCTCTATGGCACTTTATTTAGCTGATGGAAACTCAGTCTTGAGTTCGAGGTATGAGGAAAGTTAAATTTAGCTGATGGAAACTCAGTCTTCAGTTCGAGGTATGAGGAAAGTTAAATTTAGCTGATGGAAACTCAGTCTTCAGTTCGAGATATGAGGAAAGTTAAATTTAGCTGATGGAAATTCATGACTTTCAGTCTTCAGTTCGAGGTATGAGGAAAGTTAAATTTAGCTGATGGAAATTCATGACTTTCAGTCTTCAGTTCGAGGTATGAGGAAAGTTAAATTTAGCTGATGGAAATTCATGACTTTCAGTCTTCAGTTCGAGGTATGAGGAAAGTTAAATTTAGCTGATGGAAATTCATGACTTTCAGTCTTGTGTTTGAGGTATGAGGAAAGTTAAATTTAGCTGATGGAAATTCATGACTTTCAGTCTTCAGTTCGAGGTATGAGGAAAGTTAAAACATAAATAGGTTGTAAGGACTGTTATAGGCGGAGGTGGGGTGGGGGATACGCTCTCCACTTCAATTAAATGTCATGTCTCCAAGGCGTGCGTCTCAAATAGCCTCTGACACTCCAGGTCCAACACCTGACCTTCTCGTGGCGGAACTGTTTAAACTGACAGGAGAAGGGGCGAAGGCGAATATCTGGAGCCTGAAAACCAGACGCTTTGGCTGGATGAGAGTCTCGTTTGGTAGCTCATCTACCGCTGCTGGCGGGATTCTTCAGCTGCAGTGAGTGGAGTGAAACTCCTCCCGGCCAATGAAGAAAAATGCGATTAGGGTTGCCGCGCAGCGCAGTCGTAGAAAAGGTGAAGGAAAGAATTAAGGGAAGTAACCAGTAGTCTCAGATCAGGGCTATTCAAATCATGGCACCCCTTCTTAGAAGCCGGCCACGTCCTATGTACACCCATACTGGGGCATATTGCCTAAATCAGCTTAACTCAGGGGTTAAACTAAGATACCGCTGGTAAGATTCTTCGGCTGAGGCGCGTGGAGTGAAACTGCGAAAATGCGAAAACGCGATTAGGGTTGCCGGGCGGCGTCGCTGTGAAAAGGTAATGGAAAGGATAAAGTGAAGTTTAATCGGTATGTCCTGTAGTCTCGCGGCGAGAGTTACTCGTACCACAGCACCTCTGCTCTAGAAGTGGCCCACGTCTGATAATACACCCATACTGGTGAAATATTCCTAAACCGAATTAACCCAGCGGTGAAAGTTGATGACTACTCAGGTCACAGTACCTCCGCTCTAGAAGTCGGTCACGTCCTAAACACGCCCATACTGTGATAATACGCCTAAATCGGCTCAACCCAGAGGTGAAACTTACTAGTGGCGATTATTCGTTCTCCTCGACAAAAGCTCCGTCCTGATCACAACTAGGAAGGGTAGCGGCCACGACCACAAAACGCTGAAGTCGGAGACACTGGACCAGGGCAGTCTAGATAGGCAACCACCTCTCACCCGACGGGGATATATGCGTACCCTAATCACGATGAGGTTTTCCGGTGAGAAAGTCCAATGCTGGACTGGATGGGCAACCACCTCTCACCCGGCCCCCGCCGGATATCCCAAAACACGTCGAGGTTTTTCGGTGAGAAAGTCCAGCTCTAGGGTGGATGGCAACCACCTCTCACCTGGGGATATACTGATATCCAAAACACGTCGAGGTTTTCCACAGTGTCACGCAAACCCGCTTCTGCAACCCACCGAGAATAAAGGACCAAGCCCCGCGATACTCTGAACCTCTTGTGGTCCTCTCGGGGATCTCGTGTGGTCCTCTTAGGACCACAGGAGTAAATTTAGTAGGATCACGGGGCGGTCTTGGTGGTAGAAGCGAACGAAGAAGAAGAAGAAGAGGAAGAAGAAGAAGAAGAAAACAAGTGATGGAAATTCATAACTTTAAGCCTTGTGTTCGAGGTATGAGGAAAGTTAAAACAGAAAATGGAACATTCATATTGTCCTACATTTCAGTCAAATATTTACGCGTTGTTGGTCTGCCCAACATCTTTTCTTCTTTTATTATTTTCGTATATTTGACCTATATGTTTACTCCTTCGTTCGTATATTTGATTTACATGTTTGCTTCTCTCATACATCATCATCATCATCATCATCATCACCATCATCATCATCATCATTATCATCTCGTGTCGTCTCCCCAAGGAAAGTTGGCTCCAATGAATCTCCACTCTGCTCTGTCTTGTCTTTGTAGTGCATTTGGCCAAGGTATCTCGCTGTTGTTCACTCGTCTATATCGCTGCTGTCCTTCCCGTTCATGGCGCTGTTGTCCACTCGTCTATGTCGCTGCTGTCTACCCGTCTATGTCGGTGCTGTCCATCTCGTCCATGGCGCTGTTGTCCACTCGTCTATGTCGGTGCTGTCTACCCGTCTATGTCGCTGTTGTTCAATCGTCTATGTCGCTTCTGTCCATCCTGTCTATGTCGCTGTTGTCCACCCGTCCATGGCGCTGCTGTCAACCCGTCTATGTCGCTGTTGTCCACCCGTCTATGTCGCTGTTGTCCACCCGCCTATGTCGCTGCTGTCCACCCGTCCATGGCGCTGCTGTCAACCCGTCTACGTTGCTGCTGTACTCCCGTCCATGTCGCTGCTGTCCACCCTTCTTCGTTGCTGCTGTCCACCCGTCCATGTCGCTGTTGTCCACCCGTCTACGTTGCTACTGTCCACCCGTCTACGTTGGTGCTGTCCACCCGTCTACGTTGCTGGTGTCCACCCGTCTACGTTGCTGCTGTACTCCCGTCTACGTTGCTGGTGTCCACCCGTCTACGTTGCTGCTGTCCACTCGTCTACGTTACTACTGTCCACCCGTCTACGTTGCTGCTGTCCACCCGTCCATGTCGCTGCTGTCCACCCCTCTATGTCGCTGTCGTCCTCTTGTTTTTTCCCTTCGATCTTCCCCTTAAGAAGGGTCTTCAGTATAGTACTGTGCCTCTTGATATCCTCAAAGTATCTTATCTGTTTTATCCGTATGATTTTCAGTATTTCTCTTTACACTTGTTGTTGTGATATTTGTTGTGATGTAAGTGTGAACGATTACGTTTTGTGATGGGGATGTGTACGGCCTGGACCAGAACGTAATAGTCTACTGGTTGGTAGTGTGATGTTTCCATGGTTAGTGATGTGTTATTGGTCATTCGTTGTATGAGGCATAACCCGGGGGGGGGGGGGCGTTTTCCTGGCACATATGGTTGGTAGTCGTGAAGTTTGTTTAGATACATTCATATTGTGTGTGATTTAGGGAAGACTGATTGTCCCTGCTAATGATCTCTACCCGTGCGGCCTCAAGTGATGTAAGTTTTGGTGTGTTTTGATGTAATTTTTTATGTAAGTTTTGGTGCGTTTTGATTAAAATTTTTATGTAAGTTTTGGTGCGTTTTGATTAAAATTTTTATGTAAGTTTTGGTGCGTTTTGATTAAAATTTTTATGTAAGTTTTGGTGTGTTTTGATGTAATTTTTTATGTAAATTTTAGTGCGTTTTGATGTAATTTTTTGTGTAAATTTTGGTGCGTTTTGATGTAATTTTTTATGTAAGTTTTGTGCCGTAGTGTGAACTGTCTTGCAGGTGACGCTCTGTTTAGTGTTGAAGTGAGATATACGTGAAGTCAATGTTCTTGCTGATTAATATTTATTGATATGTAATTCTCCTTACTGGGAAAAGCTGGGGCGATTATCCCCAACCTAGAGCGTCACAGGTGGCGGATGATGAAAGTCCTCCAGATATGGAGGATCCCTGTCAATAAGGAGTTATCCAAATAAGCAGGCGCGGACCAGCTGGCGGTAGACTCAGAGAGCGAGGTGGGGTAGTAGGTAGCTCTACTACTCCTATAAAGTGCCTCATGTGCTCAGTGAAGGGAATACCAGGCGGGTAAGAGGCGCCTTAAAACCTCTCGCTCCCTCTGCTATGCGATTATGACAAGGAGCCCAAAGGCTAGCGGAACAAACCGACAGAAGGAAACGGGAACCCACTGTTGTAGCTCCCAAGAACAATTATGCGTATTCAGAGTAATAGATTTATCATGAACGACGTTAATGGATATTCCTCTGGAACAGCCTCGTCCGGTAGGGCAGCTCACGAGCCACAGGTGAGGCCAGGTCGTCATCAAACTACTTGTGGCAAAACTAACAAGTTCAAAATAGCAACATGGAATGTTAGAACTTTATTCCAGGCTGGAAAACTGGAAAATGTAAAGAGGGAAAAGGAAAGGATGAAGATCAACATATTACGAATAAGTGAAGTTAGATGGACAGGTGCAGGGAAGATAAACTCTGATAAATATACAATAATATATTCAGGAAGTGAGAAACATGAACGAGGATTAGGAATAATATTTGACGAACAAGCAGTAAGGACAACTGTAGGATATTTGAACATCTCGGACCCAGTCCTGCTAGTTCAACTGAAAGGACGACTAATAAACTTAAATATTATACAAGTGTACGCTCCAACATCTGAAAGTTCTGAAGAAGATGTGCAGCTATTTTATAATGACATAGAGACAGCAATAAAACACACAAAGTCACATGAAGTTACCATAGTCATGGGAGATTTTAATGCCAAAGTTGGTAAAGGAAGAACTTCAGACATCGTTGGTGACTATGGACTGGGGGAGAGGAATGACAGAGGTTGTAAATTAAATGAATGGGCAATAATACACAGCATGGTTGTAGGAAACAACTGGTTTAAACAACATCCCCGAAGACTGGCAACGTGATGCAGCCCAGACAAAAAGATTTTTAACCAGATAGACTACATATTAACAAACGATTCTGCAATGCATTACTGACAACAAAAACAATGCCAGAAGCTGACTGCAATAGTGACCATGACCCACTCTGTGGAAAAATTAGAATAAAGCTAAAGAAAGCATGCAAAAAAAGTGAGAAACATTAAACTGAATACAGAACTCCTTAAGATGTCGCCTGTCATCCATTTATTTTTAGGGGCTTGTGTTTTTGGTGGTATTATCTCATAAACAGATTGGTGGATATAATCTCTTAACATTGCCCATTGTTCATTTATACTATTTATCTTTGCTATTGCACTGTATCTATTTGTTATAATAACTTTGTATTGTTCTTGCAGTTCTTGGTCATTTTTAAGACTTATGGACGAGAAGAAGGAGTAAAAATAACTAAGAAAAATATAGCAGATAAATAAAGAAATAAGACCAAATGCAGAGAAGCAAAGGAAGTGTGGTTAAATGAACAGTGCAGACAAACAGAGGACTCTCATAATAAAGACAGCACAAACATGCACACATAAATTAGTGAACTCAAAGGCAGGAAAACAAAATATACCACAGGATGCCTGAAATCAAAAGAAGGTAAAATGTTAATGGGAAAAGAAGACATTGTGGACAGGTGGACAGAGTACATCGGTGAGCTATATGGAGGAGAAAGACCAGAATTAACACCAGATACTGAAAATTGTGATGGACCACCAATACTTGAAGATGAAATCATAAATTCCTTCAAACACATGAAGAAAGGAAAAACGACTGGTCCTGATAATATAACAATAGAAGAAATAGAGGCGCTAGAGGGGACAGGAAAAAAAATAATGACGTTAATGAATGGCATTTACAACATTGGTTATATGCCCAGTGACCTGCTTAAATCCACGTTTATAGCACTACCAAAAGAAACCAGGTGCAAAGGAATGTGATGACCACCGGACTATCAGTCTTTCATGTCACATAACGAAGCTACTTCTGAGAATTATTATGAGAAGAGCAAGGAAAAAGATAAAAATGGAAATAGCAGATGAACAGTTTGGATTTGTTGAAGGAAAGGGAACACACAATGCCATTTATGCTTTATGAACACTAACAGAAAGAGCTTTAGAAGTACAGAAAGATCTCTACTTATGCTTCATTGACTACACCAAGGCATTCGACAAAGTGAAACATAATGAAATTATTAAAATGCTTGAAGACATCAACTTAGACGGCAAAGACCTGAGGATTGTAAAAGATCTATACTGGCAGCAAGAAGCAGCAGTTCGAGTTGAAAATAGAACTAGAAAATATCAGCCTATAAACAAGGATGTGTATTATCTCCAGACCTTTTTTTCTCTGTACAGCGATAATATTCTGAGAACGATCATCACAGAACCAGGCATAAAAATTGAAGGATACAATATTAACAACCTTTGGTATGCTGACGACACAGTACTGATAGCTGAGACCTGCAAAATCTCTTGGATAAAGTCGTTAAAGGAAGTGAACAGAAAGGTAATACTTTAAACATACAAAAAGACAGAGATTATGGTTGTATCTAAGAAACAGAATCCACCAACATGCAGTATAAAATTAAACGGAACTATTCTAAAGCAGGTGCAGAAATTCAAATACCTTGGAGTAGTAATAACTTCAGATGGGAAATCTTATCTTATATCTTATATCCTTCCCGTGCCGTTAGACGTCACATAGGGCTCGCAAAGTAGTTCGCCAATTTTTCCTGTCTTCGGCGAGTCTTTCAACCTCAACAAAGGATTTTATGCCTGTTAACTTGGCCTCTCTTAATAATGTCCTCGTCAGAGTTTCACGCGGTCTGCCCCTTTTTCTTTGGCCTGTTGTGTTCCACTTGATAGCTTGTTTTGGGATTCTCTGATCATTTCTTCTCATTAAGTGACCAACATATGTCCATCTCCTTTTCCTGATCACCCGTGAGACTGGTTGTTGTTCAGTCATCTGTCTTATCTCTGCATTGTTCTTGAATTCATTCCACTTGATGTCAAGTATTTTCCTTAGGCATTTGTTTTCAAAAGAGTCTAATTTCTTTTCTATTTCTTTAGTTGTTTTCCAGCTTTCGCATGCATAAATGATGGTGGATATTACATTTGAATTGAATAGTCTTAACTTGGTTTTTGTGCTTATAACTTTTGAATTCCATATGTTCTCAAGATTCTTGAAGATTGATGCTGCTTTTGCAATTCTGATCCTAACTTCCTTTCTAGTGTCACCATCCTGGTCTATGTAGCTGCCAAGGTATGCAAATTGATTGACTTCTTCAATATCTGTCCCTTCTATGTGTATTTTTCCATTTTGATTGATGGGAATTTTCATTATTTTTGTTTTGTTAATTTCAAGTCCTATTTTGCTAGCCAGTGAAGATAGGCTGTCTGTTTTTTTTTTTTGCATGGAATTCACATTATTACTGATAAGAGTTATGTCATCAGCAAAATCAAGATCTTCTAGTTGGGTCCCATGTACCCAGTCAATACCTGTGTTACCTGTGCAGCATTTTGTCATTATGAAGTCTATTGTAATCCCAAAAAGTAAAGGAGACAGTATACATCCTTGTTTCACGCCTGTTTCAATCTGGAACCATTCACTCATCCCTTCTTCTGTCTTGACTGCACAACCATATCCATTGTATAAGTCCTTAATGATGTTGACAATTTTAGATGGTATTCCATATAGACATAAAATTCTCCATAATGAATCTCTGTGTATGCTATCAAATGCCTTCTTAAAATCTATGAAATTCAGTATTAATGGTTTCTGCTTTTCAATATGTTCTTCAAGTATTATTCTGAGAGTAAAGATCTGGTCGAGACAGCTTCTCCCTTTTCGAAATCCTGCTTGTTCTTCTCTCATTGCAGTATCCACTATATCTTTGAGTCTATTCAAAATGACCTTGCAAAATACTTTTGACACAGCTGATATTAAGGTTACTCCTCTCCAGTTGTTACAGTCACTAAGGTTGCCCTTTTTTGGTATTTTAACAATGATTCCCTTCTTCCAATTAGAAGGGACCTTTTCTTCTTTCCAAATCTTGTTAAACATTCTCTGTAGTTGTCTCATGTTGTCACTATTGATAGCTTTTAGCATCTCGGCTGTTATTTCATCTTCACCTGCAGCTTTGTTGTTAGCCATTAAATTCACTGCTGTTTCAATTTCATGCAATTTAATTTCATCTAGATTGACATTTAGTTGTGGGGCTGGTAAGTCAGTTTCAAGGTTTAACAATTCTTTTGGGTGTGGTCAATTAAGTATTTCTTGGAAGTGTTCAGCCCATCTTTGCTTTTGGTCTTTATTTGATGTTAATAGTGTTCCAGTTTTGCTAAGGATTGGTCTTTCTTTAGATGTAATAGTACCTGTTAGCTTCTTTTGTATGTTATATAAAGGTTTGCTGTCTCCTGTTTTTGCTGCTTTTTCTGCCTCTTTCGCCATATTGTCTATGTATTCTCTTTTGTCCCTTCTAGCTGAACTTTTTACTTTCTTGTCTATGTTTTTGTATTTTGCTTTTGCTGAATCTCTTTCATGATCTGCTTTTGCATTCACCATGCAGAACAGAAATTAGGAACAGAATAGGCCAAGCAAAGACTGCATTTCAGAGAATGAGAAACATATTATCCAACACATCCTTATCAATGAATGTTAGAAAACGAGTACTAAAATGCTATATTGAACCCATCTTGTTATATAGAAGTGAATCATGGACAATAGGCAAGTCTGCACAAAAATCATTGGAAGCAGCAGAAATGTGGTTTATTAGAAGAATGTTGCGAATCTCCTGAACAGCAAAAATAACTAATGAAGAATGTATGAGAAGAGCTGAAGAGACAAAAAATCTTGTCAAAAAATAATAATAATAATAAAATAAGAGAGAGAGAGAGAAAGAGTCAATGTACTTTCATAGGAGATGCAATGAGAAGAGGGGGCACTGAAAATATTATAACAAAAGGGAAAATAGAAGGAAGAAGATCAAGAGGAAGATCAAGAGAAATGATATTGGACAATCTTACGAGATGGTGTGAGAGGAGGTCACCAACTGAGCTGATGGCCTGCATGAAGGATCGTGTATTCTGGAGAAGCATAATAGCCAACACCAGTCGGCACGGCACCTGATGATGATGAATTTTCATTGTTAGTATTTGCTTGTTGAGATGCCATGTTCTGATTGTAAGTGTTCACACTGATTATTTTATATGCATGTTGTTGATTGACTGCCGTAGATTGACGACATGTGTGAAGCTGGCAGAATGTTTCATTCTTATTTGTTCTTAAGTATTGTAAATCTTATTTGTTCTCAAGTATTGTAAATCTTATTTGTTCTCAAATATTGTAAATCTTATTTGTTCTCAAGTATTGTAAATCTTATTTGTTCTCAATTATTGTAAATCTTATTTGTTCTCAAGTACTCTAAATCTTATTTGTTCTCAAGTATTGTAAATCTTATTTCTTCTAAAGTATCGTGAATCTTCGTTGTTCTAAAGTATCGTGAATCTTCGTTGTTCTCAAGTATCGTGAATCTTATTTGTTCTCAAATATCATGAATCTTATTTGTTCTCAAGTATCGTGAATCTTACTTGTTCTCAAGTATCGTGAATCGTATTTGTTCTCAAGTACTGTGAATCTTATTTGTTCTCAAATATCGTGAATCTTATTTGTTCTCAAATATCGTGAATCTTATTTGTTCTCAAGTATCGTGAATCTTATTTGTTCTCAAATATCGTGAATCATATTTCAGCTTGTGCTGATTTTAGCACAAGAAGATGTTGCTTCATGTACTTACTGGTGTTGTTTAGACGGAACTTCAGTAGAAGACATTTTTAGTTCTGTGTTGAAGAAATACCTGAAGACGTGTGTTATAGTGCCTTGCGGGGGCCTCATGATGCTATAGACCCACAGGTTAATATAAATGTTCATGCCATTTCATCCTGAAGGCCCCATTCTTGGTCTTCTTTCTTTACTATATATATTAACAACTTACCACTACATTTAAAGCACTCTTCACGTGATCGTTTCGCTGACGACTGTACTGTTTACAATAGTGACTGTGACATCAATAACATACAGACAACGCTCCAAAATGATATAAACAGTTTGATTAAATGGAGTAATAAAAATGGTATGTTGATAAACACCAATAAAACAAAATCCATGCTTATCACTTCAAGACAGAAACTGCAGAATGCAACAAAAACAGTTTTGTACTGGGACTAAGGCAATAAAAAATGTTCATGAACATAAAACTCTAGGACTCATCATTGATCAGCATTTAACTTGGAATTCTCACGCACATAACCTAACAAACCTGGTTGCGCAGAAAGTTTACCACATAGCCAAAATTAAACACTTTATCGACAACGACACAAGAAAGATATACTATATATCACACATACAAACACACTTAGATTACTGTTCCATAATCTGGGATGGATGCTCCGTCTCACACACAAAAATGCTCCACTCACTTCACAAATGAGCATTAAATCTGATTTGTGACAAACACCCAGTACAGACTGTAGATCAGCACAAACACCCAGTACAGACTGTAGATCAGCACAAACACCCAGTACAGACTGTAGATCAGCACAAACACCCAGTACAGACTGTAGATCAGCACAAACACCCAGTACAGACTGTAGATCAGCATAAAAAACTCAAAATAATTCTACCCCTCAGAAATAGAGTCATTTTTAACAAAGTTAAGTTTGTTCACAGAATTCTGTCGCACAATGCTCCGCCTTACTTGTGGTCACTGTTTACGTATAACACTAAACATAGCCAGCGTTTAAAAAACTGTCTTCTTCGTAAACCCAGGATTGATCTGTACAAGAAAAGGCTACCAAACTCTGCAGTACAGCTCTGGAACATCCTCCCCTACCATTTAAAATCCATTAGTAATACTTCATCCACACTGCCAAAAAATGGTAACTTGAAATTATGCACAAACTACAGAACTGTTGCCCTGATTAGTCATGCCAGTACAATTCTGTTAAAAATCATAATGGGTGGACATCGTAAGAAAATAGAAAAAGAGGTCAATATGGTCCAAGCTGGTTTCAGGCAAGTAAGAGAATCAAGAGATCATATATTCAATATAAGATTAATAATAGAGAAATGAAAGAATTTATCGTGAATCTATATTTATCGTTGATAAACTACTCAAAGGCATTTGGTTGTGTACAACACCAGAAACTCTTGGAAATAATGGGAAAATGGGATTTCCAACACATTTGATACAATTAACATCACTGCTGTATCTAGACCAAAAAGCAACAGTAAGAATAAATGGTGGAACAACAACTTGGTTTGACATAAAACAAGGGGTCCGTCAGGGGTGCATATTGTCGCCTTACTTATTTAACTTGTATACTGAACATATAAATAGGAATGTTAGAGAAGATTAGACAAAGAATATTACGATGCCATAACAATTGGAGGTTATGAAATACCAGAGATTAGATATACTAATGACACAGTATTACTGTCCACAACACAAAAAGGAATGGAGAAACTAATTATGTCAGTCCGTAAGAACAGCGAAGAGCAAAACCTCTATCTTAATGCGAAGAAATTTAAACTGATGACAACTGACAAAATAAACAAGGCAGCTGATATATATATATATATATATATATCAATGAATTTAAGAACAATGCAGAGATAAGACAGATGATTGAACAACAACCAGTCTCATGGGTGATCAGGAAAAGGAGATGGACATATGTTGGTCACTTGATGAGAAGAAATGATCAGAGAATCACAAAACAAGCTATCAAGTGGAACACAACAGGCCGAAGAAAAAGAGGCAGACCGCGTGAAACTCTGAAGAGGACATTATTAAGAGAGGCCAAATTAACAGGCATAAAATCCTTTGATGAGGTTAAAAGACTCGCCGAAGACAGGAAAAATTGGCAAACTACTTTGCGAGCCCTATGTGATGTTTAACGGCAAGGGAAGGATATAAGATATATCAATGAGGAAAATCTGGAAGAAGTGGAGAGTTTTGAATATCTTGGATCACTGCTAACTAATAATGGAGATACATTGAGGAAAATTAAATGGAGGACATGTATCGCTCTTCAGAAAGTAAACCAACTAAAGAATCTGTAGAGAGAAACAGACAGAACCACAAAAATAAGATATTTAAGAGCATGCATTTTCCCCATCGCCTGTAAGACCTGGACACTTAACAAAACAGCTGAGAAACACATAAATGCCTTTGAATGTAAATGCTACAGAACAGTTCTTCAAATATCGTGGACACAAAAAAGAACAAATTTATCCATACTACAATAAATTAATACTGAAGAAGGCTGGCTAGTAAAGCATATTAAGGGAGAAAAAACTTAAATATTTTGGAGACATTAGACGTCATAATAATCTAGAGAAAACCATTTTGGAAGGGTACATAATGGGAAAAAGAAAGAGAGGAAGACCAAGGCGAAGATGGATGCAAGACATCGTTGATGATCTGCAAATGGATGCATCAGCAGCAGGCCATCTTGCTCACAACCGAGAGGCCTACAGGAGAGCTGTTAGGAAGCAAAGTTCCGCAAGGGACATGCAAATGAATGAATACATCATCCTTTAACTCAAACCTGTTTCATTATTTACTTGCTTGTAATTATATGCCTCCACAGAATAACCAGCACTCTCTCAACCCATGACTCGCTAGCCATCAAATACTAAAATGACATATAGTTCAAAAAGTAACTTGTTAGATATTGTTAGAAATTATTTTAATATTTGTTAAAAAACATATGTTAGAAGATCTGTACTGACAATGTATTTTTGTTTATGTATATATCTGTGTGTGCGCGTGTATGAGTGTTATTTTATTTGATTAATTACTTCTTCTCTTTTACTTTGAATGTAATAGTTTAATCTTACACTCTTTTTGTATGTTTGTTTTCCTCATGTAATTTGTATACTTGTATTAAATCGAATGTATGGGATAAATGAAAGATGGAATGATGAAGGGCAGAATGTAAGACTGGCCTACGTGTCCAGTTCTTCGCCCTTTAAAAATAAAGATTATTCATCCATTCACTGTGATATTGTCGGTCTGCTAATGTTCATATTACACTTTTATGAGCCCTGAGATGATTAATGAAGTTTGAATCATTTATCGTATTACTTGTTAATCATCTTCACTGTCCATATCCATATCATGTTCACTCCCCGCTATAGTTGCCATCATTACTATTTAATATTCTTAATTGTCGCATGTTGTTATGTCACTGACACTTGTTATTACGCTATGTCTGGTCTATGGGATTAAGTAGATGTTCTTCACTTGTTATTATGCTATGTCTGGTCTATGGGATTAAGTAGATGTTCTTCACTTGTTATTACGCTATGTCTGGTCTATGGGATTAAGTAGATATTCTTTACTTGTTATTACGCTATGTCTGGTCTATGGGATTAAGTAGATGTTCTTCACTTGTTATTACGCTATGTCTGGTCTATGGGATTAGTTAGATGTTCTTCACTTGTTATTACGCTATGTCTGGTCTATGGGATTAATTAGATGTTCTTCACTTGTTATTAAGCTATGTCTTTTCTATGGGATTAAGTAGATGTTCTTCACTTGTTATTACGCTATGCCTGGTCTATGGGATTAAGTAGATGTTCTTCACTTGTTATTACGCTATTTCTGGTCTATGGGATTAAGTAGATGTTCTTCACTTGTTATTACGCTATGTCTGGTCTATGGGATTAGTTAGATGTTCTTCACTTGATCATGGGCTTTCTTGACTCGTGTTGAACATTGTTATGTTGATGGATGTCTTTAGCAATTATTACAATTACATTAAGTATGCACCAGACCAAGAAAAGAGAACCAGGCTTACATTACTTAGAATGCAGAGTTATCCCTTTAAGTGCAGTTGTACAAGTAATGGGGATTGTTTTGGCTCATTGTTAATTGTTCTATATATGTATTCCTGCAACTATATTATAATATCTTGTTAAACTTGCACCCGTTAAGTTTCGTGTGAGGGTCTTCCTCGTGCTGCTAAATGTGTCTTTTGCCATTCCTTTTCTTGTGTTAGTTTTTAGTTCACATTTTCCATCCTCTCTTATCATGTGTCCCAAATAGCTGAAGCTTTTTACCTGTTCAAGTAATTCTCCATTTATTTTTGTATTTACTGCTGGCTTTCTTTCTTCTCTGCTGATTACCATGATCTTTGTCTTTGTGATATTTATTTCCAGGCCGTAGTCTTGACTTTCATCGTTTATTCTGCAGGTCTTGGTTCTCTGTCATCAGCATATCTCTTGATTACTGGTCCATTAATGTTTAATCCAAGCATCTCACTAGTTTCTTTGAATACCTCCTCTGTTAAAGGTTAAATAAGCATGGAGAAAGGACATAACATTGTCTGACCCCCCCCTCTCCCTCCCCTTTATATTTATTGGTGCTGTGTAGTTTGTGTTGAACTGATCCTCTCATTACTTTCGCATATTTACCTTACATGTTAGATACTCTCACTATTTCTGCATGTCTGATGTGCATACTTACAACTCTCAATATTCGCTGATATTAAAATGACTTTAAGTAATTATATATATTGCCGTAAATGTTCTCGGATACTTCGGATCTGACCTTGAATTCTGCTTCAATCTCGTTGCGCTTTCACCCTTCACCTGGAGCTTGGCATGAAAGGTCCTCAACTGAGAGACATCTTCTCTCGTGACTGTAACCAGTTCTGGCCTCTTTGTGCATACAATTATTTTTCTTGGATCTTCCATAAAATGGGCGACTCGTGCGTGCGTGCGTGCGTGCGTGAGTGAGTGAGTGAGTGAGTGAGTGAGTGAGTGAGTGTGAGTGAGTGAGTGAGTGTGTGTGTGTGAGTGAGTAAGTGAGTGAGTGAGTGAGTGAGTGAGTGAGTGAGTGAGTGAGTGAGTGAGTGAGTGAGTGAGTGAGTGAAAGAAATGACATCAAATTGTTTCATTTCGTGAAAACTCAACTTCGTCACAAACACTACAAAGTACTCTGGTCAGTTTTCTATATGTATATTTTATATGCTACAAGCACTACCCTTAGCTGAAGTCAGTTTTCTGTATGTATATTTTATATGCTACAAGCACTACCCTTAGCTGAAGTCAGTTTTCTATATGTATATTTTATATGCTACAAGCACTACCCTTAGCTGAAGTCAGTTTTCTGTATGTATATTTTATATGCTACAAACACTACCCTGCGCTGAAGTCAGTTTTCTATATGTATATTTTATATGCTATAAACACTACCCTGCGCTGAAGTCAGTTTTCTATATGTATATTTTATATGCTACAAACACTATACGGCGCTGAAGTCAGTTTTCTGTACGTACGCCTAATAAAAAAATAATCTTTGTAAGATCAAATATTAAGTCTGTCACTCCCGTACTGAAATCAGCTAAATAGTTCACAGTTATGGTACAGCTAAATCGTTCAAAGTTATACAAGTGCAGATAATTAGTTGTAATGCAAGTTATATTACAGCTACTTAGTTCACAGTTATGATACAGCTAATAAGTTCCATTTATGATACAGCTAATTAGTTCACAGCTGCGATGCAATTAATGCGTGCACAACTGTGGTTCCGCTAAATAGTACCTAGTTATTGTATAGCTAAATACTGCAGTACTGCACATAGCTAAGTACTACACATAGCTGTGTACTACACGTAGCTAAGTAAAACACATAGCTAAGTACTGCACATAGCTGTGTACTACACGTAGCTAAGTACTACACATAGCTGTGTACTACACGTAGCTAAGTAAAACACATAGCTAAGTAATGCACATAGCTGTGTACTACACGTAGCTAAGTACTACACATAGCTGTGTACTACACGTAGCTAAGTACTACACATAGCTGTGTACTACACGTAGCTAAGTACAACACATAGCTAAGTACTGCACATAACTAAGTACTGCAGATAGCTAAGAAATGCACATAGCTAAGTACAACACATAGCTAAGTACAACACATAGCTAAGTACAACACATAGCTAAGTACAACACATAGCTAAGTACAACACATAGCTAAGTACAACACATAGCTAAGTACAACACATAGCTAAGTACAACACATAGCTAAGTACAACACATAGCTAAGTACAACACATAGCTAAGTACAACACATAGCTAAGTACAACACATAGCTAAGTACAACACATAGCTAAGTACAACACATAGCTAAGTACTACAGTACTGCACATTTATGATACGAGTGAAATAACCGTTATCCTGAATGCTTAAGATTGGAATTGTTTTGGATTTCGTTTTTTTTTTTTATTTAGGAACATTTGGAGAGGACACAAATATAATCATGAAATTCATCTCTTTCATATGCCTTATACATATAGCATGAAGGTAAAGTTCTGTGCTACATTTAATAATTTTCAGCATGTTTAGCAGAATATGTGATGGACATCCCTACTTAAGTTTTTGTAAGTTTAAGCCCTCGAATTGTTTTTCACGACTGGTTCTCTTGAGATATTATGCTCAGATAAGAGGGCAGCAGGTTTGCACTTGGTCTGAGTGGAAAATGTGAGTGAGTCTTGTGCAGGAAAGTTTGACTTGCTGGACACTCTGAGCTGGGAGTCGCTGTTGCTGTTAGCGTTGTCAGATAAGATGTAGTTTTTTTTTACCTGCGTTTGTGTAGTTTAGAAGTAAAGTATGCGATAGATATTTACAGCTTTTGCACCTGTGCTTGTGTAATTTAGAAATAAACTGTGTGATAGACATTTGTAGTTTTTTACCTGTACCTGTGTAGTTTAGAAGTTAGTTCTGTCATAGATATCTGTAGTTATTATGGCAGCGTATGTGACTTTATGTTTCACAGCAACCCGAAACTGTGTTCCACATGTTGCTGTTGTTAGTTTGAATTGTTACTCCACATATTTTGATTATTCCCCTACTTCAGGATTATCAGAATGCGTGTAATAAGCATTTGTGTTCTGAAGGCCTGTCTTCATTACATGAAGATATCTATCGCCTGTCACTGAGTGTTATTCCTGGGTTACCTGATAAGTGTTTATCATATTAGCACTGGATGTTTCCCTTACAATTTTTCACAGTGATCTGCTTCATTGCAGTAGCAGGTAACTGTTACATATGTTACATCTACATGCGGTGCCATGTACTGCTACAATTGATGCCGTCACTGCTATATTTGATGCCGTCACTACTACATTTGATGCCGTTACTGCTACATTTGATGCCGTCACTGCTATATTTGATGCCGTCACTACTACATTTGATGCCGTCACTGCTACATTTGATGCCGTCACTGCTACATTTGATGCCGTCACTGCTACATTTGATGCCGTCACTGCTACATTTGATGCCGTCACTGCTACACATGAAATAAAGTTTGTGTACACTGAACCATCAGAAAAAAAGGTGTCACTAGCTCAGTCACCATGTGGAGAGTCTGTGCTCATGTGAAATCATCATCATTCCTGACTCTGAATTTGTATGCTATGGCATTAAAAACGACCAATTTCTTACATTTATATTCACACATAAATACTCAGTAAAAACGATCATTTTCTTACATTTATATTCACACATAAATACTCACAGTAAAAATATAACATTAATACAGCGAAGAAATAATGTGTTCAGGATAACGAAGCAGTACAGTACATCACCGGAACACATGTATCAGCTGTTAAACAACAATAACAAAAAACTATGGCAGGTTTTCTGTCTCCACCTTATGATGTGTTTTCTGTCTCTACCTATGATGTTGTGTTTTCTGTCTCCACTTATGATGTTGTGTTTTCTGTCTCCACTTATGATGTTGTGTTTTCTGTCTCCACCTATGATGTTGTGTTTTCTGTCTCCACCTATGATGTTGTGTTTTCTGTCTCCACCTATGATGTTGTGTTTTCTGTCTCCACCTATGATGTTGTGTTTTCTGTCTCCACCTATGATGTTGTGTTTTCTGTCTCCACCTATGATATTGTGTTTTCTGTCTCCACCTATGATATTGTGTTTTCTGTCTCCACCTATGATGTTGTGTTTTCTGTCTCTACCTATGATGTTGTGTTTTGATTCAAAGTTTCTTACTGCAAAATCATTGTATGCTGTATTTTATTATTTTCTCTCTTCTTTTTTTTTTGTATTTGTAGATGGGACAAAACATCAGGAATTTGGTCCTCCAGTGAGAAGAAACATCATATACAGCTGTGGGGTCAGGAAGTTGATCCTCTATCAGAAAGAGTTGAGAGGTCAGAAAGTTGGCCCTCTAGTGAGAAGAAACATCAGAAACAGCTGTAGGCTAGGAAGTTGGTCCTCTATCAGAAACAGTTGTGAGGCTAGGAAGTCGGTCCTGTAGTAAGAAGAAACACCAGAAACAGTTGTGAGGTCAGAAAGTCGGTCCTATAGAAAGAAGAAACATCAGAAACAGTTGTTGGGTCAGCAATTCGGTCATGTACTTAGAAGAAACATCAGAAACAGTTGTGAGGCCAGGAATTCGGCCCTGTAGTGAGAAGAAACATCAGAAACAGTTGTTGGGTCAGCAACTCGGTCCTGTATTTAGAAGAAACATCAGAAACAGTTGTGAGGCCAGGAATTCGGCCCTGTAGTGAGAAGAAACATCAGAAACAGTTGTAAGGCCAGGAATTCGGCCCTGTAGTGAGAAGAAACATCAGAAACAGTTGGGCTAGGAAGTTGATCCTCTACTCGTGAGGATAACTTTTAAAAGTCACCTTCCTTATTAGGAACGTTTTTGTCTTAGAAGTCTCTCTTCGATTTTGTAAACTGACATGATTTCTTGTTCTGTTATGAATGGTGCTGTTCTAGTCCTTCAATAAGTCCATCATACTTTGTCGTCTATAAGCGAAATTTGCACTGTTAACAGCGTCATCTCATTGCTACTACTACCATAATCACATTCATTCAGAACCAATTATGATATTTTATCATCGGTCAGTGAATGAACAAATTGAGCCTCATTATCAGTGTTAATAACTTTAATATCCACATCGTCTCACTAACTGTCCGACTCTCAGGGTAGCTTTCTTTTGCTCATTTCAGAAGGCCAGACATAATTTTTTTTTCTCACTTGACATCCTTCAAAGTGATCATCTTGTTGTTCACCATCATCAGCATCATCATCATCATCGTCATATAGTCAATGTATAATATGCCTGGTGTTGCGTGCCTACCTTGTGACTACGACCTGGTCAGATGTCTGTGGCGTGATGTTGGATCACGGAAGGTTCCGGACCTGGGGTTTCTGGGTAATGGATGCTTAGCCTGTACAACTAATTGGTGTACAATTATGGTACAAATAATGAGTGTACAATTATAATGTAACTAATAGTTGCACAATAATAATACAATAAATATGTGTACAGTTAATTAACGTAGTCTTATAGCACAATGAGTAAAACATGGATAACACAACTTTTTTATGTAGAGTTAAGGTACAGCTAATTAGTAAGCAAAAAGCTTTGTTGTGTAAACAGAACATACAGACAGATAAATAATGTGTACAACAGAACATACAGACAAATAATATTGTGTAAAACAGAACATACAGCTAGATAAATAATCTGTACAGCAGAACGTAAAGACAGATAAATATCGTGTACATCAGAACATACAGCACAGATAAATAATGCGTACAACAGGAGATCTTATATCTTATACCCTTCACGTGCCGTTAAACGTCACATATGGCTCCTTAGATAGTTCACCAAGTTTTCCTGTTTTTGGTGAGCTTTTCAACCTCATCAAAGGATTTTATGCCTACTAATTTGGCCTCTCTTAACAATGTCCTCTTCAGAGTTTCACGTGGTCTACCTCTTTTCCTTCAGCCTGTTGTGTTCCACTTGATAGCTTGTTTGGGGATTCTCTGTTAGTTTTTTTTTCTCATCACGTGACTAACATATGTCCATCTCTTTTTCCTCATCACCCATGAAAATGGTTGTTGTTCAGTCATCTGTCTTATCTCTGCATTGTTCTTGAATTCGTTCCATTTGATGCCGAGTATTTTCATTAGGCATTTGTTTTTTAAAAAGTCTAATTTCTTGTCTATTTCTTTAGTTGTTTTCCAGTTCGCATGCATAGATGGGAGTGGATATTACATTTGAATTGAATAATCTTAACTTGGTTTTTGTGCTTATAACTTTTGAATGCCTATGTTCTCAAGATTCTTGAATATCGATGCTGCTTTTGCAATTCTAAACCTAGCTTCCTTTCTGATGTCACCATCCTGGTCTATGTGGCTGCCAAGGTATGCATACTGACTGACTTCTTCAATATCTGTCCCTTCTATGTGTATTTTTCCATTCTGAATAATAGGAAGTTTCATTATTTTTGTTTTGTCCTTGTTAATTTCAAGTCCTATTTTGCTAGCCAGTGAAGACAGGCTTTCTGTTTTTTCTTGCATGGAATTCACATTATTACTGATAAGAGTTATGTCATCAGCAAAATCAAGATCTTCTAGTTGGGTCCCATGTACCCAGTCAATACCTGTGTTACCTGTGCAGCATTTTTTCATTATGAAGTCTACTGCAATGCCAAAAAGTAAAGGAGAAAGTATACATCCTTGTTTTACACCTGTTTCAATCTGGAACCATTCACTCATCCCTTATTCTGTTTTGACTGCACAAACATATCCATTGTATAAATCCTTAATGATGTTGATAATTTTAGATGGTATTCCATATAGACTTAAATTCTCCATAATGAATCTCTGTGTATGCTATCAAATGCCTTTTTAAAATCTATGAAGTTCAGTATTAATGGTTTCTGCTTTTCAATATGTTCTTCAAGTATTATTCTTAGAGTAAAGATCTGGTAGAGACAGCTTATCCCTTTTTGAAATCCTGCTTGTTATTCTCTAATTGCGGTATCCACTATATCTTTAAGTCTATTCAAAATGACCTTGCAAAATACTTTTGACACAGCTAATATTAAGGTTACTCCTCTCCAACCATTACAATCACTAAGGTTGCCTTTTTTGGTATTTTAACAAATTCCTTTTTTCCATTTAGAAGGGACCTTCTCTTCTTTCCAAATTTTATTAAACATTCTCAGCAGGACATACACAAAGATAAATATTGTGTACAGCAGAGCATACAGACAGATAAATAATGTAAACAGAACATACAGACAGATAAATAATGTGTACAACAGAACATACAGATAAATATTGTGTACAGCAGAGCATACAGACAGATAAATAATGTAAACAGAACATACAGACAGATAAATAATGTGTACAACAGAACATACAGATAAATATTGTGTACAGAAAACACACAGACAAATAAATGTGTACAACATAACACACAGAAAGATAAATATTGTGTACATAAAGAAGCATTTATAACACATATTATAGAAGATACATCTCTGTGGTTTTACACAAAAAATATATATATATGGTAAACATTTGGTAGTTCACGTGACTATAATGAAACATATAAAAGAGACTGAAATCATTTTGCTGGAAATAAAAGTCACAATATGGACATTCGTTTTATCAGAAACAGTTCAAACAGTTAGACTCAGCGTAACATATGTATGTCTTTTGGCTTCTTTTTCTCTGTCATTCTTGTTCTCTCTTTCTACCTCTCTTTCCTTCATACTACTTTCTCTCTCTGTCGCCATCTCTCTCTCACACACACATCTATCTACGTGTAACTGTTACAGTATAAGGGAGATAAGAAGTCACCTGATCACAAAGAGATATACATGAGGAGAAAAACAAAGAATTTTATGATGGTTAAGAATTAGCAGGCTAGCAAGTTGAGAGATACAGAGAAAAATGAAGGGAAAGATAAAGACCGAGTTTTTACAAAGACCAAACGATGGGCATTTACATTAAATGCAAAAGAGGCTCACCTACATACACATCCTCACATACGTCTACTAATAAAAACATGTCCCTCACACATCTACACATACACATACTCAAATACATACACTCAGCACAAACACCATAAATACAAACACAGAGACAATTAAAAGAATGCAAAAGAAAGAAGCAGATTTTGTGAAGTAAAAATTCTACGCAATATAGCAGAGAAAAGAATTCAAAATCTGAGCTTGAATTCTGAAATCTGTCTTTCAGATCTGATCTTGAATTCTGTAGTCTGTCTACAAAATCTAAGATTGAATTCTGTGGTCTGTCTTTCAAATCTGAGCCTGAATTTTGAAGTCTGTCTTCCAAATCTGATCTTGAATTCTGACGTCTGTATTCCTCATCTGAGCTTGCATTCTGTGGTCTATCTTCTAAATAAGTTGACACTAGCAAAGAATGTAAGAGGATCTTCCCAAGAGAAGATGTCACATTGTTCTCACAAACAAAAGCTGTCACACTGTTGTCACCTCACACTGTTGCCATCAACAGTGGATGCCATATTGTTGTCATAAACAGAAGTTGTCACATTATTGTCACCAACAGAAGCTGTCAGACTGTTGTCACCAACAATGGATGCCATATTGTTGTCATCAACAGAAGTTGTCACATAATTATCACCAACAGAAGCTGTCAGACTGTTGTAACCAACAGAAAATGTCAACTGTTGTCACTGTCAGAAGATGTCACATTGTTGTCACCATCAGAAGATGTTACAACATTGTCAGTTGATGTCACACTATTATTACCAACAGAAGATGTCACACTGTTGTTATCAACAGGAAATGTTACACTGTAGTCATCAACAGAGGTTGCCACACTGTTGTCACCACAGATGTCACATGTTGTCACCACAGATGTCACATGTTGCCACCACAGATGTTGTTATATTAATGCATTCAACAGATGTGAGACTGTTGCCAGAGATAAAAGATGCCAGAACTCAGATCTGTCCTGTATGACACTTACAGTAGTGACATTAACATGTAAAATTCTTACAAGCATGTCATTATCCTGCAACATTCTTACAAGCATGTCATTATCCTGTAACATTCTTACAACATCGTGTCATTATCTTGTAACATTCTTACAACAGCATGTCATTATCCTGTAACATTCTTACAACAGCGTGTCATTATCCTGTAACATTCTTATAGCAGCGTGTCATTATTCTGTAACATTCTTACAAGCATGTCATTATCCTGTAACATTCTTACAAGCATTTCATTATCCTGTAACATTATTACAGCAGCGTGTCATTATCCTGTAACATTCTTACAGCAGCGTGTCATTATCCTGTAACATTCTTATAAGCGTGTGTCATTATCCTGTAACATTCTTATAAGCGTGTGTCATTATTCTGAAATAGAAAAACAAAGATTTACACGTGTGCATGTTTGTACATGATGTATGTGCTTCTCTGTGGATAGATGTATGTGTTTGCAAGTTCTTTGTATGTGATTTTTGCATATTTTAAATGTATATTTACATGTATGTGTTTTATATACATATTTATTTCTACGACCAGTACAGACGCAAAACAGAAAAAAATGTTTGAAGTCGTATAAAACATTTTTTCATTGTGTGTAAGATGTTATCATACACACTTTGACTGTAGGTATCCTAACACATATACATTTACAAAGGTATGTTTACATTTATATTTCGCAAATATGTCTACAGATGTATGTCTAAAATGTACTGTTAATGTCTACATATGGATGCTACAACTTGTCTGTGTATTATATATATATATATATATATATATATATATATATATATATATATATATGTGCATATCTAAATATGAATATTACATGCCTGTTTCTTTGCACTACACCAGCTACCACAATATCATTTATCACCACACCAAATGCTATTACATACTGCAAGCAACAGCCTCACAGTAATCGAGGGAGTGCCAAATGAGGAAGTAGAGTGTTTCACACATTTAGGCAGCATAGTGGATAAATATATGTAGGCCATATGATGTGATGAAACAATCAGAGAATACCACAAGTTATCAAGTGGAGCACAACAGGCTGAAGAAAAAGAGGTAGACCACGTGAAACTCTAAAGAGGACATTGTTAAGAGAAGCCAGTTTAGTGGGTATAACATCCCTTAATAAAGCTGATAAACTTGCAGATAACAGGAAAACTTGGCAAACAACTATGTGAGCCATATGTGACGTTTGACAGCAAAGGATGGATGTAAGATGTAAGATGGTGGATAAATACGGGGAAACGGAAAAGGATGTTAAAGCTAGAATAACCAAGGCCAGGACAGCATTTATCCAACTTAACAAAATATGGTCATCTAAGAACATCAAAACAAGAACCAAACTTAGTCTTTTCAATACAAACGTAAAGACTGTCCTACTATATGGTTCAGAGACATGGGTTATGACCAAGACAATACAACAGAGGATACAAACATTCATGAACTACTGCATGAGGAGGATTTTAAACATTAAATGGCAGGACAAGATCAGGAATGTGGAGGTCTGGGAAAGGACAGGACAAGAACCTATGAACCAACAAATCATGTCTAGGAAATGGAGGTGGATCGGCCACACTCTGAGGAAACCTGACAGACAGGCACAGGAAACAGAAAATAAAGAAGGCATAGAACTACTTGGAGAAAGGACAGTGCTCAGAGACAAGTAATACACATGGAAGTAATCAGAGAATAATTCCAAGAACAGGGATGACTGGAGAACATTTATCCATGGCCTATGCTCTCAAGGGAGTGAAAGGTGATGATGATGATGATGATGATGAAATGGTATCACAATTCCTACTACTATATTATCACTACACCAAATGGTATCACAATTCCTATCACAAAAACATCTAAGAGAGTAATAAAAGAAGCAAAGGTAAAATCACGGCAGGAATACAGTGAAGTATTAAACAACAATCACAAAGAAGCTATGAAAATCTTCTAAAAAAGATCAGTGCAGTGAGAAAGCCAGCAGAACACTTTGACTCAACTGAGATTGTGAACAATGTTAATGGTGATCCAATATGTGAACTACAGTGTGTACTAGAGATATAGAGGCAATACTTTGACAGCTTACTCAATATACCATCTGAGCCATGTCAAACCCGTGATAATAACACAGCTGGCCCCATAGAACTGGAACCAGACATATTACAAGCTGAAAATCAGAGAAACCATTGGAAAAGCCCCAGTGAACAAAGTCCCAAGATGTGATGGAGTACTCAATGAGTTAATCAAATGTGTGAAAGAGGTTGGAATAGCTTGGCTTCACAGACTCTATAACTTGGTATGGGAAAAACGAGAAACACCACAGGACCAGAGAAATGCTGTAATTATTCCAATATGGAAGAAAAAAAGGCAGTAAAAGAGACTGCAACCAATATAGAGGCATCTCACTGCTAAGCCATACTGGAAAAATGTTCTGCAAGATCCTAGAGAGCAGACTGCGACCAGTGACTGAACTACAGTTAAACTCACATGGGATTTAGAAAAAATAGAAGCTGTACAGATGCCATCTTTTCTCTAAGACAACTAATAGAAAAATCACTTGAACACAATCAGATACTGCACATAGCTTACGTAGATCAAGAAAAAGCATTTCATATAGTCATCCTACATCCTTCCCATGCCATTAAATGTTACAATGGTAGATAGATATAAACTGTGGGAAATCTTACAGCATTATAGAGTTTGTACATGTCTGATCAACCTGTGCAAAAGCCTATATGAAAACAGCCAGTATACAGTCAAAACAAATGCAGGACACTCCGAACCATTCATCATAAAGTCTGGAGTGAGGCAAGGCTGTGTACTATCTCCCTTACTAATCATAACACACATTGACAGCATCTGCAAAAAAGCCAACATGGATAGTAAAAATTCTGCCACAAAACTGCCCAAAAGCCCATCTTCCATGAACAGTCAACTCACAACACTTTCCATAAACAGTCAACTCACAACACCTCCATAAACAGTCAACTCACAACATCTTCTCGATACAGTCAACTCGCAACATCTTCCAGATACAGTCAACTCACAACACCTTCCAGAAACAGTCAACTCACAACATCTTCCAGATACAGTCAACTCACAACACCTTCCAGAAACAGTCAACTCACAACATCTTCCAGAAACAGTCAACTGACAACACCTTCCAGACACAGTCAACTCACAACACCTTCCAGAAACAGTCAACTCACAACACCTCCATAAACAGTCAACTCACAACACCTTCCAGAAACAGTCAACTCACAACATCTCCAGAAACAGTCAATTCACAACACCTTCCAGAAACAGTCAACTGACAACACCTCCAGATACAGTCAACTCACAACACCTTCCAGAAACAGTCAACTCACAACACCTTCCAGAAACAGTCAACTGACAACACTTCCAGATACAGTCAACTCACAACACCTCCAGATACAGTCAACTCACAACACCTTCCAGAAACAGTAAACTCACAACACCTTCCAGATACAGTCAACTCACAACATCTTCCAGATACAGTCAACTCACAACACCTCCAGATACAGTCAACTCACAACACCTTCAGATACAGTCAACTCACAACATCTTCCAGATACAGTCAACTCACAAAATCTCCAGAAACAGTCAACTCACAACACCTTCAGATACAGTCAACTCACAACACCTCCAGATACAGCCAACTCACAACATCTTCCAGATACAGTCAACTCACAACATCTCCAGAAACAGTCAACTCACAACACCTTCAGATACAGTCAACTCACAACACCTTCCAGAAACAGTCAACTCACAACACCTTCCAGAAACAGTCAACTCACAACATCTCCAGAAACAGTCAAAACAAATGCAGGACACTCCGAACCATTCATCATAAAGTCTGGAGTGAGGCAAGGCTGTGTACTATCTCCCTTACTAATCATAACACACATTGACAGCATCTGCAAAAAAGCCAACATGGATAGTAAAAATTCTGCCACAAAACTGCCCAAAAGCCCATCTTCCATGAACAGTCAACTCACAACACTTTCCATAAACAGTCAACTCACAACACCTCCATAAACAGTCAACTCACAACATCTTCTCGATACAGTCAACTCGCAACATCTTCCAGATACAGTCAACTCACAACACCTTCCAGAAACAGTCAACTCACAACATCTTCCAGATACAGTCAACTCACAACACCTTCCAGAAACAGTCAACTCACAACATCTTCCAGAAACAGTCAACTGACAACACCTTCCAGACACAGTCAACTCACAACACCTTCCAGAAACAGTCAACTCACAACACCTCCATAAACAGTCAACTCACAACACCTTCCAGAAACAGTCAACTCACAACATCTCCAGAAACAGTCAATTCACAACACCTTCCAGAAACAGTCAACTGACAACACCTCCAGATACAGTCAACTCACAACACCTTCCAGAAACAGTCAACTCACAACACCTTCCAGAAACAGTCAACTGACAACACTTCCAGATACAGTCAACTCACAACACCTCCAGATACAGTCAACTCACAACACCTTCCAGAAACAGTAAACTCACAACACCTTCCAGATACAGTCAACTCACAACATCTTCCAGATACAGTCAACTCACAACACCTCCAGATACAGTCAACTCACAACACCTTCAGATACAGTCAACTCACAACATCTTCCAGATACAGTCAACTCACAAAATCTCCAGAAACAGTCAACTCACAACACCTTCAGATACAGTCAACTCACAACACCTCCAGATACAGCCAACTCACAACATCTTCCAGATACAGTCAACTCACAACATCTCCAGAAACAGTCAACTCACAACACCTTCAGATACAGTCAACTCACAACACCTTCCAGAAACAGTCAACTCACAACACCTTCCAGAAACAGTCAACTCACAACATCTCCAGAAACAGTCAACTCACAACAACTCCAGATACAGTCAACTCACAACATTTTCCAGAAACAGTCAACTGACAACATCTTCCAGAAACATACAACTCACAACATCTCCAGAAACAGTCAACTCACAACACCTTCCAGAAACAGTCAACTCACAACACCTTCCAGAAACAGTCAACTGACAACACCTTCCAGAAACAGTCAACTCACAACACCTTCCAGAAACAGTCAACTCACAACACCTTCCAGAAACAGTCAACTGACAACACCTTCCAGAACAGTCAACTCACAACACCTTCCCGAAAACAAACTCAATAAGTGGACCATAAACGAATTCCTTTTTGGTGAAAACCAAACACTTATAGCCACATCAGATAGAAACCTACAATTGAACATGGATAATTTAGCAAGGGCATATAAAAGCTACAAAATGAAGATCAGTGCTGAAAAAATGGAAGTCATGACCATAGTGAGAGAAGAAGTCCAAAGATCTTTCTGGACAACCAGCCTTTGAAACAATTGAAACATCTCAAATACCTGGGTAGCATAATATCATCCTAGACAACCAGCCCTTCAAACAAGTGAAACATTTCAAATACCTAGGTAGCATAATATCATCCTAGACAACCAGCCCTTGAAACAAGTGAAACATTTCAAATACCTGGGTAGCGTAATATCATCCTAGACAACCGGCCCTTGAAACATTTCAAATACCTAGGTAGCATAATATCATCCTAGACAACCAGCCCTTGAAACAAGTGAAACATTTCAAATACCTGGGTAGCATAATATCATCCTAGAAAACAAGCCCTTCAAACAAGTGAAACATTTCAAATACCTAGGTAGCATAATATCATCCTAGACAACCAGCCCTTGAAACAAGTGAAACATTTCAAATACCTGGGTAGCATAATATCATCCTAGAAAACAAGCCCTTCAAACAAGTGAAACATTTCAAATACCTAGGTAGCATAATATCATCCTAGACAACCAGCCCTTGAAACAAGTGAAACATTTCAAATACCTGGGTAGCATAATATCATCCTAGAAAACAAGCCCTTCAAACAAGTGAAACATTTCAAATACCTAGGTAGCATAATATCATCCTAGACAACCAGCCCTTGAAACAAGTGAAACACTTCAAATACCTAGGTAGCATAATATCATCCTAGACAACCAGCCCTTGAAACAAGTGAAACATTTCAAATACCTGGGTAGCATAATATCATCCTAGACGACCAGCCCTTGAAACAAGTGAAACATTTCAAATACCTAGGTAGCATAATATCATCCTAGACAACCAGCCCTTGAAACAAGTGAAACATTTCAAATACCTAGGTAGCATAATCATCCTAGACAACCAGCCCTTGAAACAAGTGAAACATTTCAAATACCTAGGTAGCATAATATCATCCTAGACAACCAGCCCTTGAAACAAGTGAAACATTTCAAATACCTAGGTAGCATAATATCATCCTAGACAACCAGCCCTTCAGACAAGTGAAACATTTCAAATACCTAGGTAGCATAATATCATCCTAGACAACTAGCCCTTCAAACAAGTGAAACATTTCAAATACCTAGGTAGCATAATATCATCCTAGACAACCAGCCCTTGAAACAAGTGAAACATTTCAAATACCTGGGTAGCATAATATCATCCTAGACAACCAGCCCTTGAAACAAGTGAAACATTTCAAATACCTAGGTAGCATAATATCATCCTAGACAACCAGCCCTTGAAACAAGTGAAACATTTCAAATACCTAGGTAGCATAATATCATCCTAGACAACCAGCCCTTGAAACAAGTGAAACATTTCAAATACCTAGGTAGCATAATATCATCCTAGACAACCAGCCCTTCAGACAAGTGAAACATTTCAAATACCTAGGTAGCATAATATCATCCTAGACAACTAGCCCTTCAAACAAGTGAAACATTTCAAATACCTGGGTAGCATAATATCATCCTAGACAACCAGCCCTTGAAACAAGTGAAACATTTCAAATACCTGGGTAGCATAATATCATCCTAGACAACCAGCCCTTGAAACAAGTGAAACATTTCAAATACCTAGGTAGCATAATATCATCCTAGACAACCAGCCCTTGAAACAAGTGAAACATTTCAAATACCTGGGTAGCATAATATCATCCTAGACAACCAGCCCTTGAAACAAGTGAAACATTTCAAATACCTAGGTAGCATAATATCATCCTAGACAACCAGCCCTTGAAACAAGTGAAACATTTCAAATACCTGGGTAGCATAATATCACAATTGATGCTGAGGCTGAGAACGGATGTAATAAAGCAAATCAGGTCATTGGACAAATGACTCCTTTACTGAAAAACAAATACATCACAAACGACACCAAAAAAGCACTGTACAACACAATTTTCCTCCCAACTCTGTGCTATCAATGTCAAACATGGACACTAACAGTTGAGAATGAAATGAAAATCATCACTACAGAAATGAGATGTTTAAGGAGAATGCTAAATGTGACAAGAAGAGACCAAATAAGAAATGACATCATCAGGGCAAAGGTTGGAGTGACACCAGTATTATACTATATCTAGAAATAACCTCAACTGGCTTGGCCATGTTACATAGTTACTACCAGACAATATACCACAAAAAAACCCAAAAAAAAAAACATTCACACTAAGATTTGTAGGTAACAAAGGAAGAGGCCACCCACAAAGGAGATGTAGAGAGGAAAATACAGAAACCTTAAATTATCCCATTCTATGAAGCAAATCACACAGCCCTATCAAGACGTCTATTTGTCCCATCAACACTAAAAGGTATATGAGGAAGGAGACACAACAAGACATATATCATATCTATCAGTACAACAAATACTATCACACCTCCTACTACTTTATATTTATCATTATACCAAATACTGTCACACCTCCTACTACTTTATATCTACCACTACATCAAATACTATCACACCTACTACTACTTTATCACTAGACAACCAGCCCTTGAAACAAGTGAAACATTTCAAATACCTAGGTAGCATAATATCATCCTAGACAACCAGCCCTTGAAACAAGTGAAACATTTCAAATACCTAGGTAGCATAATATCATCCTAGACAACCAGCCCTTGAAACAAGTGAAACATTTCAAATACCTAGGTAGCATAATATCATCCTAGACAACCAGCCCTTGAAACAAGTGAAACATTTCAAATACCTGGGTAGCATAATATCACAATTGATGCTGAGGCTGAGAACGGATGTAATAAAGCAAATCAGGTCATTGGACAAATGACTCCTTTACTGAAAAACAAATACATCACAAACGACACCAAAAAAGCACTGTACAACACAATTTTCCTCCCAACTCTGTGCTATCAATGTCAAACATGGACACTAACAGTTGAGAATGAAATGAAAATCATCACTACAGAAATGAGATGTTTAAGGAGAATGCTAAATGTGACAAGAAGAGACCAAATAAGAAATGACATCATCAGGGCAAAGGTTGGAGTGACACCAGTATTATACTATATCTAGAAATAACCTCAACTGGCTTGGCCATGTTACATAGTTACTACCAGACAATATACCACAAAAAAACCCAAAAAAAAAAACATTCACACTAAGATTTGTAGGTAACAAAGGAAGAGGCCACCCACAAAGGAGATGTAGAGAGGAAAATACAGAAACCTTAAATTATCCCATTCTATGAAGCAAATCACACAGCCCTATCAAGACGTCTATTTGTCCCATCAACACTAAAAGGTATATGAGGAAGGAGACACAACAAGACATATATCATATCTATCAGTACAACAAATACTATCACACCTCCTACTACTTTATATTTATCATTATACCAAATACTGTCACACCTCCTACTACTTTATATCTACCACTACATCAAATACTATCACACCTACTACTACTTTATCACTACACAAACTACCATTGATTTGACTACCCCTACACCAGCTACCACTGATTTGACTATCACTATACTAACTACCACTGATTTGACTACCACTACACTAACTACTGCTGATTTGACTACCACTACACTAACTACTGCTGATTTGACTACCACTACACTAACTACTGCTGATTTGACTACCACTACACTAACTACTGCTGATTTGACTACCACTACACCAACTACCACTGATTTGACTACCACTACACCAGCTACCACTGATTTGACTACCACTACACTAACTACTGCTGGTTTGACTACCACTACACCAGCTACTGCTGGTTTGACTACCACTACACTAACTACTGCTGATTTGACTACCACTACACTAACTACTGCTGGTTTGACTACCACTACACCAACTACTGCTGATTTGACTACCACTACACCAACTACTGCTGATTTGACTACCACTACACCAACTACTGCTGGTTTGACTACCACTACACCAACTACTGCTGGTTTGACTACCACTACACTAACTACTGCTGATTTGACTACCCCTACTCTAACTACTGCTGATTTGACTACCCCTACTCTAACTACTGCTGATTTGACTACCCCTACACTAACTACTGCTGGTTTGACTACCACTACACTAACTACTGCTGATTTGACTACCACTACACCAACTACCACTGATTTGACTACCACTACACCAGCTACCACTGATTTGACTACCACTACACTAACTACTGCTGGTTTGACTACCACTACACCAGCTACTGCTGGTTTGACTACCACTACACTAACTACTGCTGATTTGACTACCACTACACTAACTACTGCTGGTTTGACTACCACTACACCAACTACTGCTGATTTGACTACCACTACACCAACTACTGCTGATTTGACTACCACTACACCAACTACTGCTGGTTTGACTACCACTACACCAACTACTGCTGGTTTGACTACCACTACACTAACTACTGCTGATTTGACTACCCCTACTCTAACTACTGCTGATTTGACTACCCCTACTCTAACTACCACTGATTTGACTACCACTACACTAACTACTGCTGATTTGACTACCACTACACTAACTACTGCTGATTTGACTACCACTACACTAACTACTGCTGATTTGACTACCACTACACTAACTACTGCTGATTTGACTACCACTACACCAACTACCACTGATTTGACTACCACTACACCAGCTACCACTGATTTGACTACCACTACACTAACTACTGCTGGTTTGACTACCACTACACCAGCTACTGCTGGTTTGACTACCACTACACTAACTACTGCTGATTTGACTACCACTACACTAACTACTGCTGGTTTGACTACCACTACACCAACTACTGCTGATTTGACTACCACTACACCAACTACTGCTGATTTGACTACCACTACACCAACTACTGCTGGTTTGACTACCACTACACCAACTACTGCTGGTTTGACTACCACTACACTAACTACTGCTGATTTGACTACCCCTACTCTAACTACTGCTGATTTGACTACCCCTACTCTAACTACTGCTGATTTGACTACCCCTACACTAACTACTGCTGGTTTGACTACCACTACACTAACTACTGCTGATTTGACTACCACTACACCAACTACCACTGATTTGACTACCACTACACCAGCTACCACTGATTTGACTACCACTACACTAACTACTGCTGGTTTGACTACCACTACACCAGCTACTGCTGGTTTGACTACCACTACACTAACTACTGCTGATTTGACTACCACTACACTAACTACTGCTGGTTTGACTACCACTACACCAACTACTGCTGATTTGACTACCACTACACCAACTACTGCTGATTTGACTACCACTACACCAACTACTGCTGGTTTGACTACCACTACACCAACTACTGCTGGTTTGACTACCACTACACTAACTACTGCTGATTTGACTACCCCTACTCTAACTACTGCTGATTTGACTACCCCTACTCTAACTACTGCTGATTTGACTACCCCTACACTAACTACTGCTGGTTTGACTACCACTACACTAACTACTGCTGATTTGACTACCCCTACACCAGCTACCACTGATTTGACTACCCCTACTCTAACTACTGCTGATTTGACTACCACTATACTAACTACCACTGATTTGACTATCACTATACTAACTACCACTGATTTGACTACCACTATACTGACTACTGCTGATTTGACTACCACTACACTAACTACCACTGATTTGACTACTAGTACACCAGCTACAACTGATTTGACTACCACAACAACTACTTATGACTACACTAACTATCACTATACTATTTATGACTAAAGTAAATACCACTACACTACTTATGACTACACTAACTACCACTACACTGCTTATGGTTACACTAACCAGCACTATACTAGCTACCAATACACTGCAGCTACCAATACACTGTCCACCATTATACTATTTATTACTTCACTAACTACCACTACACTACTCATCATTACGCTATATACCATTATGCTATCTACCACTATACTACCTACTTATCATTACACTAACTACCGCCACACTACCTACCACTACACTAACTATCACTACACTACTTATCACTAAACTAACTACCACTACACTACTTACCAACACACTACCACCACCTGTCTACCACTACACTAACTACCATTACATTATACTACCACTGCACTACTTATCACTACACTTCTCATCACTATACTAACTGCCACTATACTGACCACTACTACACTTACTACCATTACAATACCTATCACTACATTAACTACCACTAAACTAACTGCCACTATACTACTTATCACTGTACTAATTACCACTATACTACTTATCACTACACTAAATGCCACTACGCTATTTATCGTTACACTAACTACAACTACTTTAACTGTCACTGCACTACTTAGCACTACACTATTTATCACTGCCACTTCATTATCTACAACTACACTTACTGCAGTTACACTGCTTATTACTACACTACCTACCACGTATTTGTCACTACACTAACTACCACTACACTACTTATCACTACACTACCTATCACCGTACTAATTACCACAACATTAACAATCACTATGCTACTTATCACTACACTACTTATCACTACACTAAATGTCACTACATCATACTTCGTTATATTAACAACCACTGATTTAGCTACCACTATGCAGCTACTTCCATTTTAACTACAACTATACCATCTAACACTAAACCAATTGTCACCATACCATCTACCACTGCAAAAAGTACCACTATACCATTTACCATTAGATTAGCTGTCGATTCTAAAAACATACAATATTAACCACCACATAACACTAACCACTACATCAGCTAACACATAGCAACTACTGCTGTGCCAACTACCGCTACACCAACTATCACTATACCAACTACCACTGCACGAACTACCACTGCACTACATATAATATGATATATATTGCCACACCAATTGCACTGAATTAACTATTACTACATCAACTAGCACTAAATTAACTGTTACTACAGCAACTAACAAAGAAAACTTAAATATTTTGGACACACTAAAAGTCATGATAATCAAGAGAAGACCGTCTTGGAAGGCTAAATAATGGGAAAAAGAGAGAGAGAGGAAGACTAAGGCGAAGATGGCTGCAAGACATCGTTGATGATCTGCAAATGGATGCACCAGCAGCAGGCCATCTTGCTTACAACCGAGAGGCCTTCAGGAGAGCTGTTAGGGAGGCAAAGTTCCGCAAGGGATATGCAATGCAAATGATTGACTGACTGACTGACTGACAGCGAGTACTTACAGTTTTAGCAAGATCGTCGTAGTGTGGAGGGACGCTGTCAGTGCTGCAGGTTCTGTCTGTAGCATCGCTCCCCGAGTTGCCCCTGCTCTTTCTACCTCTCTTGTTAGCTGCTGGTTCCTAGAAATAAAGTAGGTCATTAGTAAACATGTCATGTCGACTTAGAAACAGAAGATTGAGTAAATATTTTAATAAAACAAGATGCATCATACATAGAGAAGGAAAACATCAGAATGACAGAAAAATTTAGAGTGAGAAAAAACGGAGAGAGAGAGATACAGAAAGAGAGAGAAAGAGAGTGAGAGAGAGACAGAGAGAGAGATAATATTACTTGTTAAGCGTCCTTACTCGTTAAATATTAAGAGAGAGAATGAAGAAAAGGAGTGAGACAAAACATTAGAGTGAGAAAAAAACAGAGAGAGAGACAACATTATTTGTTAAATATGCTTACTCTTCAAATAATAAGAGAGAAAATGAGGAAAAAGAGTATGAGAAACATCATAGTGAGGATGAAATCAGTGTGAGATAAAACATAGTAGAGAGTATAAAATCAGTGTGAGATAAAACATAGTAGAGAGTATAAAATCAGTGTGAGATAAAACATAGTAGAGAGTATAAAATCAGTGTGAGATAAAACATAGTAAAGAGTATAAAATCAGTGTGAGATAAAACATAGTAGAGAGTATAAAATCAGTGTGAGATAAAACATCATAGTGAGAATAAAACAGTGTGAGAGAAAACATCATAGTGAGGATAAAATCAGTGTGAGAGAAAACATCATAGTGAGAATAAAATCAGTGTGAGAGAAAACATAGTAGAGAGTATAAAATTAGTGTGAGAGAAAACATCATAGTGAGAATAAAATCAGTGTGAGAGAAAACATCTCTCTCTCTCTCTCTCCCTGAATCTTAAGTACTCAGGGCACATGGGGCTTCCGCAGTGGTTTTCCACAAATGCCTGTCCTTTGCTTTTATTTATGCTCTTTCCCAGATGAGCCCTTTATTGCTCAGCTTCCTTTTTGATGTTCTTTTCCCTGTCTCTTTTAGTCTACCCTTACTTCTGTTCCCCTGTGGTGTCCATCTTAGTGCTATTTTTGGTAGTGAGTTGTCAGTCATTCGGAGCACATGTCCCAACCATCGCCAGCGTCTTTCCTCAATAATTGTTGTCAGTGGCTTCATCTGCATTTCTGCCAATAAGATGTTATTTCTTATGATGTTTGGCCAAAATATTTTTCTAATTCTTCGTAAACATTTAGTCTGGAAAGAATTCAACTTGTTTTCTATTGCTTTGGAAATTTTCCAGCATTCACTTCCATAGAGTAGTACACTTAGAACATTACTCTTAAATATCCTGATTTTCGTATTTATACTTATTTTTTTTTTTAGATTTCCATATAGTCTTGGCAAACAACTATGCGAGTCATATGTGACGTTTAACGGTATGGTAAAGATGTAACATGTAAGATAGTCATATGTATGTGTATGTAGTTACTTTCCGTAGTCATTTATCTATTTACGTGGTTACTTTCTGTAGTTATTTATATACGTACGTAGTTACTTTCTGCATTAAGTGCATAGATAAGAGTGAAATGTGAATGTTATACTTTAATTGTATTTTATGTCTCTCAGATTTCCAATGTTAGTTATGCTGGTTACATGAGCAGCATATTTGTAGAAATGTCTAGAACAGATTGAAAGTTGTATGATAAAGGGCAGAATGTCAGACGGGCCTGCTTGCCCAATTCTTAACCCTTTTGAAATAAAGATAAATCAATTAATCAATCAATCAATCAGTCAATCCCTTATAACAACTTGCTGGAAAATAAAACTGTTATCTATTATTGATACATGTCTCCCTTATAACAAATTGCTGGAGAACACAACTGTTATCTATTCTTGTTATATATCTACCTTATAACAACTTGCTGGAGAATACAAATGTTGTCTATTCTTGTTACATGTCCCATGTTAGTCTTCTGTTTCTGCTGCTGTCTGGGCATATATATATATATATGCAACAATCTTCCCTTTTATTTCCTCTACTTTCCCTCAACAATATTTCTCTTTATTCCCTCTACTTTCCAAGTTACCGATCTTCAGAAAAGGGACTGAGGTTTTGTTTTCCTATTAATTTCTTGACCACTTCTCTCTACTGCGAGGAGAACACTGAATGTGGACAGCAGAGTTTTAGTGAACATGGTCAAGATTGCCACAGTGAATGTGGACAGCAGAATTTTAGTGAACATGGTCAAGATTGCCACAGTGAATGTGGACAGCAGAATTTTAGTGAACATGGTCAAGATTGCCACAGTGAATGTGGACAGCAGAATTTTAGTGAACATGGTCAAGATTGCCACAGTGAATGTGGACAGCAGAATTTTAGTGAACATGGACAAGATTGCCACAGTGAATGTGGACAGCAGAGTTTTAGCAAACACGGTCAAGATTGCCACAGTGAAAATAAAAAAAATTCCAAAAAATGGAAATGTATGACCTTAATGCAGCACGGAGGAAGAGGACTACACATGTACAAACAAAGGATAGTCACAACGAAGTCTCCACTATGTCTGACATATGATTCCCCCCCCCCCATCCCCAGGTTAAAACATTTGTTTTGTGTGCTCTGAGAAAATAAAGTCCAATGTTTGAAAATAAAGTTTCAAGAAAGTATCATAGCTAAATATCACAGATAAATCTCACAGCTAAATATCACAGATAAATATCACAGATAAATGTCACAGATAAATATCACAGCTAAATATCACAGATAAATGTCACAGATAAATATCACAGATAAATATCACAGCTAAATATCACAGAAAAATGTCACAGATAAATATCTTTCCTCCAGACATCAGAGTCTGTGTACCTGGTAGCCTTGAGCCACATGTTCCCCTCCATCAGGAACAAAGACTTCACTGCCCGAGTCTAAGGTTGTGCAACTGACAGCGCTCTTTAGTGTCCGGTTGTAGCTGGTTTCTCCCTCCAGGACACTGCGATTGCTTCTGTAGATAGCACCAATACAATCTTCTTAGAACATAGGAAACATAACAAGAAACTTCTATAGATAGCACCAAGACAATCTTCTTAGAACATAGGAAACATAACAAGAAACTTCTGTAGATAGCACCAAGACAATCTTCTTAGAACATAGGAAACATAACAAGAAACTTCTGTAGATAGCACCAAGACAATCTTCTTAGAACATAGGAAACATAACAAGAAACTTCTGTAGATAGCACCAAGACAATCTTCTTAGAACATAGGAAACATAACATGAAAGTCCTGGATTCTAAAGCAGGACATAAGTTTTGATCAGTCATGTTTGTCATGGTCTTCAACACAGGACATGTTGAAAACTCATGTTTGTTTTTTTCATCGATATTACCACACGATGATGGAAGTTAAGGTCTATCATGTGTTTTTTTTCATGAACTCCTAGCACATTATAGAAGTTTAAATCTGTCATGTTTTTTTTTTAATGAACTCCTAACACATTATAGAAGTTTAAATCTGTCATGTTTTTTAATGAACTCCTAACACATTATAGAAGTTTAAATCTGTCATGTTTTTTTTTCATACTCATAATCCAGTACAAAATTTTAAATCTGGATGTCTGTTTTTTTCCACGGATTCTAATACAGGCTAGAAGTTTAAATCTATTAAGTATTTTTTTAATGAACTCTTAACACAGAATAGATCTGTCATGATTTTTTTCACGGATATTAACAAAGGATAAAAGAAACGATGACTCCATTAAGACTGGTTATAAAGACAGACAAAAGTGTATGGTTCAGTTTTTCAAAGACTGGTTATAAAGACAGACAAAAGTGTATGGTTAAGCTTTTCAAAGACTGGTTATAAAGACAGACAAAAGTGTATGGTTCAGTTTTTCAAAGAGATAGAAAGAATAAGGAAAGTGAGTAGAAACGGGAATGGCAAAGATCAATATGAGCACGTATAAAGAACATGCAACAATCCACATATTTCGTCAAATGCTTTTTTCAAGGATCACATATAAAAACACCGCAATAGATAAAAACAACACAAAAGATAAAAACATGAAAAACAGATGAAAAATTAAGAACTCAGCTTTTTTTTGTATCTCCTTGTAAGAAAGATGAGCACAAAATGCCATTATAAGAAAGATGAGCACAAAATGCCATAGTAAGAAAGATAAACACAAAATGCCATAGTAAGAAAGATGAGCACAAAATCCTGGTTTAAGAAAGACGGACATAACTTAAGATCACCACACATTTACCTGGACATAGTTTGTGCCCGTCTATCTTAACAAGGATACCAGAAAATAGAAGTGTTTAATTTTTCGTATATTTGTCGCGTTTATAACAGATATTGTATGCGGTCATTGAAAAAGACATTTGCATAAGTATTAGACTGTTGTTTGTTCTTCATTTATACTTTCTGTCACTCTCACTCCTGACCACTTTCTTCATTCTTTCCAATTTTTGAAAAACTGAACAATACGCTTCTGTCTATCTTGATTAGAAACGCAAGAGAGAAGTTTAGAACTGACATTGTTTTATCTTCTTTGTCGGTGCAGACATCACCTGACCTGTCTGTCACAAAATCATCAGCAACAAGGAGAGATCATTGCTGGTCTCCTCAGTTCAAAATAGATCAATGTAAGTATTATCATCAAGACGAACTCTGGCCACATCATCATCATCATCATCATCATCATCATCAGCAGCAGCAGCAGCAGCAGCAGCAACAACAACTTAATGACTATTATTTAAAAGAAAAGCTATAAAATATACAACGATAGTATTAATTCCCAAAAACTTCACAACCTCCACACAGCAGCCTTACACAGCCACATACGAGTAACATCCACACAGCAGCCTTACATCAGTCACATACGAGTAACATCCACACAGCAGCCTTACATCAGTCACATACGAGTAACATTCACACAGCAGCCTTACATTGCCACATACGAGTAACATCCACACAGCAGCATTACACAGCCACATACGAGTAACATCCACACAGCAGCATTACACAGCCACATACGAGTAACATCTACACAGCAGCATTACACAGCCACATACGAGTAACATCCACACAGCAGCATTACACAGCCACATACGAGTAACATCTACACAGCAGCCTTACATCAGCCACATACGAGTAACATCTACACAGCAGCCTTACATCAGCCACATACGAGTAACATCCACTCAACAGCCTTACACAGCCACATACGAGTAACATCCACTCAACAGCCTTACACAGCCACATACGAGTAACATCTACACAGCAGCCTTACATCAGCTACATATGAATAACATCCACACAGCAGCCTTACATCAGCTACATACGAATAACATCCATACAGCAGCCTTACATCAGCTACATACGAGTAACATCTACACAGCAGCCTTACATCAGCTACATACGAATAACATCCACACAGCAGCCTTACATCAGCCACATACGAGTAACATCCACACAGCAGTCTTACATCAGCCACATAGGAGTAACATCCACACAGCAGCCTTACATCAGCTACATACGAATAACATCCACACAGCAGCCTTACATCAGCTACATACGAGTAACATCTACACAGCAGCCTTACATCAGCTACATACGAGTAACATCCACACAGTAGCCTTACATCAGCTACATACGAATAACATCCACACAGCAGCCTTACATCAGCCACATACGAGTAACATCCACACAGTAGCCTTACATCAGCTACATACGAGTAACATCCACACAGTAGCCTTACATCAGCTACATACGAATAACATCCACACAGCAGCCTTACATCAGCCACATACGAGTAACATCCACACAGCAGCCTTACATCAGCCACATAGGAGTAACATCCACACAGCAGACTTACATCAGCCACATACGAGTAACATCCACACGTCAGTCACACGCCAGTCACACAACATGACATTACCCTTGTTCGTCCTCGTCAGAACTTGAATCTGTCATGTCAAACAAGCTTGGTAGACTTCCCATACTTGACATTGTAGAGATAAAGGTCAAGGACGCTGCCCTCTCAAGTACAGACTGGACACTGCCCCGCCGTCCTGCCTTACCTGGGTGAGAGAAGAACAACAGAATTGATTACGGTACACACACATGATACATACACACAGGCGCGCACACAGGCGGTCACACACGCACATAAGCGAACACCCACACACACACACACTCATATACGGGCATATGCACATATATGCACGCACACACACTGACGCAGACATACACACACATGCATGCATATGTAACATAGTGTCTGGTAAGTTATGAATGACGTATTATTGTAACCTTGTAAATTAGGATATTATTATTACTTATATTATTAATGATATTATTACTGTTAGCATTCTTATTATAGTTATTATTATTGTTAATAAGTAGAAGGTAGATACGAAACGGAAATTTGATAACAAGTGGGAAAGGAACACTCCCACGATATTAGTATTATTACGACAGAATTAAGTAGACACCTACAAATACGAGATACAACGAAGCTGTGGGAAAATCAGATTAAAGAGATACACCCAGATTATTATAGTCCTGGAACGACTAAACTGAATGGTCAAATCAACCATATGGAGACAGACAGACGGACACTGTGTAAATAGATATCCCTACAGGTATCACAAACACCTGATACTCGATAAGATCTTACCCACTCAAGAAAACTGAATGGTCGGATTTGACGCAACAGACTAACTGACAGTTGAGGCATATTTGCTAATCTTAGGACGCAATTTTACACATGAACAGTCCAACAGACCAATAAGATGACCAAAAGGAGTGGACCGACTCATCCCAAAGGCCATTTAGTATGTGGTCAACAATCTGACCAACAGAAAGATATAGAGGTGTGTCTTATAGGACAACTGACTTACAATATATAAGCCAGGCATGCAGTTTTGAAAATAAAACGAGAAGACATACAGAGAGAAAAGAATATTAGAAAAATAGATAAGAGAGCAATGACAGAAAGAGCAGATGGACAAGAAGAGCAAATAGGTATTCAGGAGATAGAGAAACAGTTTAGAACCATAGGTAGTTTAGGATAGACAGAAGATAGCAATTCAAGTTAGAAAGTTATTATTAATACTGAATGAGAAATGTAGATGATTTGATCATTTTGAAACTTTGTGTACAATGCTTTCGGAGATGCTTCGATGTGATACTTGTGGATTTCCATTGATGAGTGTTAAAAAGTGAACTATAATTTGGTTCAAGAACGAACTATCTGAATTTTATAATAACTGCGTGTGTTAAGATTTCAGTCTTATGATGAACCATATAGTATCACGTGTAGTGACATCCTGAACTACTGAATTGAACGAAAGGAAGACGTAGTAATGCATTCATAACTAAAAAGTGACAATGGAGAAAGACAATATCGTCGCGGTCACAAAGTGTTAACAGCGCTATATGAAAGTGTCTTATTTATTGTGGTCATAATGAGTTAACAATTCTGTATGAAAGTGCATTAGTTGTCGTGGTCATAACGTGTTAACAATGTTGTATGAAAATGTCCTAGTTGTCGCGGTCACAACGTGTTAACAATGTTGTATGAAAGTGTCTTAGTTGTCGCGGCGGGCACAACGTGTTAACAATGTTGTATGAAAGTGTCCTAGTTGTCGTGGTCATAACGTGTTAACAATGTTGTATGAAAATGTCCTAGTTGTCGTGGTCATAACGTGTTAACAATGTTGTATGAAAGTGTCCTAGTTGTCGCGGCGGGCACAACGTGTTAACAATGTTGTATGAAAGTGTCTTAGTTGTCGCGGCGGGCACAACGTGTTAACAATGTGGTATGAAAGTGTCTTAGTTGTCGTGGCCACAACGTGTTAACAATGTTGTATGAAAGTGTCTTAGTTGTCGCGGTCACAACGTGTTAACAATGTTGTATGAAAGTGTCTTAGTTGTCGCGGCGGGCACAACGTGTTAACAATGCGGTATGAAAGTGTCTTAGTTGTCGCGGTGACAACGTGTTAACAACGCGGTATGAAAGTGTATTAGGTTGACAAGATTTAAACGGCCAATATGTGCTGTTATACATGACAACCGCCATCACTCAAAGTGAAGCTACATCATCAGAACACGAACGACAAGATATAAAGTCAGAGCTATATTACTATACATACACACACACTCGTGCACACAAGCACACACGGACACACATACATATATATCTCTCTGAACCTTAAGTGCCCAGGGCACATGGGGCTTCCGCAAGGGTTTTCCACAAATGCCTGTCTTTCGCCTTTTTTTCTGCTCTTGCCCAGGTGAGCCCTCTATTGCTCAACATCCTTTCTGTTGTTCTTCTCCATGTCTCTTTTGGTCTACCCTTACTTCTGCTCCCCTGTGGTGTCCATCTTAGTGCTATTTTTGGTAGTGAGTGTATATACATACACAAAATTACTGGTTTGTACTTCTGTACAGAAAATTAATGATCACAAAAAGACTGGTAACATATTCTTTTCTTCTTTCCTCTAGAGCTCGTCAACTCTGGGAGCTGGAGTTCCATATCGTAGAGATGTCTTCAGCTTCTTCAGTGTCTACCACTGTCTACATGTACGGACGTCCTGAAGAATTATCTTACAGTTTATGAGGTCTTGGGGAATTATCTTACAGTTTATGAGGTCTTGGGGAATTATCTTACAGTTTATGAGGTCTTGGGGAATTATCTTACAGTTTATGAGGTCTTGGGGAATTATCTTACAGTTTATGAGGTCTTGGGGAATTATCTTACAGTTTATGAGGTCTTGGGGAATTATCTTACAGTTTATGAGGTCTTGGGGAATTATCTTACAGTTTATGAGGTCTTGGGGAATTATCTTACAGTTTATGAGGTCTTGGGGAATTATCTTATAGCTTATGAGGTCTTGGGGAATTATCTTACAGTTTATGAGTTCCTGGGGAATTATTTTATAGCTTATGAGGTCTTCGGGAATTATTTTATAGCTTATGAGGTCTTGGGGAATTATTTTATAGCTTATGAGTTCCTGGGGAATTATTTTATAGCTTATGAGGTCTTGGGGAATTATTTTATAGCTTATGAGTTCCTGGGGAATTATTTTATAGCTTATGAGGTCTTGGGGAATTATCTTATAGTTTATGAGGTCCTGGGGAATTATCTTACAGTTTATGAGGTCTTGTGGAATTATCTTACAGTTTATGAGGTCTTGGGGAATTATCTTACAGTTTATGAGGTCCTGGGGAATTATCTTACAGTTTATGAGGTCTTGGGGAATTATCTTACAGTTTATGAGGTCTTGAGGAATTATCTTATAGTTTATGAGGTCTTGAGGAATTATCTTACAGTTTAGGATGCCCCTTGGGGGAAATATCTTTTAGTTTAGGAGGTCTGTGGGGGGAATTATCTTATAGTTTAGGAGGTCTGGGGGGGGGGGGAATTATCTTACAGTTTAGGAGGTCTGTGGGGAGGGGGGATTATCTTATAGTTTAGGAGGTCTGTGGGGGGGGGAATTATCTTATAGTTTAGGAGGTCTGTGGGGGGGGGGGGAATTATCTTATAGTTTAGGAGGTCTGTGGGGGGAATTATCTTATAGTTTAGGAGGTCTGTGGGGGGGGGGGAATTATCTTATAGTTTAGGAGGTCCCTGCGGGGAATTATCTTATAGTTAGGAGGTCCCTGCGGGGAATTATCTTACAGTTTAGGAGGTCCCTTGGGAGAGTTATCTTATAGTTTAGGAGGTCTCGAACTGAACAAGTTTGGTAACTTCTATTTTACGCCATCTTCTATTATGCAAAACACACAAGCACACAAACACACACACACGCATACACAAACAAATTGTGTTATGGATGAGAGCACGTGACAGGAAGTAAATATTATCAGTTTCATTTACTTTCAAAAGCCGACCTTGTGTCACGCCTGACTGTTCAGGAAAGTTGTTCGCCATGACTGGCCTAGTTCAAGTGTGGTAACAAACATGGCGGCAAACAGTTTGCAAATAATCTCTTTGCTGAGAATCACGAAAACAGTTTTGGTTGCACAGACGCAGTCAAGACCCTCTAGCTGCTTGGACACGCAGTCAACAACCTCCAGTTAGTTGTACAGTTTTACGTATAATTCAAGAAAATCCAGGGAGAATTTCATTGGAATATATGTATATACTTTTTTTTTAATTCAAGAAATTTTCTTTTTCTGTTATTGACAATCCAGTTTTAATATCCGTCATCTCATTATAATTTTTTTTTACTTTTGTGTGAGATATATTTGTATGAATGGTGAGCGTGTATGAAATGTCTGAGTGTGTGTTTTTGTTGATGTGTTGCATGCAGTGTGTATTTTTGTGGATGTGTGGTATGTATATGTCTTTGACTTATTTATAGAACAGAGAATCTAGCAACCTTGGCTGGTCATTTGTGGCGTATTCTTCCCAGTGTTGGCTACAAAATCAGGTCAAGCGAAAGATGTTTTGATGATTAACAGATGAGACATTAACAGATGAGACATTAACAGATGAGACATTAACAGATGAAACATTAACAGATGAAACATTAACAGATGAAACATTAACAGATGAGACATTAACAGATGAAACATTAACAGATGAAACATTAAAGCAACAAATTAAACGACAACACTAAAAAACAACAGTAACGACAACAGAAACAACAACAACAACAACAACAACAACAACAACAACAACAACAACAACAACAACAACAACATCAACAACATCAACAACAACAACAACAACAACAACAACAACAACAACAGCAACAACAACAACAACAACAACAACAACAACAACAACAACAACAACAACAACAACAACAACAACAACAACAACAACAACAACAACAACAACAACAACAACAACAACAACAACAACAACAACAACAACAACAACAACAACAACAACAACAACAACAACAACAACAACAACAACAACAACAACAACAACAACAACAACAACAACAACAACAACAACAACAACAACAACAACAACAACAACAACAACAACAGCAAGAGCAACGACAACGGAAACAACAGCCGCAACAATAAGAGCAATTATCTTATAGTTTAGGAGGTCCCTGCGGGGAATTATCTTACAGTTTAGGAGGTCCCTTGGGAGAGTTATCTTATAGTTTAGGAGGTCTGTGGGGGGAATTATCTTATAGTTTAGGAGGTCTGTGGGGGGAATTATCTTATAGTTTAGGAGGTCTGTGGGGGGGGAATTATCTTATAGTTTAGGAGGTCTGTGTGGGGGAATTATCTTATAGTTTAGGAGGTCTGTGGGGGGAATTATCTTATAGTTTAGGAGGTCTGTGGGGGGGGGGGATTATCTTATAGTTTAGGAGGTCCCTGCGGGGACTTATCTTATAGTTTAGGAGGTCCCTGCGGGGAATTATCTTATAGTTTAGGAGGTCCCTGCGGGGAATTATCTTACAGTTTAGGAGGTCCCTTGGGACAGTTATCTTATAGTTTAGGAGGTCTGTGGGGGGAATTATCTTATAGTTTAGGAGGTCTGTGGGGGGGGGGGAATTATCTTACAGTTTAGGAGGTCTGTGGGGGGGGGATTATCTTATAGTTTAGGAGGTCTGTGGGGGGGGGGGAATTATCTTATAGTTTAGGAGGTCTGTGTGGGGGAATTATCTTATAGTTTAGGAGGTCTGTGGGGGGGGGGGAATTATCTTATAGTTTAGGAGGTCCCTGCGGGGAATTATCTTATAGTTTAGGAGGTCCCTGCGGGGAATTATCTTACAGTTTAGGAGGTCCCTTGGGAGAGTTATCTTATAGTTTAGGAGGTCTCGAACTGAACAAGTTTGGTAACTTCTATTTTACGCCATCTTCTATTATGCAAAACACACAAGCACACAAACACACACACACGCATACACAAACAAATTGTGTTATGGATGAGAGCACGTGACAGGAAGTAAATATTATCAGTTTCATTTACTTTCAAAAGCCGACCTTGTGTCACGCCTGACTGTTCAGGAAAGTTGTTCGCCATGACTGGCCTAGTTCAAGTGTGGTAACAAACATGGCGGCAAACAGTTTGCAAATAATCTCTTTGCTGAGAATCACGAAAACAGTTTTGGTTGCACAGACGCAGTCAAGACCCTCTAGCTGCTTGGACACGCAGTCAACAACCTCCAGTTAGTTGTACAGTTTTACGTATAATTCAAGAAAATCCAGGGAGAATTTCATTGGAATATATGTATATACTTTTTTTTTAATTCAAGAAATTTTCTTTTTCTGTTATTGACAATCCAGTTTTAATATCCGTCATCTCATTATAATTTTTTTTTACTTTTGTGTGAGATATATTTGTATGAATGGTGAGCGTGTATGAAATGTCTGAGTGTGTGTTTTTGTTGATGTGTTGCATGCAGTGTGTATTTTTGTGGATGTGTGGTATGTATATGTCTTTGACTTATTTATAGAACAGAGAATCTAGCAACCTTGGCTGGTCATTTGTGGCGTATTCTTCCCAGTGTTGGCTACAAAATCAGGTCAAGCGAAAGATGTTTTGATGATTAACAGATGAGACATTAACAGATGAGACATTAACAGATGAGACATTAACAGATGAAACATTAACAGATGAAACATTAACAGATGAAACATTAACAGATGAGACATTAACAGATGAAACATTAACAGATGAAACATTAAAGCAACAAATTAAACGACAACACTAAAAAACAACAGTAACGACAACAGAAACAACAACAACAACATCAACGACAACAGTAACGGAAACAGACACAGCAACAACAACATCAACGACAACAGAAACAACAACAGAAACAGCAACAACAACATTAACGACAACAGCAACAACAACAGCAACAGGAACAGACACAGCAACAACAACAGTAGCAACAACAGCAAAGACAGCATCAACGACAACAGCAAAAACCACAGCAACAAGAACAGCAGCGACAAAATCAACGACAACAGCAGCAAGAACAGCAACAGCAGCGACAACAGCAACGGCAACAGAAACAGCAAAAACAACAACAACAACAACAACAGCAACAGCAGCGACAACAGAAAAAGCAGCAACAACAGAAACGACAATAGAAACAACAACAGCAAGAGCAACGACAACGGAAACAACAGCCGCAACAATAAGAGCAACAGCAACGACAACAACAATAATAACAGCTATAACAACAGCAACGACAACAGCAAGAACAACAGCAAATATAACAGCAACAAAACCAGATGAGACAATAGAAAATGCAACAACAACAGCAACGACAACAGTAACAACAACAACGATAATAGAAACAGTAACAACAACAGCAACCTCAACAGAAACAACAACAACAACAACAGCAAGGGGAACGACAATAGCAACAGCACCAGCAACGACAACAGTAACAACAACAGCAACGACAGCAACAACAGAAGAGGAACGACAACAGCACCAGCAACGACAACAGCAACAACAACAGCAACAGCAGCAAGAGGAACGACAACAGCACCAGCAACGACAACATCAACAACACCAGCATCGACATCAACAACTACAACAGCAGCAACGACAACAGCAATGGCAACAACAACATAAGCAACAGCAACGACAGCACCAACAAGAACAGTAAGGACAATAAAAACTACAACAGTAAGGACAACACTAACAAGAACAGTAAGGACAATAAAAACTACATCAGTAAGGACAACTCAATAACAACAGCAACGACAACAGCAACAAGAACAGTAAGGACAACAAAAACTACAACAGTAAGGACAACACAATAACAACAGCAACGACAACACCAACAAGAACAGTAAGAACAAAAAACTACAACAGTAAGGACAACACAACAACAACAGCAACGACAACAGCAACAAGAACAGTAAGGACAACAAAAACTACAACAGTAAGGACAACACCAAGAAGAACAGTAACGACAACACAACAACAACAGCAACGACAAAACCAAGAAGAACAGTAAGGACAACACCAAGAAGAACAGTAACGACAACACCAACAAGAACAGTAAGGACAACACCAAGAAGAACAGCAACGACAAAACCAAGAAGAACAGTAAGGACAACACCAAGAAGAACAGTAACGACAACACCAACAAGAACAGTAAGGACAACACCAACAAGAACAGAAACGATAACACCAACAAGAACAGTAAGGACAAAACCAAGAACAGTAACGACAACACCAACAAGAACAGTAAGGACAACACTAAGAAGAACAGTAACGACAACACCAAGAAGAACAGTAAGGACAACACCAAGAAGAACAGTAACGAAAACACCAACAAGAACAGTAACGACAACACCAAGAAGAAACGTAATGACAACACCAACAAGAACAGTAAGGACAACACCAACAAGAACCGTAAGGACAACACCAACAAGAACAGTAAGGACAATAAAAACTAGAACAGTAAGGACAATAAAAACTAGAACAGTAAGGACAACACCAACAAGAACAGTAAGGACAATAAAAACTACAACAGTAATGACAACACCAAGAAGAACAATAAGGACAACACCAACAAGAACAGTAAGGACAATAAAAACTACAACAGTAAGGACAACACCAACAAGAACAGTAACGACAACACCAGCAAGAACAGTAAGGACAATAAAAACTACAATAGTAAGGACAGCACCAAGAACAACAGTAAGGACAATATCAACAACAACAGTAAGGACAACAACAACAAGAACAGTAAGGAGAACAAAAACTACAACAGTAAGGACAACATCAACAAAAACAGTAAGGACAACACCAACAAGAACAGTAAAGACATCACCGAAGACAACAGCAACAACAACAACAACAACAACAGTAACAACGACAGCAATAAAAGCAGCATCTACAACAACAGCAACATCAACAACACTAACGACAACACCAACAACAATGACAACACCAACAAGAGCAGTAAGGACAACACCAACAAAACAGTAAGGACAACAACAGTTAGAAAGAACAGTAAGGACAACACCAAGAAGAACAGTAAGGACAACACCAAGAAGAACAGTAATGACAACACCAAGAAGAACAGTAAGGACAACAGTAACAAGAACAGTAAGGACAACAGTAACAAGAACAGTAGCGACACCAAGAAGAACAGTAAGGACAACACCAAGAAAAACAGTAATGACAACACCAAGAAGAACAGTAAGGACAACAGTAACAAGAACAGTAAGGACAACAGTAACAAGAACAGTAGCGACAACACCAATAAGAACATTAAGGACAACACCAACAAGAACAGTAAAGACAACACCAACAAGAACAGTAAGGACAACATCAACAACAACAGTAAGGACAACACCAACAAGAACAGTAAGGACAACACCAACAAGAACAGTAAGGACAACACCAACAAGAACAGTAAGGACAGCACCAACAAGAACAGCAACGACAACTGTAACAGCAACAATAAGGACAACATCAACAAGAACAGTAAAGACAACATCAACAAGAACAGTAAGGACAACATCAATAAGAACATTATAACAACAACAGCAATGACAACAGTAACAAGAACAGTAAGGACAACACCAACAAGAACAGTAACTATAACAGTAACGACAACAATAACAACAACAGTAACGACAACAATAACAACAACAGCAACGACAACAGTAACAACAACAGTAAGGACAAAACCAACAAGAATAGCAACGACAACAGTATCAACAACAGTAACGACAACAGTAACAACAACAGCAACGACAAGAAACACAGCAACAACAACAGAAACAACAGCAACAACCACAATAGCAACAGCAACGACAGCTGTAACAACAACAGCAACTACATACCAGATGGTGAGCAAGCAGTGATCTCAGTCTCTGTGGCGCCAAATTTCCGACACAAACCTGCCAAGGCTTTCACTTCGTGCTGGAACGATACACGCAGCAGATGATGATCGTCACGTGACAGTGCCAAAACACACACACACGCACGCACACACACACGCACGCACACACACACACACTCACACACAATGGCGAAATAAAGACATGTTTGACAATAACTGCTGCCATGATGATGACAATGATGATGATGATGATATGCTCACCCTGTATGTGGAAGCTTTCTCCAAGACTTCTTTACTTTTCTTGATGGACTGCCTGAGTCTCTGTTTGATAATCTTCAGATGAACGTGCTCCTTCTCTTGTATGACCAGCACAAAACCTGCGTGACAATAATCCCTCATTCTTCAAATGATGTGACAATAATCCCTCATTCTTCTAATGATGTGACAATAATCCCTCATTCTTCTAATGATGTGACAATAATCCCTCATTCTTCTAATGATGTGACAATAATCCCTCATTCTTCTAATGACTTGACAACAGTCCCTCATTCTTCCAATGACGTGGCAACAATCCCTCATTATTCTAATGGCGTGACAACAATCATTCATTCTTCTAATGACGTTACATCAATCCTTCATTTTTCTAATAATATAACATCAATCAGTCTTCTAATGACGTGACAACAATCCAATTTTCTAGTGACGCGACCTTTTCATTCTTCCAGTCAAGTGACAACAATCTTTCAGTCTTCTAGTGATAGATAAGAGATAGAGGATGGTGATAGGTGGAGGATGGTGATAGATGAGAGATAGACGATGGTGATAGGTGAGAGATAGACGATGGTGATAGAGATAGACGATGGTAATAGGTGGAGGATGGTAGTAGGTGAGAGATAGACGATGGTGATAGATGAGAGATAGACGATAGTAGGTGAAGGTTGGTGGTTGGTTATTCATTCTTCTAATGACACAACACCAATTTTTCATTCTTTTTTTGACAATACAACAATCTTTCATTCTTCTAGTGATATGACAACAATCTTTCATTCTTCTAGTGATATTGTATGGCTTAGTGGATTCAAATGTATGTACGTATGCTTGTGAGTTCATATATTTATATACATATGTGTTATTGGGACTATGTGGTTGATGAATTAGTGGATTTGTATTATTATAGTTGTGTGAATTAATATCATGGTTGTGTGGATTTTGTCATTATGATTTTGTGGATTAGCATGAGATTCATGTCATTATGGTTGTGTGGGTTAGGGGTTGGTTGTAATGTGTAAATTAGTTGACCGATGTGAATTTCATGCAGGGTGAAATATATACTACTGGACAAAAGTTAAGGGTCGGTTTTTTCAATTCTTACAAAATCAACTGACTAATAAACAAGCCATTAGTACCAAAGAAAACAACATTTAAAACTGAACAAATTCAATCATTTCATTTGCAAATCGGAATAGGATTACACATACAGCAAGCTGGCGAAATCATTCACCCCTCGTCCAAAAATTCACAAGAGCGGTCTTCAAACATCAAACATGTCAGTATCGCATGTGGCCACCGTTCGCTGCCAGACATTCGACGAATCGTTGCTTCATCCAGTTAATCAGGGTTGTTAGGACATTATGTGGAATGTCCTGGCACTCTTGTTGAAGGAAAAGGGTCAGCTGGGTGACATCAACAGGTGGAGGATGATTTTTCGAAACCCGTCTGCCTAGGACATCCCAAATGTGCTCAATGGGCGATAGATCGGACGATCGAGCTGGTCAATCGATTCTAATGATCCGTTGCTGTTGAAGAAAATCTACGACACGACTCCGATGTGGTCTTGCGTTATCGTCTTGTAGGATTGCCCCTGCACCCATGGCTTGCAAGGTAGGCTGGACAATGTTTTGCAGAATTTCATTCAGGTATTGGTGGGTGGTTAGGGTGCCATGAATGACATGGAGGGGAGTCCTGGCGTGTCTGCTGATACCACCCCAAACCATGATTGATCCATCTCCGTAACGATCCACCTCTTGGAACCGTTCCCCTGGCCTTCTCCAAACACAGATTCTTCCATCATTGAAGGACACAATGAAGCGGGATTTCGTCCGTGAAAAGAATTTCACCCCATTGGCACCTCGTCCAACGGATGTGCTGCCGGCACCAAGCAACTCTAGCTCTGCGGTGAGCTGGAGTAAGAGGTATTCTTATTGCTGGTCGCCGTGAAGCCAGCCCAGATGATCGTCACGTGACAGTGCCAAAACACACACACACGCACGCACACACACACGCACGCACACACACACACACTCACACACAATGGCGAAATAAAGACATGTTTGACAATAACTGCTGCCATGATGATGACAATGATGATGATGATGATATGCTCACCCTGTATGTGGAAGCTTTCTCCAAGACTTCTTTACTTTTCTTGATGGACTGCCTGAGTCTCTGTTTGATAATCTTCAGATGAACGTGCTCCTTCTCTTGTATGACCAGCACAAAACCTGCGTGACAATAATCCCTCATTCTTCAAATGATGTGACAATAATCCCTCATTCTTCTAATGATGTGACAATAATCCCTCATTCTTCTAATGATGTGACAATAATCCCTCATTCTTCTAATGATGTGACAATAATCCCTCATTCTTCTAATGACTTGACAACAGTCCCTCATTCTTCCAATGACGTGGCAACAATCCCTCATTATTCTAATGGCGTGACAACAATCATTCATTCTTCTAATGACGTTACATCAATCCTTCATTTTTCTAATAATATAACATCAATCAGTCTTCTAATGACGTGACAACAATCCAATTTTCTAGTGACGCGACCTTTTCATTCTTCCAGTCAAGTGACAACAATCTTTCAGTCTTCTAGTGATAGATAAGAGATAGAGGATGGTGATAGGTGGAGGATGGTGATAGATGAGAGATAGACGATGGTGATAGGTGAGAGATAGACGATGGTGATAGAGATAGACGATGGTAATAGGTGGAGGATGGTAGTAGGTGAGAGATAGACGATGGTGATAGATGAGAGATAGACGATAGTAGGTGAAGGTTGGTGGTTGGTTATTCATTCTTCTAATGACACAACACCAATTTTTCATTCTTTTTTTGACAATACAACAATCTTTCATTCTTCTAGTGATATGACAACAATCTTTCATTCTTCTAGTGATATTGTATGGCTTAGTGGATTCAAATGTATGTACGTATGCTTGTGAGTTCATATATTTATATACATATGTGTTATTGGGACTATGTGGTTGATGAATTAGTGGATTTGTATTATTATAGTTGTGTGAATTAATATCATGGTTGTGTGGATTTTGTCATTATGATTTTGTGGATTAGCATGAGATTCATGTCATTATGGTTGTGTGGGTTAGGGGTTGGTTGTAATGTGTAAATTAGTTGACCGATGTGAATTTCATGCAGGGTGAAATATATACTACTGGACAAAAGTTAAGGGTCGGTTTTTTCAATTCTTACAAAATCAACTGACTAATAAACAAGCCATTAGTACCAAAGAAAACAACATTTAAAACTGAACAAATTCAATCATTTCATTTGCAAATCGGAATAGGATTACACATACAGCAAGCTGGCGAAATCATTCACCCCTCGTCCAAAAATTCACAAGAGCGGTCTTCAAACATCAAACATGTCAGTATCGCATGTGGCCACCGTTCGCTGCCAGACATTCGACGAATCGTTGCTTCATCCAGTTAATCAGGGTTGTTAGGACATTATGTGGAATGTCCTGGCACTCTTGTTGAAGGAAAAGGGTCAGCTGGGTGACATCAACAGGTGGAGGATGATTTTTCGAAACCCGTCTGCCTAGGACATCCCAAATGTGCTCAATGGGCGATAGATCGGACGATCGAGCTGGTCAATCGATTCTAATGATCCGTTGCTGTTGAAGAAAATCTACGACACGACTCCGATGTGGTCTTGCGTTATCGTCTTGTAGGATTGCCCCTGCACCCATGGCTTGCAAGGTAGGCTGGACAATGTTTTGCAGAATTTCATTCAGGTATTGGTGGGTGGTTAGGGTGCCATGAATGACATGGAGGGGAGTCCTGGCGTGTCTGCTGATACCACCCCAAACCATGATTGATCCATCTCCGTAACGATCCACCTCTTGGAACCGTTCCCCTGGCCTTCTCCAAACACAGATTCTTCCATCATTGAAGGACACAATGAAGCGGGATTTCGTCCGTGAAAAGAATTTCACCCCATTGGCACCTCGTCCAACGGATGTGCTGCCGGCACCAAGCAACTCTAGCTCTGCGGTGAGCTGGAGTAAGAGGTATTCTTATTGCTGGTCGCCGTGAAGCCAGCCCAGATTCTCTTAAACGCCTGCGAACTGTTCTGCCGCTAACATTGATGTTTGCCGTATTCATTAGCTGGTTTCTGAGAGTGGAAGACATTACTGTCCGGTTGCAAAGTGTTGACATCTGCAGTTATCTATCATTTTGTATATTCGTGCAACGAGGTCGGCCTGAACAGTGCCTGTCTTCTACTCCACCGGTTGCACGAAATCGCTCCAAATGCTTTTGATGGTAGAATGGGACATCCCCGAACGCCGTGCAACTTCTTATCTTATATCTTATATCCTTCCCGTGCCGTTAAACGTAACATTTGACTCGCAAAGAAAAGTGTAACTTCACGGCCAGATAAACCTACAATAAATTTATTTACAGTTTTAGTCCGGCAATCAGAGTAAATATATGCTTGGAATTAATGACCGGCCCTTAACTTTTGTCCAGAAGTATATAGTGGTGTTATGTATAGAGGTGTCAGAAAGAAGATGGTGGTAGATGTGAGAGAGGATAGTGATAGGTGAGATAGAGGACGGTGGTAGTTGAGATAGAGGACAGTGGTAGGTGAGATAGAGGACAGTGGTAGGTGAGATAGAAGACAGTGGTAGGTGAGATAGAAGACAGTGGTAGGTGAGATAGTGGACAGTGGTAGGTGGGATAGAAGACAGTGGCAGGTGAGATAGAGGACAGTGATAGGTGATATAGAAGATAGTGGTAGGTGAGATAGAAGACAGTGGTAAGTGAGATAGAGGATAGTGGTAGGTGAGATAGAAGACAGTGGTAGGTGAGATAGAGGACAGTGGTAGGTGAGATAGAAGACAGTGGTAGGTGAGATAGAGGACAGTGGTAAGTGAGATAGAGGATAGTGGTAGGTGAGATAGAAGATAGTAGTAGGTGAGATAGAAGACAGTGGTAGGTGAGATAGAAGACAGTAGTAGGTGAGATAGAGGACGGTGGTTGGTGAAATAGAAGATAGTATGGTGGTAGGTTTAGGTTGGTGTTAGGTGGAGGATGGTTGTAGGTGAAAGATAGATGATGGTGGTAGGTGGAGATTAGTGGTAGGTGGAGGATGGTTGTAGGTGAAAGATAGAGGATGGTGGTAGGTGGAAGATGGTTGTAGGTGTGGTGGTAGGTGGAGGATTGTTGTAGGTGAAAGATAGAGGATGGTGGTATGTGGAGTATGTCAGATAGAGGATGTTGGTAGGTGAGATAGAGGATAGTGTTAGGTGAGATAGAGGATAGTGGTAGGTGAGACAGAGTATGTTGGTATGTCAGATAGAGGATAGTCCTAGGTGAGATAGAGGACGATGGTAGGTGAGATAGAAGATTTTGTTAGGTGAGATAAAAGATGTTGGTAGGTGAGACAGAGTATGTTGGTATGTCAGACAGAGGACAGTCGTAGATGAGATAGAATATGTTGTTAGGTGAGACAGAGGATGTTGGTAGGTGAGATAGAGGATGTTGGTAGATAAGACAGATGATGTTGGTAGGTAAGATAGATGATGTAGGTAGGTAAGACAGAGGATGTTGGTAGGTAAAATAGAGGATGTTGGTAGGTAAGATAGAGGATTCTGGTAGGTGAGATGGAGGATGGTGGCAGGCGAGAAATAGAGAATAGCGGTATGTGAGGGATTGAGGATGGTGATTGGTGAGAGATTTAGGATTGTTGTAGGTGAGATATAAACGATAGTGACAGATGAGAGATATAGGAAGGTAATATGTGGAGGATGGCGGTAGGTGAGAGATTGAAGAGTATGGTAGGTGAGGGATTGATGATAGTGGTAGGTGTGAGATTGAGGATGTTTGTTGGTAAGTGATTAAGAATTGTGGTAGGTGAGAGATAGAGGAAGGTGACAGATGAGAGATTGAGGAATGTGATAGATGGAGGATGGTGGTAGGTGAGAGATAGACGATGGTGGCAGATGAGAGATAGAGGATGGTGATAGGTGGAGGATGATGGAAGGTGAGAGATAGAGGATGGTGATAGGTGGAGGATGGTGACAGATAAGAGACAGAGGATGGTGATAGGTGGAGGATGGTGGCATAGAGGATGGTGATAGGTAGAGGATGGTGGCAGATGACATATAAAGGATGGTGATGGGTGGAGAAAGTGGAAGGTGAAAGACAGAGGATGGGGACAGGTGGAGGATGGTGCCAGATGAGAGATAGACGATGGTGGCAGATGAGAGATAGAGGATGGTAATAGGTGGAGGATGGTGGCAGATGAGAGATAAAGTATGGTGATAGATGGAGGATGGTGGCAGATGAGAGATAGAGGATGGTAATAGGTGGAATATGGTGGTCGGTGAGAGAAAGACGATGGTGGTAAATGAGAGATATAGGATGGTGATAGGTGGAGGTTGTGGTAGATGAAAGATAGACGACGGTGATAGGTGGAAGATGGTGGCAGATGAGAAATGGAGATTGGTGATAAGTGGAGGATGGTGGTAGGTGGAGGATGGTGTTAGATGGAGGATGGTGATAGGTGGAGGATGGTGATAGGTGGAGGATGGTGATAGGTGGAGGATGGTGATAGGTGGAGGATGGTGATAAGTCTAGGATGGTGGTAGGTGGAAGATATTAGTAGGTGGAGGATGGTGGTAGGTCGAGGATGTTGGTAAGTGGAGGATGGTGGTAGGTGAGAAATAGAAGACAGTGGTAAGTAAGAGTCCGAGAATGGTGATAGGTGGAGGAGGGTGGCAGATGATAGACAGAGGATAGTGATAGGTGTAGGATGGTGGCAGATGAGAGATAGAGGATGGTGATAGGTGGAGAATGGTGGCAGATGAGAGATAGAGGATGGTGATAGGTCAAGTATGGTGGTAGGTGAGATATAGAGGATGGTGATACTTGGATGATCGTGGCAGATGAAAGATAGAGGATGGTGATAGGTGGAAGATGGTGGTAGGTGAGAGATAGAGGACGGTGGTAGGTGGAGGATGGTGATAGGTGGACAATGGTGGCAGATGAGAGATAGAGGATGGTGATAGGTGGAAGATGGTGGTAGGTGAGATTCTCAGGATGGTGGTAGGTGGAGGATAGTAGTAGTTGAGAGATGGAAGATTTTAGTACATGAGAGACAGAGGATGGTGGTAGGTTTAGTTTGGTAGTAGGTGGAGGATGGTGGTAGGTGACATACTAGAGGATGGTGGTAAGTGAAAGATAGAGGATGGTGGTAGGTAAAGGATAGAGGATGGTGGTAAGTGAAAGATAGAGGATGGTGGTAGGTTTAGTTTGGTGGTAGGTGAAGGATGGTGGTAGGTAAAAGATAGAGGATGGTGGTAGGTTTAGTTTAGTGGTAGGTGGAGGATGGTGGGAGGTGAAAGATAGAGGATGGTGGTAAGTTTAGTTTGGTGGTAGGTGGAGGATAGTGGTAGGTTTAGTTTGGTAGTAGGTGGAGGATGGTGGTAGGTGAAAGATCGAGGACGATGGTAGGTTCAGTTTAGTGGTAGGTGAAGGATGGTTGTAGGTGAAAGATAGAGGATGGTGGTAGGTTTAGTTTGGTGGTAGGTGTAGGATGGTGGTAGGTTTAGTATGGTAGTAGGTGGAGGATGGTGGTAGGTGAAAGATAGAGGATGGTGGTAGGTGAAAGATAGAGGATGGTGGTAGATGAAAGATAGAGGGTGGTGGTAGGTTAAAGATAGAGGATGGTGGTAGGTTTAGTTTGATGGTAGGTGGAGGATGGTAGTAGGTGAAAGATAGAGGATGGTGATAGGTGAAAGATAGAGGATGGTGGAAGGTGAAAGATAGGGGATGTTGTTAGCTGAAAGATACAGGATGATGGTAGGTGATAGACAGAGGATGGTGGTAGGTGAAAGATAGAGGATGGTGGTAGGTGAAAGACAGAGGATGATGGTAGGTGGTAGATAGAGGATGGTAGTAGGTGGAGGATGGTTGTAGGTGAAAGATAGAGGATGGTGGTAGGTGAAAGATAGAGGATGGTGGTAGATGAAAGATAGAGGGTGGTGGTAGGTTAAAGATAGAGGATGGTGGTAGGTTTAGTTTGATGGTAGGTGGAGGATGGTAGTAGGTGAAAGATAGAGGATGGTGATAGGTGAAAGATAGAGGATGGTGGAAGGTGAAAGATAGGGGATGTTGTTAGCTGAAAGATACAGGATGATGGTAGGTGATAGACAGAGGATGGTGGTAGGTGAAAGATAGAGGATGGTGGTAGGTGAAAGACAGAGGATGATGGTAGGTGGTAGATAGAGGATGGTGGTAGGTGGAGGATGGTGGTAGGTGAAAGATAGGGGATGGTGGTAGGTGAAAGACAGAGGATGGTGGTAGGCGAAAGATAGAGGATGGTTGTAGGTAGAGGATGGTTGTAGGTAGAGGATGGTTGTAGGTGAAAGAAAGCGAATGGTAGTAGGTAGAGGATGGTTGTAGGTAGAGGATGGTGGTAGGTTATTATGGTTGTAGGTAGAGGATGGTGGTAGGTAGAGGATGGTGGTAGGTAGAGGATGGTGGTAGGTAGAGGATGGTTGTAGGTAGAGGATGGTGGTAGGTAGAGGATGGTTGTAGGCAGAGGATGGTGTTAGGTAGAGGATGGTTGTAGGTGAAAGATATAGGATGGTTGTAGGTAGAGGATGGTGGTAGGTGAAAGATAGAGGATGGTCGTAGGTAGAGGATGGTTGTAGGTAGAGGATGGTGGTAGGTCAAAGATAGAAGATGGTGGTAGCTGGAGCATGGTTGTAGGTAGAAGATGGTGGTAGGTGAAAGATAGAGGATGGTGGTATGTGGAGGATGGTTGTAGGTAGAGGATGATGGTAGGTAGAGGTTGGTTGTAGGTGAAAGATACAGGATGGTGATAGGTAGAGGATGGTTGTAGGTAGATGATGGTGGTAGGTGGAGAATGGTTGTAGGTAGAGTATGGTTGTAGGTGAAAGATAGAAGATGGTGGTAGGTATAGGATGGTTGTAGGTAGAGGATAGTGGTAGGTGGAAGATTGTTGTAGGGAGAGGATGGTTGTAGGTGAAAGACAGAGAATGGTGGTAGGTGGAGGATGGTTGTAGGTAGAGGACGGTTGTAGGTGAAAAATAGAGGATGGTGGTAGGTAGAGGATGGTTGTAGGTAGAGAATGTTGGTAGGTGGAGGATGGTTGTAGGTAGAGGATGGTGGTAAGTAGAGGATGGTTGTAGGTGAAAGATAGAGGATCGTGGTAGGTAGAGGCTGGTTGTAGGTGAAAGATAGAGGATGGTTGTAGGAAGAGGATGGTTGTAGGTGGAGGATGGTTGTAGGTAGTGGATGGTTGTAGGTGAAAGATAGATGATGGTTGTAGGTAGAGGATGGTTGTAGGTGAAAGACAGAGGATGGTGGTAAATAGAGGATGGCTGTAGGTAGAGGATGGTTGTAGGTAGAGTACGGTTGTAGGTGAAAGATAGAGGATAGTTGTAAGTAGAGGATGGTTGTAGGTGAAAGATAGAGGATGGTGGTAGGTGGAGGATGGTTGTAGGTGGAGGATGGTTGTAGGCATAGGATGGTTGTAGGTAGAGGATGTTTGTAGGCAGAAGATGGTTGTAGGTGGAGGATGGTTGTAGGAAGTGGATGGTTGTAAGTGAATGATAGAGGATGGTGGTAGGTGGAGGATGGTTGTAGGTGAGAGATAGAGGATGGTGGTAGGTGAAAGATATAGGATGGTGGTAGCTTGAGGATGGTTGTAGGTGGAGGATGGTAGTAGGTGAAGGATAGAGGATGGTGGTAGATGGAGGATGGTTGTATGTGGGGGATGGTTGTAGGTGAAAGATAGAGGATGGTGGTAGGTGGAGGATGGTTTTAGGTCGAGGATGGTTGTAGATGGATAATGGTTGTAGGTGGAGGATGTTTGTAGGTGAAAGATAGAGGATGGTGGTAGGTGGAGGAAGGTTGTAGGTAGAGGATGCTGATAGGTGGAGGATGGTTGTAGGTAGAGGATGGTTGAAGGTGGAGGATGGTGGTAGGTAGAGGATGGTTGTAGGTGGAGGATGGTTGTAGATGAAAGATAGAGGATATTGGTAGGTGGAGGATGGTGGTAGGTGGAGGATGGTTGTAGGTAAAGGATGGTTGTAGGTGAAAGATAGAGGGTGGTGGTAGGTGAAAGATAGAGGATGGTGGTAGGTGGAGGATGGGTGTAGGTAGTGGATGGTTGTAGGTGAATGATAGAGGATGGTGGTAGGTGGAGCATGGTTGTAGGTGGAGGATGGTGGTAGGTGAAAGATATAGGATGGTGGTAGCTTGAGGATGGTTGTAGGTGGAGGATGGTTGTAGGTGAAGGATAGAGGATGGTGGTAGATGGAGGATGGTTGTATGTGGGGGATGGTTGTAGGTGAAAGATAGAGGATGGTGGTAGGTGGAGGATGGTATTAGGTGGAGGATGGTTTTAGGTCGAGGATGGTTGTAGATGGATAATGGTTGTAGGTGGAGGATGTTTGTAGGTGAAAGATAGAGGATGGTGGTAGGTGGAGGAAGGTTGTAGGTAGAGGATGCTGATAGGTGGAGGATGGTTGTAGGTAGAGGATGGTTGAAGGTGGAGGATGGTGGTAGGTAGAGGATGGTTGTAGGTGGAGGATGGTTGTAGATGAAGATAGAGGATATTGGTAGGTGGAGGATGGTGGTAGGTGGAGGATGGTTGTAGGTAAAGGATGGTTGTAGGTGAAAGATAGAGGGTGGTGGTAGGTGAAAGATAGAGGATGGTGGTAGATATAGGATGGTTGTAGGTAGAGGATGGTGGTAGGGGAAGGATAGAGGATGGTGGTAGGTGGAGGATGGTTGTATGTAGAGGATGGTGGTAGGTGAAATGTAGAGGATTGTGGTAGGTGGAAGATAGTTTTAGGTAGAGGATGGTGGTAGGTAAAGGATGGTTGTAGGTGAAAGATAGAGGATGGTGGTAGGTAGAGGATGGTTGTAGGTAGATGATGGTGGTAGGTGGAGGATGGTTATAGGTAGAGGATGGTTGTCCGTGAAAGATAGAAAGTGGTAGTAGGTAGAAGATGGTTGTAGGTGAAAGATAGAGGATGGTGTTAGGTAGGTAGAGGATGGTGTTAGGCAGAGGATGGTTGTAGGTAGAGGATGGTGTTAGGCAGAGGATGGTTGTAGGTGAAAGATAGAGGATGGTTGTAGGTAGAAGATGGTTGTAGGTGGAGGATGGTTGTAGGTGAAAGATAGAGGATGGTGGTAGGTAGAGGATGCTTGTAGGTAGAGGATGGTGGTAGGTGGAGGATGGTTGTAGGTATAGGATGGTGGTAAGTAGAAGATGGTTGTAGGTGAAAGATAGAAGATGGTTGTAGGTAGATGATGGTGGTAGGTGGAGGATTGTTGTAGGTAGAGTATGGTTGTATGTGAAAGATAGAGGATAGTGGTAGGTACAGGATGGTTGTAGGTGAAAGATAGAGGATGGTGGTAGGTGGAGGATGGCTGTAGGTGGAGGATGGTTGTAGGTGAAAGATAGAGGATGGTTGTAGGTAGAGGATGGTTGTAGGTGGAGGACTGTTGTAGGTGAAAGATGGAGGATGGTGGTAGTTAGAGGATGCTTGTAGGTAGAGGATGGTGGTAGGTGGAGGATGGTTGTAGGTAGAGGATGGTAGTAGGTAGAGGATGGTTGTAGGTGAAAGATAGAGGGTGGTGGTAGGTTGAGGATGGTTGTAGGTGAAAAATAGAGAATGGTGGTAGGTGGAGTATGGTTGTAGGTGGAGGTTGGTTGTAGGTGGAGGATGGTATTAGGTGGAGGATGGTTGTAGGTGAAAGATAGAGGATGGTGGTAAGTCAGAGATAAAGGATGGTTGTAGGTGAAAGATAGAGGATGGTGGTAAGTCAGAGATAAAGGATGGTTGTAAGTAAGAGATACAGGATAGTGGTAGGTAAGAGATACAGGATGGTGGTAGGTAAGAGATACAGGATGGTCTTAGGTAAGAGATAAAGGATGGTGGTAGGTGAAAGATAGAGGATGGTGGTAGGTAAGAGATAGAGGATGGTGGTAGGTGAAAGATAGAGGATGGTGGTAGGTAAGAGATAGAGGATGGTGGTAGGTAAGAGATAGAGGATGGTGGTAGGTGAAAGACAGAGGATGGTGGTAGGTAAGAGATAGAGGATGGTGGTAGGTGGGTGTTATATGTCTGTATTAACTGTGCTGTGTGTATTAGGGGGATGATTATGTCCTTGCAGTGCTAACAAAACTGTAAAACATCAATCAAAACCAATTATTTATCAGACACAAAATTGACTTCCATTGTAGCTCTGACTGAGACATAAGGACTTAAAACCCTGACTGAAACAAGAGAGATTATAGCTCTGACTGAGACATAATGACTGTGATAAATCTTATAACCCTGGCTGTGACAAGTGAGCTGATAACCCTGAATATGACAAATGAGTTAATAACCCAGACTATGACAAGTGAGCTAATAATACTGACTATGACAAGTGAGCTTATAATACTGACTATGACAAGTGAGCTTATAATCCTGACTATGACAAGTGAGCTTATAATCCTGACTATGACAAGTGAGCTTATAATCCTGACTATGACAAGTGAACTTATAATCCTTACTATGACAAGAGAGCATATAACCCTGACTAATACAAAAGAACTAATTAAAGCTACTAAAACAATGCATGATTAAATATATTAATGTTCTCTTCACACTAAGCTATGATTATGCTAAACTATGATCACACTAAACCATGACATATTAAATAATGATCAAACTAAACCATAACAAAACTATACCAGGAATACACTAAATTATGACAACACTATATCATGAACACATTAAACAATGACAAATCATTACCACACTAAACCACGACGACACTAAACCATGAACACAATAAACACTGACCAAACTAAATCTTGACCACACTAAATCATGAAAATACAAAATCGTAAACACGCTAAAGCATGAACACATCAAATCATGAATACACTAAATCATAACCACACTAAATCATTAATACACTAAACCATGACCACAGTAAACCATGAACTCACTAAACAATGACCACAGTAAACAATGACCACACTAAATCATGAACATACTAAACATGAACGCAATAAATCATGAACATATTAAACTATGAACAAACTAAACCATTACCTGACTAAACCATGAAGACACTAAACCATGACCAATCAAAATAATGAAGACATTTAAGCATGACCATACTAAACCAAAAAAACACTAAACAATGACCACATTAAGACATGACCAAATTAAATCATGACCACACTAAACCAAGACCATACTAAGCCATGATCGCAATAAATCATGACAACACTAAACCATGACCACACTAAATCATGAAAACAACAAACGATGACCACACTAAACTATGACCAAACTAAATTATGACAACACTATATCATGAACACATTAAACAATGACAAATCATTACCACACTAAACCACGACGACACTAAACCATGAACACAATAAACACTGACCAAACTAAATCTTGACCACACTAAATCATGAAAATACAAAATCGTAAACACGCTAAAGCATGAACACATCAAATCATGAATACACTAAATCATAACCACACTAAATCATTAATACACTAAACCATGACCACAGTAAACCATGAACTCACTAAACAATGACCACAGTAAACAATGACCACACTAAATCATGAACATACTAAACATGAACGCAATAAATCATGAACATATTAAACTATGAACAAACTAAACCATTACCTGACTAAACCATGAAGACACTAAACCATGACCAATCAAAATAATGAAGACATTTAAGCATGACCATACTAAACCAAAAAAACACTAAACAATGACCACATTAAGACATGACCAAATTAAATCATGACCACACTAAACCAAGACCATACTAAGCCATGATCGCAATAAATCATGACAACACTAAACCATGACCACACTAAATCATGAAAACAACAAACGATGACCACACTAAACTATGACCAAACTAAACAATGACCACGCTAAAACATGAACACACTTAACCATGAACACTCTAAATCATTAACACACTATACCACGAACATTCTAAACGATGAACGTAATAAGTCATGAACACACTAAATCATGAACATACTAAATCATGAACATAGTAAATATGGAACAGAATAAATCAAGAACATACTAAATCATGAACACATTAGATCATGACCATACTAACCATGAACATACTAAAACATGACCATACTTAATCATGAACACACTAAACAATCAACATACTAAATCATGAACACACAAAACAATGAATACACTAAACCTTGATCACACTAAACCATAACCATTCTAAATCCTGACCAGACTAAACTATAACCACACTAAAACATTAACGTTGTAAACCATGATCACATTAAATCAAGAATATACTAAAACAAGAACACACTAAATTAGGAAAACACTAAGCTATTAAAACACAAAACTATGTCCACACTAAACCATGAACGTAATAAAATATGAAACACTAAACCATGAGCATAGTAAATCATAAATATACTAAACCATCAACATACTAAATCAGGAGCATACTAAATCATGACTATACTAAACCATAAACAAAAGAAACCATGACAACACTATATCATGAGCATATTAAACATGAACACACTAAATCATATGAACACATTACACTATGACCACAATAAATCATTACAACATTAAACTATACACACTAAACTATGACCACACTAAATCATGACCAAAGTAAAACATAACCACACTAAACTATAACCAAAATAAACCGTGAACATATTAAACCACGAACATATTAAATCATGAACACACTAAACCATGATCACACAAGACCATGACCACACTAAACCAGGACCGCACTAAACCACGAAAGCACTAAATCATGAAATCACTAAACCATAACCACATTATACCATGACCACACTAAACCATGTCCACACTGAAACATGAACATATTAAATAAAAAAAACACACTAAATCATTAATATACTAAACCATGAATACACGAATTTATGAACATACTAAATCATAAAAACACTAAATCATGAACGCATTAACCATCAACACATGAAATCATGAACATACTAAACCATGAACATAATAAATCATGAATATACTAAAGCATGAAAACACTAAACAGTGAAAGTACTACGTCATGAACATAGTAATTCCTGAATATACTAAATCAAGAACACACTAATCCATGAACACACCAGATCATGATCATTCTTAAACATGAACATACCAATTCATGAACATATTAAATCATAAACACACTAAACCATGAACATACTAAACCATAAACACACTAAATCATGAGCAAACTAAACCATGAAACATCAAAAAATGACAACACTAAACTATGACCGCACTTTACCCTGACCACTTTAAACCATGACAAAACTAAACTATGACCACACTAACCATGAACATACTAAACTATGACCACACTAAACCATGACCCTTCTAAATGAAGAACATACTAAACAGGAAAACACTAAATAAGGAACACATATATAATTAATATATTTTTTCAAATGAACACACTAAACCACAACATAAAAAATGAACATATTAAATAATGAACACACTAAATCATGAACACATTAAACCATGACAACATAAAAAAATGAACATACTAAAAAATAAACACACTAAATCATGAACAAATTAAACCATGTCAACATAAAAAAATGAACATACTAAACAGTGAACACACTAAATCATGAACACATTAAACCATGGATACACTGAACCATGAACCCACTAAATCAGGAACCCACGAAATCATGAAAACATTAAATCATTAACACACTAAACGATTACCGCATTAAATCAGGAACATACTAAACAATGAACACATTAAACCACGACCACACTAAACCATAACCACACTAAAATATATACATTTAACCATGAACATACTAAATCAGGAACAAACTAAATATTGACCGCATTCAATTATGAACATACTAAACCATGAACACACTAAGCAATGACCACAGTAAACTATACACATTAAATCATGAATAAAATAAACTATTAACAAAGAACCATGACTGCATAAAATTATACATAAAACCAAATCACAATAAACTATACACATTAAACCATGAACATACAAAATAATGAGCATAATAAAACATGAGCACAATAAACTATATACATTAAACCATGACCACAATAAACTATACACGTTAAACCATGAACATACAAAATAATGAACATAAAAACATTAATACAATAAACTATACACATTAAACCATGAACATACAAAATAATGAACATAATAAAACATAACCACAATAAACTATACACATTAAGCCATGAACACACTAAATTATACACATTAAAAAAAAGAACCACAATAAATCTTTACCACACTAAGCCATACATACTAAATCATGAACACACTAAACAATGTCAAAACTAAACCATAACCACACTAGACTATGAACATACTAAACCATAACCACACTAAACCATGACTAGACTAAACCACGACCACACTAGACCATGAACATACTAAACTGTGAGCACACTAAACCATGACTAAACTAACCATAGCCACACTTAACCATGACCACATGAAACAATAAACATATTAAACAGTGACCATAGTAAATCATTAACACATTAAACTATGACCAAACTAAATCAAAACCATACTAAAACATGACCACACTAAACAGTGACCACACTAAACATTAACCACATTAAATCATGAAAACAGTAAACCATGACCACACTAGATCTTTACTTCACTAAACCATGACCACACTAAACATCACCACACTAAATTATCAACATTCTTAACAATAAACAGACTAAATCATGAACATACTAAACTATGAATACACTAAACCATGACTACACTAAATCATGAACACAATAAACCGTGAACACACAAAAACGTGAACATACTAAACTATGACCACACAAAAGCATGAATACATTAAACCATGAACACGGTAAATCACGAACACACTAAACCATGACAACACTAAACTATAACCACACTAATCCCTGACCATTCTAAACCATGACAACATTAAACTATGACCACACTAAACCATAACAACACTAAACTATGACCACACTAATCCTGACCATTCTAAATCATGACCACACTAAACCATAACAACACTAAACTATGACCACACTAAACCATAACGACACTAAATTATGACCACACTAAACCATACCAACAATAAACAATGACCACACTAAACTATAACAACACTAAACTACGACCACACTAATCTCTGACCATTCTAAACCATGACCACACTAAACCATAACAACACTAAACTATGACCACACTAATCTCTGACCATTCTAAACCATGACAACACTAAACTATGACCACACTAATCACTGACAATTCTAAACCATGACCACACTAAACCATGACCACACTAAACTATACACATTATACCATGAACACACTAAACTATAAACAAACTAAACACAACCATGACCATACTAAAATGTTTTTGCTCAGTTGATTTCGAAGCCACTTTTTTTTAGAGATATTTTGGAGTCGGTTGGTTTCCTCTTCCACATCAGCGTGTGTGGAGCCCAGAAGTGCTATATCGTCTGCGAAGTCTAGGTCTTGCAATGATTTGTTGTCAATTCATTTTATGCCCAGGTATGTATCACTGAGGTAAAGCTGGGGCGACCATCCCCAACCCAGCGCGTCAAAGGTGGCGGATGGTGAAAGTCCTCCAGATATGGAGGATCCCTGTGAATAAGGAGTTATCCAAATAAACAGGCGCGGACCAACTGGCGATAGACTCAGAGAGCTCTACTATTCCTATAAAGTGCCTCAGGTGCTCAGTGAAGGGAATACCAGGCGGGTAATCTTATATCTTATATCCTTCCTGTGCCGTTAAACGGCACATAGGGCTCGCAAAGTAGTTCGCCAGTTTTTCCTGTCTTCAGCGAGTCTTTCAACCTCATCAAAGGATTTTATGCCTGTTAATTTGGCCTCTCTTAACAATGTCCTCTTCAGAGTTTCATGTGGTCTGCCTCTTTTTCTTTGGCAAGTTGTGTTCCACTTGATAACTTGTTTTGGGATTCTCTGACTGTTTCTTCTCATCACGTGACCAACATATGTCCATCTCCTTTTCCTGATTACCCATGAGACTGGTTGTTGTTCAGTCATCTGTCTTATCTCTGCATTGTTCTTGAATTCGTTCCACTTGATGCCAAGTATTTTCCTTATGCATTTGTTTTCAAAAGAGTCTAATTTCTTGTCTATTTCTTTAGTTGTTTTCCAGCTTTCGCATGCATAAATGAGGGTGGATATTATATTTTAATTGAATAGTCTTAACTTGCTTTTTGTGCTTATAACTTTTGAATTCCATATGTTCTCAAGATTCTTGAAGATTGATGCTGCTTTTGCAATTCTGATCCTAACTTCCTTTCTAGTGTCACCATCCTGGTCTATGTAGCTGCCAAGGTATGCAAATTGACTGACATTCACTAAACCATGACCACACTAAACCATGACAACACAAAACCATGAACACGCTAAATGAGGAATACACTAAACAGTGAACACACTAAGAGAAAATATGATAACACTAAACCACGAACATACGAAACTATGACCACACTAAACCATCTCTCTCTCTCTTCCTCTCTCTCTCTCTCTCTCTCTCTGAACCTTAAGTGCCCAGAGCACATGGGGCTTCCGCAAGGGTTTTCCACAAATACCTGTCCTATGCCTTTTATACTGCTCTTGCCCAGGTGAGCCCTCTATCGCTCAACATTACACTAAACCATGACCACACTAAATCATGAGCATACTAAAAAACGAACACGCTAAATAAAGAACATACTAAACCGTGAACCCATTAAACCATGGCAACACTATATCATGAACATACTAAACCATGAACACACTAAATCATGAGCACTGTAAATCATGAGCACACTAAACCATAACCACACTAAAATATACACATTAAACCATGGTCACACTAAACCATGACAACACTATATCATGAACATACTAAACCATGAACACACTAAATCATGTGCACAGTAAATAATGAACACACTAAACCATGACCACACTAAATATACACATTAAACCATGGCCACACTAAACCATGAACACACTAAATCATGAACCCACTAAATCATGAACATACTAAACCATGGACTCACTAAACCATTACTGTACTAAATCAGGAACATTCTAAGCCATGAACAAACTAATTCATGACCGCACTCAATCATGAACATGCTAAACCATGAACACACTAAATTATGACCACAATAAACTATACACATTATACCATGAACACACTAAACTATAAACAAACTAAACACAACCATGACCATACTAAAATGTTTTTGCTCAGTTGATTTCGAAGCCACTTTTTTTTAGAGATATTTTGGAGTCGGTTGGTTTCCTCTTCCACATCAGCGTGTGTGGAGCCCAGAAGTGCTATATCGTCTGCGAAGTCTAGGTCTTGCAATGATTTGTTGTCAATTCATTTTATGCCCAGGTATGTATCACTGAGGTAAAGCTGGGGCGACCATCCCCAACCCAGCGCGTCAAAGGTGGCGGATGGTGAAAGTCCTCCAGATATGGAGGATCCCTGTGAATAAGGAGTTATCCAAATAAACAGGCGCGGACCAACTGGCGATAGACTCAGAGAGCTCTACTATTCCTATAAAGTGCCTCAGGTGCTCAGTGAAGGGAATACCAGGCGGGTAATCTTATATCTTATATCCTTCCTGTGCCGTTAAACGGCACATAGGGCTCGCAAAGTAGTTCGCCAGTTTTTCCTGTCTTCAGCGAGTCTTTCAACCTCATCAAAGGATTTTATGCCTGTTAATTTGGCCTCTCTTAACAATGTCCTCTTCAGAGTTTCATGTGGTCTGCCTCTTTTTCTTTGGCAAGTTGTGTTCCACTTGATAACTTGTTTTGGGATTCTCTGACTGTTTCTTCTCATCACGTGACCAACATATGTCCATCTCCTTTTCCTGATTACCCATGAGACTGGTTGTTGTTCAGTCATCTGTCTTATCTCTGCATTGTTCTTGAATTCGTTCCACTTGATGCCAAGTATTTTCCTTATGCATTTGTTTTCAAAAGAGTCTAATTTCTTGTCTATTTCTTTAGTTGTTTTCCAGCTTTCGCATGCATAAATGAGGGTGGATATTATATTTTAATTGAATAGTCTTAACTTGCTTTTTGTGCTTATAACTTTTGAATTCCATATGTTCTCAAGATTCTTGAAGATTGATGCTGCTTTTGCAATTCTGATCCTAACTTCCTTTCTAGTGTCACCATCCTGGTCTATGTAGCTGCCAAGGTATGCAAATTGACTGACATTCAATATATGTCCCTTCTATGTGTATTTTTCCATTTAAGGGGCGGTAAGAGGCGCCTTAAAACCTCTCGCCCCCGCTGCCTTGCGGGTAGGTCAGGGAGTCCAAAGGCTAGCGAAGAGTCCGTATACAAGCCGGCAGAAGGCAACGGGAAACCACTGTTGTAGTTCCCAAGAACAATTATGCTTATTCAGAGTAATAGATTTGTCATGTACGACATTAATTGATGTTCCTCTGGAACAGCCTCGTCCGGTAGGGCAGCTCACGAGCCACAGGTGAGGCCAGATCGTCATCATGCAAAACTAACACGTTCAAAATAGCAACATGGAATGTTAGAACTTTATTCCAGGCTGGAAAATTAGAAAATGTAAAGAGGGAAACGGAAAGGATGAAGATCAACGTATTAGGAATGAGTGAAGTTAGATGGACAGGTGCAGGGAAGACAAACTCTGATAAATATATAATGATATATTCAGGAAGTGAGAAACATGAACGAGGAGTAGGAATAATATTTGACGAACAAACAGCAAGGACAATTGTAGGATATTTGAATATCTCGGACCCAGTCCTGCTAGCCCAACTGAAAGGACGACCAATAAACTTAAATATTATACAAGTCTACGCTCCAACATCTGAAAGTTCTAAAGAAGATGTACAGCTATTTTATAATGACATAGAGACAGCCCTAAAACACAGTCACGGGAGATTTTAACGCCAAAGTTGGAAGAACTTCAGACATCGCTGGTGACTATGGACTGGGGGAGAGGAATGACAGAGGTTGTAAATTAAATGAATGGGCAAGAATATACAGCATGGTTGTAGGAAACAACTGGTTTAAACAACATCCCCGAAGACTGGCAACGTGGTGCAGCCCAGACAAAAAGACTTTTAACCAGATAGACTACATATTAATCAACAAACGATTCCGCAATGCATTACTGACAACAAAAACCATGCCGGGAGCCGACTGCAATAGTGACCATGACCCACTCTGTGGAAAAATTAGAATAAAGCTAAAGAAAGCAGGCAGAAAAGTGAGAAACATCAAACTGAATACAGAACTCCTTAAAAATGATCAAGAACTGCGAGACCAATACAAAGCTATTAAAACAAATAGATACAATGCAATAGCAAAGACAAATAGTATAGAATGAACAATGGGAAATGTTAAGAGATTCTATCCACCAAACTGTTAAGGAGATAATACCATCAAAAAAGAAGCCTAAAAAACTAAATGGATGACAGACGACATCTTAGGACTGATGGACAAGAGGAGGAGGAGTAAAAATAACAGGAAATCTCTCTCTCTCTCTCTGAACCTTAAGTGCCCAGGGTACATGGGGCTTCCGCAAGGGTTTTCCATAAATGCCTGTCCTTTGCCTTTTTTCTGCTCTTGCCCAGGTGAGCCCTCTATTGCTCAATATCCTTTCTGTTGTTCTTCTCCATGTCTCTTTTGGTCTACCCTTACTTCTGTTCCCCTGTGGTGTCCATCTTAGTGCTATTTTTAGTAGTGAATTGTCAGTCATTCGGAGCACATGTCCCAGCCAGAGTAAACCACACATTTAACCGTCGGATAACCCACATCTTCTTACAAGTTACAGCTAAGTGCTCTATTCGTTTTTTTTAAAATATAGCATTCATGTGTATCTATACTTTATCTCCCCTCACTATTTCTTCGTCCTGCTTGTTTTTGTGTGAACTAAGGCTCACGCAGAAAAGTCACAACTTTGTAATCGTTAAGTAAATCTGCTCCTACTTTTTTCCTAGTTTATACAGTTTGGTAACACAGCTTTACTGCAGTGGTGCCGTTATAGTTACATACTAACACACCACTAATTATTGTATACTTGGAAATTTATCTGCCCTTCTATTTTATTTACCCTCTGTTCTGTGTGTGCCCTTTTGCCTCGTCACTTTTCTGCTACAGTACTACCAAAACTACGAGATAAAAAATAATAGGAACATCCGAACATAAAGGAATTTCTCAACAAGAGAGAAACAGTAAAGGAAAAACATTTACCATCATCGTATTTTTCTTGATCGCAATTAAAGCAGAGAGTAACATCTGGGAACTAGAAAACACAAGAAGAAGTAGTTTCATGTTTCTTTCTGCGCGGCTCCGTACATTTGATGCGCGGTATGACATTTTATTGTGTGCCCGGGCGCACAGCCGCGCAGCTTAGACGGAACAGAGTCCATGGCCACACTAAACCATGGCCACACTAAACCATGACCACATTAAACCATGACCACACTAAACCATGGCCACATTAAACCATGACCACACTAAACCATGGCCACAATAAACCACAGCCAGACTAAAACCTTGAACACATTAAACCAGAGCCAGACTAAACCATGACCACACTAAACCATGGCTAGACTAAAACCTTGAACACATTAAACCATGACCACACTAAACCATAGCCAGACTAAAACCTTGAACATACTAAACCATAGCCATAAAAAACCATGAGCCACTAAACCATGACCACACTAAACCATGACCACACTAAACCATGGGCACACTAAACCACAGCCAGACTAAAACCTTGAACATACTAAACCATAGCCACAAAAAACCATGAACATACTTAACCATGGCCACACTAAACTATGAACATATTAAACCATGACCACACTAAACTATGAACATATTAAACCATGACCACACTAAACCATGAACATATTAACCCATGACCACACTAAACCATGAACATACTTAACCATGGCCACACTAAACCATGAACATATTAAACCATGACCACAGTAAACTATGAACGTACTAAACTATGGCCACGCTGAACTATAAACATATTAAACCCTGACCACAATAAATCAAGAACACAATAAACCGTGGCCACATTAAACAATGAACACACAAAACCATGAACACACTAAACTATGACCACACTAAACCATAATTACACTAATCCATGGTTACACTAGACCATGGCCACATAAAACCAAGACCATACTAAACCATAAACACAATAAACCATAGCCACACTAAACCATATCCATATTAAACTGTGAACACACTAAACTATGGCCACATTAAATTATGAACACACTAAACAATGGTCAGTCCAAACCATCACTACAATAAACCATGACCACACTAAACCATAACCCACACTAAACCATGAACATATTAAACCATAGCCACACTAAATCATGAACAGACTAAACCATGGCTACACTAAACCATGGATTCACTAAACCATGGACAGACTAAACCATGACCACACTACAGCATGGGCACAAAAACCATTGGCATACTAAACTATGACAACACTAAAAATGACAACATTAAACCATGGCCACACTAAATCATTGCCAAAATAAACCATGACCACACTAAACCTTGTGTGCACTAGATCATGACCACACTAAACCTTGTGTGCACTAGATCATGACCACACTAAACCTTGTGTGCACTAGATCATGACCACACTAAACCATGACCACACTTACTATGGTTACACTAAACCATGGCCACACTAAACCATGGCCACACTAAACCATGACCACACTAAACCATGGTCACACTAAACCATGGTCACACTAAACCATGACCACACTAAACCATGGTTACACTAAACCATGACAACACTAATCCATGGTCACACTTAACCATGATCACACTAAAATTTGACCGCACTACACCATGGCCACACTAAAACATGACCACACAAAAACTATGGCCAAACTAAACCATGACCACACTTAATTATGGCCACACTAAACCATGACCACACTTAACCATGACCACACTTAACCATGACCACACTTAACCATGACCACACTAAAACATAACCACACTTAACCATGACCACACTTAACCATGGCCACACTAAACCATGACCACACTTAACCATGGCCACACTAAACCATGACCACACTTAACCATGACCACACTTAACCATGACCACACTAAACCATGACCACGCTTAACCATGACCACATTAAAACTTCACCACACTAAACCATGGCCACACTAAAACATGACCACACTTAACCATGGCCACACTAAAACATGGCCACACTAAACCATGGCCACACTAAAACATGACCACACTAAACCATGACCACATTAAAACTTCACCACACTAAACCATGGCCACACTAAAACATGACCACACTTAACCATGGCCACACTAAAACATGGCCACACTAAACCATGGCCACACTAAAACATGACCACACTAAACCATGACCACACAAAGCCAAGACCATACTAAACCATTGGCATACTAAATCATGACAACCTTAAACCATGGCAATGATAAACCATGACAACACTAAATCATGGCTACACTATATCATATCCACAATAAACCGTGGCCACATTAAACCATGACCACACTAAATCATGGCTACACTATATCATATCCACAATAAACCATGGCCACACTAAACCATGACAACACTAAATCATGGCTACAATATATCATATCCACAATAAACCATGTCCACAGTAAAACATGACCACACTAAATCATGGCTATAATATATATCATATTCACAATAAAACATGGTCACACTAAATCAAAGCCACACTAAATCGTGCCTATACAATATCATATCCACAATAAACCATGGTCACACTAAATCAAAGTCACACTAAATCATGAAAACACTAAATCATGACCACAAAAATCATAAACATACTAAACCATGACCAATGGTTTATTTACCCCAGTAAATCATGAACACGCTAAACCGTGACAACACTAAATCATGAACATACTACGCCCTGGCCTCACTGCAGATACACACTAACCATGAATACGTTAAACCATGACAACACTAAATCATGATCACACTAAACCATGATCACACTAAACCACGACCACAATAAATCAAGAACACACTAAACAATGACCACATTAAATCATGAACATACTAAATTATGAACTCACTAAATCATGACCACACTAAATCATGACCACACTAAGTCATGAACACACTAAACCATGACCACTCTAAATCATTACCCCCCACATTTGTGACCATACTAAACAATATCCACACTAAACCATGACCAAACTAAATCATGAACACTCTAAATCATGACCAGACTAAATTATGAACACTAAACCATGAACACACTAAACCATGACCACACACAACCATACCCACACTGAACTATGACCACAGTAAACCATGGCCACCAAAACCATAGCTACACTAAACCATGATCACAGTAAATCATGAACACGCTAAACCGTGACAACACTAAATCATGAACATACTACGCCCTGGCCTCACTGCAGATACACACTAACCATGAATACGTTAAACCATGACAACACTAAATCATGATCACACTAAACCATGATCACACTAAACCACGACCACAATAAATCAAGAACACACTAAACAATGACCACATTAAATCATGAACATACTAAATTATGAACTCACTAAATCATGACCACACTAAATCATGACCACACTAAGTCATGAACACACTAAACCATGACCACTCTAAATCATTACCCCCCACATTTGTGACCATACTAAACAATATCCACACTAAACCATGACCAAACTAAATCATGAACACTCTAAATCATGACCAGACTAAATTATGAACACTAAACCATGAACACACTAAACCATGACCACACACAACCATACCCACACTGAACTATGACCACAGTAAACCATGGCCACCAAAACCATAGCTACACTAAACCATGATCACACTAAACCATGCCCACGCTAAACCATGGCAACGCTAAACCATGGCCACACTAAACCATGGCCACACCAAGTCATGGCCAACTAAACCACGATCACACTAAACCACGATCACACTAAACCACGATCACACTAAACCATGACCACATTAAACGATGAACACACTAAACTATGGCCACACTAAACTACGAACATATTAACAAACGGGTGCACTTTACAATGAAATTTTAAACCAGAACCACACTAAGGATGACTACACTAAACTATGACATACTAGAACGTCATAGACTTAAATATGACATACTAGAAGTCAAAGACTTAAATATGACATACTAGAACATCATAGACTTAACTATGACAACACTAAGAAAGACTACACTAATTCGTGGCAAACTAAATCATTATAGACTAACCATGAAAACACTAAGGATGACTACACTAAACTATGACATACTAGAACGTCATGGACTCAACTATGACAACACTAAGAAAAACTACACTAAATCGTGGCAAACTAAATCATCATAGACTAAACCATGAAAACAATAAGGATGACTACACTAAACTATGACATACTAAGCTGTCATAGTCTAAATCATGATGACATTTACAAGTTACCACATTAACCACAACCCATTAAGCCATAATCACCCAATCTTGGCATTAGGACAGGAAGCACAAAAACAAAGCTAATGTTAACATTCCACTCCTGACCAAAACAAAGCTAATGTTAACACTCCACTCTTGACCAGAACAAAGCTAATGTTAACACTCCACTCTTGACCAGAACAAAGGTAATGTTAACACTCCACTCTAGACCAAAACAAAGCTAATGTTAACACTCCAGTCTTAATCAAAACAAAGCTAATGTTAACACTCCAGTCTTTATAAAAACAAAGCTAATGTTAACACTCCAGTCTTTATCAAAACAAAGCTAATGTTAACACTCCAGTCTTCATAAAAACAAAGCTAATATTAGCACTCCAGTCTTAATCAAAACAAAGCTAATGTTAACACTCCAGTCTTCATCAAAACAAAGCTAATGTTAACAATCCAGTCTTCACCAATACAAATTTAATTTTCCAGTCTCCTTTCCCCACCCCCAGGACTTTCTTTATAACATTCCAATCTTCCCCAAAGACAAAATTATTGTTAACATTCAATCCAGTGTCAGCAAATGCACAAGAAACTTCTAAACAAAAAATGTGTAAATAAATAAATAAATTCACAAATGTCGTGCTCTTAAGGTTTTTTCCACACTCAAAGACAGCAAACACACTCACACATACATATATATATATATTCAAAACACATTCACACATACACATATATATATTCAAAACACATTCACACATACATATATATATTCAAAACATATTCACACATATATTATATTCAAAACACATTCACACATACATATATATATTCAAAAAACACATTCACACATGTATATATTTATTCAAAACACATTAGCACATACATATATATATATTCAAAACACATTCACACATAAATATATCTTATCTTATATCTTATATCCTTCCCGTGCCGTTAAACGTCACATAGGGCTCGCAAAGTAGTTCGCCAATTTTTATGTCTTCGGCGAGTCTTTCAACCTCATCAAAGGATTTTATGCCTGTTAATTTGGCCTCTCTTAATAATGTCCTCTTCAGAGTTTCACGTAGTCTGCCTCTTTTTCTTCGGCCTGTTGTGTTCCACTTGATAGCTTGTTTTGGGATTCTCTGATCATTTCTTCTCATCAAGTGACCAACATATGTCCATCTCCTTTTCCTGATCACCCTTGAGACTGGTTGTTGTTCAGTCATCTGTCTTATCTCTGCATTTTTCTTGAATTCATTCCACTTGATGCCAAGTATTTTCCTAGCATTTGTTTTCAAAAAAGAGTCTAATTTCTTGTCTATTTCTTTAGTTGTTTTCCAGCTTTCGCATGCATAAATGAGGGTGGATATGACATTTTAACTGAATAGTCTTAACTTGCTTTTTGTGCTTATAACTTTTGAATTCCATATGTTCTCAAGATTCTTGAAGATCGATGCTGCTTTTGCAATTCTGATCCTAACTTCCTTTCTAGTGTCACCATCCTGGTCTATGTAGCTGCCAAGGTATGCAAATTGATTGACTTCTTCAATATCTGTCCCATCTATGTGTATTTTTTCATTTTGATTGAGAGGAATTTTCATTATTTTTGTTTTGTCCTTGTTAATTTCAAGTCCTATTTTGCTAGCCAGTGAAGACAGGCTATCTGTTTTTTCTTGCATGGAATTCACATTATTACTGATAAGAGTTATGTCATCAGCAAAATCAAGATCTTCTAGTTGGGTCCCATGTACCCAGTCAATACCTGTGTTACCTGTGCAGAATCTTTTCATTATGAAGTCTATTGTAATCCCAAAAAGTAAAGGAGACAGTATACATCCTTGTTTCATGCCTGTTTCAATCTGGAACCATTCACTCATCCCTTCTTCTGTCTTGACTGCACAAACATATCCATTGTATAAGTCCTTAATGATGTTGACAATTTTAGATGGTATTCCATATAGACATAAAATTCTCCATAATGAATCTCTGTGTATGCTATCAAATGCCTTTTTAAATCTATGAAGTTCAGTATTAATGGTTTCTGCTTTTCAATATGTTCTTCAAGTATTATTATTAGAGTAAAGATATGGTCGAGACAGCTTCTCCCTTTTCGAAATCCTGCTTGTTCTTCTCTCATTGTAGTATCCACTATATCTTTGAGTCTGTTCAAAATGACCTTGCAAAATACTTTTGACACAACTGATATTAAGGTTACTCCTCTCCAGTTGTTACAGTCACTAAGGTTGCCCTTTTTTTGGTATTTTAACAATGATTCCTTTCTTCCAATTAGAAGGGACCTTTTCTTCTTTCCAAATCTTGTTAAACATTCTTTGTAGTTGTCTCATGTTGTCACTACTGATAGCTTTCAGCATTTCGGCTGTTATTTCATCTTCACCTGCAGCTTTGCTGTTAGCCATTAAATTCACTGCTGTTTCAATTTCATGCAATTTAATTTCATCTAGGCTGACATTTAGTTGTGGGGCTGGTAAGTCAGTTTCAAGGTTTAACAATTCTTTTGGGTGTGGTCGTTTAAGTATTTCTTGGAAGTGTTCAGCCCATCTTTGCTTTTGGTCTTTATTTGATGTTATTAGTGTTCCAGTTTTGCTAAGGATTGGTCTTTCTTTAGATGTAATAGTACCTGTTAGCCTCTTTTGTATGTTATATAAAGTTTTGCTGTCTCCTGTTTTTGCTGCTTTTTCTGCCTCTTTCGCCATATTGTCTATGTATTCTCTTTTATCCCTTCTAGCTGAACTTTTTACTTTCTTGTCTATTTCTTTGTATTTTGCTTTTGCCAAATCTCTTTCATGATCTGTGTTTGCATTCAACATGTTTAATTTCATATATATATATATATATATATTCAAAACAGAGAGATATTTAAAACAGCAAAACTGAACACAATAAATGTTTCAGCCACTGAAAACACAACTCAGCACAACAAATGTTACAACCACTAACTGTTAACGATCCTGACAACTCTCCAGGGCAGCAGGTATATTAAGATGGTGGCTGCTTGTGGGCCCGGATGTGCCCAGATGCCCTCCCAGAATGCCACATCCAAACACCAGGAAACAGTAACAACCAGAGCATCAAAGACCTGAAGGTATGTTCATTATGTATTGTGTCAGTCCTTTTAATAACATATGTATGTGAAAGTATGTTTATTATGTATTGTGTCAGTCCTTTTAGTAACGTATGTATGTGAAAGTATGTTTATTATGTATTGTGTCAGTCCTTTTAGTAACATATGTATGTGAAAGTATGTTTATTATGTATTGTGTCAGTCCTTTTAATAACATATGTATGTGAAAGTATGTTTATTATGTATTGTGTCAGTCCTTTTAATAACATATGTGAATGATCAGAGTAAGAGCTAAAAATACTAATGACAGAGGTATGTTGATGAACCATATGTGTCAATGAGTGAGATATGTTGACGAATCAAATGTGTCAATGAGTGAGATATGTTGATGAGCCAAATGTGTCAATGAGTTAGATATGTTGATGAACCAAATATGTCAATGAGTTAGATATGTTGATGAACCAAATATGTCAATGAGTGAGATATGTTGATGAATCATATGTATCAATGAGTGAGATATGTTGATGAATCATATGTGTCAATGAGTGAGATATGTTGATGAATCATATGTGTCAATGAGTGAGATATGTTGATGAATCATATGTATCAATGAGTAAGATGTGTTGATGAACCAAACGCGTAATGATAAGAGTGTGTTGATTAGCTTAATTTATTGATGAGCCAAGACTATTGATAAAAGAACTAAACTAATGAATCATGTATCAATGAGCCACTTGTGTTGATAAGGCAAAAAGCATTTGAAAAGCAAAATTTCATTCAATAAAATTTGGTAAACTATGTATGTCGATGGAACTTGTTGGATGAAGTGTATGTGAAGACTGAAGTATTTGATGTATTATATTCATATGATGATTGAAAGAAGACCGTATTGGAAGGATACATAATGGGAAAAAGAAAAAGAGGAAGACCAAGACGAAGACGGCTGCAAGACATCGTTGACGATCTGGAAATGGATGCAACAGCAGCAGGCCATCTTGCTCACAACCGAGAGGCCTACAGGAGTGCTGTTTGGGAGGCAAAGTTCTGCAAGGGACATGCAAATGAATGAATGAATGAATGATGATTGAAATGTTTGATATATTACATGCATATGATGATTGCAGTGTTGATGTATTACATCCATGTGATGACATTTCATCATCATCATCATCATCATCATGGCTGAAATGTTTGATATATTACATGAATGTGATAATTGAAATGTTTGATTGCATACATGTGATGATTGAGATGTTTGATGTATTGCACATGTCTATGTATGAATGGTTTATGTGAGTAAAGTACATTGCTGAATCATATTTATTGATGAGTCAAGTATTTTCATGAACCAAATGTGTTTTCTTGATTTATTCTCATGAAGTGATTGTGTTTTCTTGAAGTATTTTCATGAACCAAGTGTGTTTTCTTGAAGTATTTTCATGAACCAAGTGTGTTTTCTTGAAGTATTTTCATAAAATGAGTATATTTTCTTGAAATATTTTCATTAAGTAAGTGTGTTTTATTCAATTATTTTCATAAACTGAGTGTTTTTCTTTAAGTATTTTTATGAACTGAGTGCATTTTCTTGAAATATTTTCATTAAGTAAGTGTGTTTTATTCAATTATTTTCATAAACTGAGTGTTTTTCTTTAAGTATTTTTATGAACTGAGTGCATTTTCTTGAAATATTTTCATAAACCCAGTGTATTTTCTTGAAGTATTTTCATGAACCAAGTGTGTTTTTTTCAATTATTTTCATAAAATGAGTGTGCTTTATTGAGTATTCTCATGAGGCAAGTGTGTTTTCTTGAAGTATTTTCATGAATCAAGTGTGTCTTCTTGAAATATTTTCATGAACCCAGTGTGTTTTCTTGAACTATTTTTGTGAACCAAGTGTGGTTTATTGAAGTATTTTCATGAACCCAGTGTATTTTCTTTAAGTATTTTCATGAACCGAGTGTGTTTTCTTGAAGTATTTTCATGAATCTAGTATGTTTTCTTGAAGTATTTTCATGAACTGGGCGTGTTTTCTTGAAGTATTTTCATGAACCTATTGTGTTTTCTTGAAGTATTTTCATGAACCACTTGTGTTTTCTTGAAGTATTTTCATGAACTGAATGTGTTTTCTTGAAATATTTTCATGAACTTAGTGTGTTTTCTTAAAATATTTTCATGAACCAAGTGTGTTTTCCTGAAATATTTTCATGAACAGAGTGTGTTTTCTTGAAGTATTTTCATGAACTGAGTGTGTTTTCTTGAAGTATTTTCATGAAATTAGTGTGTTTTCTTGTTTTCTTGAAGTATTTTCATGAACTGTGTGTATGTTCATGAAGTGAGTGTGTTTTCTTGAAATATTTTCATGAACTGAATGTGTTTTCATGAAATATTTGGTTTGTTGGTTTGGTGGGACTAAGCTTGATAGTCTAAGTCCATGTAGTAATGAGCTAGCGGGTGCTGGTTTGGGTGTATGTTTGATGATGTGGCCTACGTGGCTGATTCTGAGTGCTTGTTTTTTTTGTCTGTATGTCTTGTAAGACAATCCCTCCATGTAGTTTGTCCTGTATGAGGGTTTTATGTTTTATGCTGTGTACGGTGTTTGTGAAGATAAAGTTTCTGATTTGTCTGTTTATTTCTTTGATTGTCTGCTGTGGAGGGTCTAGTACTGTGGCGGTGTATATTAATTTTGGTATTAAGTATGTGTTTACTATGATGCTTCTTCCAAAGATTGTTGCTGTTTTGTATTTGTATCGTTGTAATGTGTTTGTAATGTTTGTTACGAGGTTGTCCCATGTGGTTTTGTGTATTATGTCCGGGTGTGATGGGAAAGTAACGCCGTACAGGTGGATATTGTCTGTGCGTGTGATGGGAAGGTGATGCCATACAGGTGGATGTTGTCTATGCGTGTGATGGGAATCTGATGCCGTACAGGCGGATGTTGTCTGTGCGTGTGATGGGAAAGTAACCCCGTACAGGTGGATGTTGTCTATGCGTGTGATGGGAATCTGATGCCGTACAGGCGGATGTTGTCTGTGCGTGTGATGGGAAAGTGATGCCGTACAGGTGGATGTTGTCTGTGAGTGTGATGGGAAGGTGATGCCGTACAGGTGGATGTATTGCGTGTGAGACGAAAAGGGAAGTCCCTTTTATCTCGCCATTTGTCTATGCCCATGAAGACTGATTTCTGTTTGCTGAGTTGGCTCCGCTACCCTGACCGAACTCTGTGAAGGTGTCTAAGATGTGAGTTATTGATCTGTCTGTTGGTGGGAAGAAGATCGTGTCGTCAGCGTACGTGAGCAACTTCCTCTCTCCCCTGCCAGGTAGGAAAGTCTCCTGGATTGTTGTGTCTTGTCTGACCTTCTCTAGAAGTGGTTCTAGAGTGAGTATGTACAGTAAAGGAGAGTGGGGGTAGCTCTGTCTCACAAATCTAGTTAGCCTGAAAGTCTCTGTAAGCGTGTGGTTTACTAAGACTTTGCTCTCAGGTTTGGAATAGAGAATGTGAATCCAGTCTCTGAAGTAGTCCCCTATATTACAGTGGAGTAGTGTCTTGTGTAGGTATTTGTGTGACACTCTATCGAAGGCTTTCTCCTGATCTAAGGAAAGAACTGACGACTGGCAGTTCTTCTGGTGTGTGTAGTGTATGACGTCTCATATGAAATGTGTGTGCTGGTGTATGTTTCAGTTTTCTACACTACATTGCTGGTCTTCATGTATGAGTTTGAGCATAAGTGATTTGAGCTTGTTTGTGAGCGCTTTTGCGAGGATCTTGTAATCTACGTTTAGCAGAGATATGGGTCTGTAGTTTATGAGTTATGTTTTGTGAACACATACATATATGCAATTGTAAGCATTAATATGACGTATGTGGCTGCTCTTGTAGGTATTTGTATCTGGGTTTATGTGTAGAAAATGAGCTTTACATGCTCTGTAGTACACCTCCTATCATCTGTCATATATGTTCTGTAGTACACCTGCGGTCATCTGTAATATTAAATGTGCTATTAAGTATGTTTTCGTCATGTTTGTCTCTTTAGATGTGTGTGGACACAAATGTAGTAGTATATTTTTTCTGAGGTTATTTCCCTTGCCATTGTGATGTTAGATTCTCTTATTTTTCACATTTAGGGTTATCGAGCTGATCTCCCACAGAGTGGAGAAGCATACGGAAACGTCTAGCATCACAACCTGCAAAAGCTGTGAGTGTAAACTCTGAAACACTAGAGTTGACAGGGTTTGTGATTTTGTGTAAAATTATTGAGTCTTGGCTCTCTGCTTGTGTTGGTCGTGACTAACAGCCGAAGAGAAGACTGTGTTGTCTTTTGCCAGTGTATTCATCTTCTCTTGTGTCCCACCAGTAGCTTCAGACCGTAGATGTATCACTAACATACACTTGTACAAATTCATCATCATCAGATTCTATCATAAACTCATGCGTTTGATTCTTACACAGATGTATTCAGTTTGTTACAAGTATTGCAACACTGAGGACTTGAGATTCTTCGCCAGTCGGAGTAGATCCTGCAGTCCAAGCTGTGACATGTTTGTGTATGAATCCAGGTAGCAGTACTACATCTGACGTCTTCATACTGTCTTGTCTTGGCACCTTGCTCCGAAGCGCAAGGACTAAACTTCTTCACCGAGACTCTCGGTCTAAACATCGATACAGATAACATAGACTGTACATCTAAATGTACTTACAGATCACACAGACTATATCTAAACGTACATAGAGATCACAGAGACTGTATTTCTAAACATACACAAAGATCACAGAGACTATATCTAAACATACTTACACATCACAGAGACTATTTCTAAACATACAAAGAGATCACAGAGACTGTACTTCTAAACATACATACAGATTACAGAAATGTATAGTATTATAAAGCTGTTTCTTCTTTTTTCCTAATTTATACATTTTGTTATCACAGCTTTACTGCAGTGACTTTAAGTATAATTAAATACTCAGTTTTATTTACTTATCTCTCTCTCTGAACCTTAAGTGCCCAGGGCACATGGGGCTTCCGCAAGGGTTTTCCACAAATGCCTGTCTTTCGCCTTTTTTTCTGCTCTTGCCCAGGTGAGCCCTCTATTGCTCAACATCCTTTCTGTTGTTCTTCTCCATGTCTCTTTTGGTCTACCCTTACTTCTGCTCCCCTGTGGTGTCCATCTTAGTGCTATTTTTGGTAGTGAGTTGTCAGTCATTCGGAGCACATGTCCCAACCATCGCCAGCGTCTTTCCTCAATAATTGTTGTCAGTGGTTTCATCTGCATTTCTGCCAATAAGATGTTATTTCTTATGGTGTTTGGCCAAAATATTTTTTTAATTCTACGTAAACATTTAGTCTGGAAAGAATTCAACTTGTTTTCTATGGTTTTGGTGATTTTCCAGCATTCACTTCCATAGAGTAGTACACTTAGAATATTACTCTTAAATATCCTGATTTTCATATTTATGCTTAGTTTATTTGATTTCCATATATTCTGTAGCATTGCAAAAGCCTGGTTTGCTCTAGTAAGTCTGCTGTTGATGTCCTCTGTGCTGTCTCCATTTTCTACTACTCTGCTGCCAAGGTATACAAATTCGTTGACCTCCTCCACTAACTTGTTATCTACTCTGAGTACATTTCTGTTGTTCACATTTTGCTTCATTAACTTTGTCTTTCCTACGTTGATCTTTAGTCCTATGTTGTTTGCATTCTGGGTTAACTTGTTTATTTTATCTTGCATATCTTTGTGACTGCTTGATAATAGACAAATGTCGTCCGCAAAGTCAAGGTCCTCCAGCACTGTGTTAAGGGTCCATTGTAATCCTCTTCGTTTGTCTGATGTTGCCTCCTTCATTAACCAGTCTACTGCCAAGATAAATAATGTTGGTGATAGTATACATCCCTGTTTCACTCCTGTTTGTACCCTAAAGCTGCTGGAGGTATGTTCTCCACAGATAACTTTGCACTGAAAACCCTCGTATAGGGCTTTGATTACATTAACTATTTTATGGGGGAGGCCATGCCATCTTAGGATTTTCCACAGTGCATCTCTGTTGACACTGTCAAAGGCTTTCTCAAAATCTATGAATAATGCATATGTTGTGCTATGCCACTCATTTGCCTGTTCTAATATTTGTCTAAGTACAAATATATGGTCTATGCATGATCTTCCTTTCCTAAATCCTGCCTGCTCTTTCCGAAGTTTTTCCTCAAGTGTTGGTACAATTCTGTTGATGATTATTCTGCAAAATACTTTACTAGTGAGTGGCAGTAGGGTAATGCCTCTCCAGTTCCCGCAATCTCTGAGGTCACCCTTCTTTGGTAGTTTTACTATAAGACCAGTTTTCCACTCCTCTGGGGCTTTTTCTAAATCCCAAATTTGTTGTAATTTATTTACTTATACACTGATTATTCTTATGATACAGATTGCAGAGACTGTATGACTGAACATCTTCATAAAGACTTATGACTGAACATCTTCATAAAGACTTATGACTGAACATCTTCATAAAGACTTATGACTGAACGTCTTCACAAAAACTTATGACTGAATGCCTTCACAAAGACTGTACATTGTGTGTTACCTCAAGTTTGTGATGTTTCAGTTTCTTTCCCATGGCAAAAACTTTAAGCAAAGTCTGAGAATACAAACAAGATAAAAAATAGAAGACATTGGGAAATACACACAAGATAAAACGTAGAAGACACTGAAATATACACACACGATAAAACATAGAACACACTGGGAAGTACACAAAAGATAAAATATAGAAGACATTGGGAAGTACAAAGATGATAAAATATAGAAGGCACTGGGAAATACACACAAGATAAAACATAGAAGACATTGGGATATACACACAAAATAAAATATAGAAGACACTGGGAAGTACAAACAAGATAAAACATAGAAGACTGGGAAGTACACACAAGACAAAATATAGAAGACACTGGGAAGTACAAACAAGATAAAACATAGAAGACACTGGGAAGTACAAACAATATAAAATATAGAAGACACTAGAAATTACAAACAAGATAAAATACAGAAGACACTGGGAAGTACAAACAAGATAAAATATAGAAGACACTAGGAAGTACACACAAGATAAAATATAGAAGACATTGGGAAGTACAAACAAGATAAAATATAGAAGACACTGGGAAGCACACACAAGATAAAATATAGAAGACACTGGGAAGTACACACAAGATAAAATATAGAAGACATTGGGAAGCACACACACAATAAAATATAGAAGACACTAGGAAGTACAAACAAGATAAAATATAGAAGACACTAGGAAGTACAAACAAGACAAAATATAGAAGACACTAGGAAGTACAAACAAGATAAAATATAGAAGACACTGGGAAGTACACACATGATAAAATATAGAAGACACTGGAAGTACAAACAAGATGAAATATAGAAGGCACTGGGAAGTACAAACAAGATAAAACATAGAAGACACTGGGAAGTACAAACAAGATAAAATATAGAAGACACTGGGAAGTACAAACAAGATAAAACATAGAAGACACTGGGAAGTACAAACAAGATAAAATATAGAAGACACGGGGAAGTACAAACAAGATAAAATATAGAAGACACTGGGAAGTACAAACAATATAAAATATAGAAGACACTGGGAAGTACAAACAATATAAAACATAGAAGACACTGGGAAGTACAAACAAGATAAAACATAGAAGACACTGGGAAATACAAACAAGACAAAATATAGAAGACACGGGGAAGTACAAACAAGATAAAATATAGAAGACACTGGGAAGCACACACAAGATAAAATATAGAAGACACTGGGAAGTACACACAAGATAAAATATAGAAGACATTGGGAAGCACACACACAATAAAATATAGAAGACACTAGGAAGTACAAACAAGATAAAATATAGAAGACACTGGGAAGTACAAACAAGATAAAATACAGAAGACACTGGGAAGTACAAACAAGATAAAATATAGAAGACACTGGGAAGTACACACATGATAAAATATAGAAGACACTGGGAAGTACAAACAAGATAAAATATAGAAGACACTGGGAAGTACACACAAGATAAAATATAGATGACATTAAGAAGTACAAACAAGATAAAATATAGAAGACACTAGGAAGTACAAACAATACAAAACATAGAAGACATTAAGAAGTACAAACAAGATAAAATATAGAAGACACTGGGAAGTACACACACAATAAAATATAGAAGACACTAGGAAGTACAAACAAGATAAAATATAGAAGACACTAGGAAGTACAAACAAGAAAAAATATAGAAGACACTAGGAAGTACAAACAAGATAAAATATAGAAGACACTGGGAAGTACACACATGATAAAATATAGAAGACACGGGGAAGTACAAACAAGATAAAATATAGAAGACACTGGGAAGTACACACAAGATAAAATATAGATGACATTAAGAAGTACAAACAAGATAAAATATAGAAGACACTAGAAAGTACAAACAATACAAAACATAGAAGACATTAAGAAGTACAAACAAGATAAAATATAGAAGACACTGGGAAGTACAAACAAGATAAAATATAGAGGACACTGGGAAGTACAAACAAGATAAAATATAGAAGACACTAGAAAGTACAAACAAGATAAAATATAGAAGACATTAAGAAGTACAAACAAGATAAAATATAGAAGACACTGGGAAGTACAAACAATATAAAATATAGAAGACACTAGAAATTACAAACAAGATAAAATATAGAAGACACTGGGAAGTACAAACAAGATGAAATATAGAAGACACTGGGAAGTACAAACAAGATAAAACTTAGAAGACACTGGGAAGTACAAACAAGATAAAATATAGAAGACACTGGGAAGTACAAACAAGATAAAACATAGAAGACACTGGGAAGTACAAACAAGATAAAATATAGAAGACACGGGGAAGTACAAACAAGATAAAATATAGAAGACACTGGGAAGTACAAACAACATAAAATATAGAAGACACTGGGAAGTACAAACAATATAAAATATAGAAGACACTGGGAAGTACAAACAAGATAAAACATAGAAGACACTGGGAAGTACAAACAAGATAAAATATTAGAAGATACTGGGAAGTACATAATATAAAATATAGAAGATACTGGGAAGTACAAACAATATAAAATATAAAAGACACTGCAAAGTACACACAATATAAAATATAGAACATACTGGGAAGTACAAACAATATAAAATATAGAAGATACTGGGAAGTACAAACAATATAAAACGTAGAAGATACTGGGAAGTACAAACAATATAAAATATAGAAGACACTGGGAAGTACAAACAAGATAAAATATAGAAGATACTGGGAAGTACAAACAATATAAAATATAGAAGATACTGGGAAGTACAAACAATATAAAATGTAGAAGATATTGGGAAGTACAAACAATATAAAATATAGAAGACACTGGGAAGTACAAACAAGATAAAATATAGAAGACATTGGGAAGCACACACACAATAAAATATAGAAGACACTGGGAAGTACACACAAGATAAAATATAGAAGACACTAGGAAGTACAAACAAGATAAAATATAAAAGACACTGGGAAGTACAAACAAGATAAAATATAGAAGACACTGGGAAGTACACACAAGATAAAATATAGAAGACATTAAGAAGTACAAACAAGATAAAATATAGAAGACACTAGGAAGTACAAACAATACAAAACATAGAAGACATTAAGAAGTACAAACAAGATAAAATATAGCAGACACTGGGAAATACAAATAATATAAAATGTAGCAGACACTGGGAAATACAAATAATATAAAATGTAGCAGACACTGAGAATACAAATAATATCAAATGTAGCAGTCAGTGAGAATATAAATAATATAAAATATAGCAGAGAGTGAGAAATACAAAAAAGGTAAAATATAGCAGAAACGTCTTACAACCTTCCCATACCGTTAAATGTCATATAGGGTTCGCATGGTAGTTTGTCAAGTTTTCCTGTTTTCAGCGAACTTTTCAACATCATCAAGGGATTTTATGCCTGCTAGTTTGGCCTCTCTTAATAATTTCCTCCTCAGAGTTTCACGCGGTCTGCCTCTTTTTCTTCGGCCTGTTGTGTTCCACTTGATAGCTTGTTTTGGGATTCTCTGATCATTTCTTCTCATCACGTGACCAACATATGTCCATCTCCTTTTCCTGATCACCCATGAGACTGGTTGTTGTTCAGTCATCTGTCTTATCTCTACACTGTTCTTGAATTCATTCCACTTGATGCCAAGTATTTTCCTTATGCATTTGTTTTCAAAAGAGTTTAATTTCTTGTCTATTTCTTTAGTTGTTTTCCAGCTTTCGCATGCATAAATGAGGGTGGATATTACATTTGAATTGAATAGTTTTAACTTGGTTTTTGTGCTTATAACTTTCAAGTGTCATGTGTTCTCAGGATTCTTGAAGGTCAATGTTGCTTTTGCTATTCTAATTCTAACTTCCTTTCTGGTGTCACCATATGGTCTATGTAGCTGCCAAGGTATTAAATTGGTTTACTTCTTCAACAGCTGTTCCTTCTATGTGTATTTTTTCCTTCTTAATTAATGAGAACCTTCATTATTTTTGTTTTGTCCTTGTTAATTTCAAGTCCTGTTTTGCTAGCCATTGAAGACAGGGTATATGTTTTTTCTTGCATGGAATTCACATTGTTACTGATAAGAGTTATGTCATCAGCAAAATCAAGGTCTTCTAGTTGGGCTCATGTACCCAGTTAATACCTGTGTTACCTGTGCAGCATTTTTTCATTATGAAGTCTGTTGTAATCCCAAAAAGTAAAGGAGACAGTATACATCCTTGTTTCACACCTGTTTCAATCTGGAACCATTCACTCATCCCTTCTTCTGTCTTGACTGCACAAACATATCAATTGTGTAAGTCCTTAATGATGTTGACAGTTTTAGATGATATTCCATATAGACTTAAAATTCTCCATAATGAATCTCTGTGTATGCTATCAAATGCCTTTTTAAAGTCTATGAAGTTCATTATTAATGGTTTCTGCTTTTCAATATGTTCTTCAAGTATTATTCTTATAGTAAAGATCTGGTCAAGATAACTTCTCCCTTTTTGAAATGCTGTTTGTTTTCTCTCATTGCAGTATCCACTATATCTTTAATTCTATTCAGAATGACTTTTCAGAATACTTTTGACACAACTGAAAGTAAGGTTACTCCTCTGCAACTACTGCAGTCGCTAAGGTTGCCTTTTTTTCTTATTTTAACAATGATTCCTTTTTTCAGCAGAAACAGATAACACAAATAAGATCAAATGTAGCAGAATACACCTAAAATAAAGTAGAACATGAAAATAACAGAAACATTTTAGCATGACATGAAATTTACAAGCAGGTGTTAACAAGGTGAAAATAAATAAGAAAACATATTATTAAAGTGAAGTACAAACAATACAAAACATAGAAGACATTAAGAAGTACAAACAAGATAAAATATAGCAGACACTGGGAAATACAAATAATATAAAATGTAGCAGACACTGGGAAATACAAATAATATAAAATGTAGCAGACACTGAGAATACAAATAATATCAAATGTAGCAGTCAGTGAGAATATAAATAATATAAAATATAGCAGAGAGTGAGAAATACAAAAAAGGTAAAATATAGCAGAAACGTCTTACAACCTTCCCATACCGTTAAATGTCATATAGGGTTCGCATGGTAGTTTGTCAAGTTTTCCTGTTTTCAGCGAACTTTTCAACATCATCAAGGGATTTTATGCCTGCTAGTTTGGCCTCTCTTAATAATTTCCTCCTCAGAGTTTCACGCGGTCTGCCTCTTTTTCTTCGGCCTGTTGTGTTCCACTTGATAGCTTGTTTTGGGATTCTCTGATCATTTCTTCTCATCACGTGACCAACATATGTCCATCTCCTTTTCCTGATCACCCATGAGACTGGTTGTTGTTCAGTCATCTGTCTTATCTCTACACTGTTCTTGAATTCATTCCACTTGATGCCAAGTATTTTCCTTATGCATTTGTTTTCAAAAGAGTTTAATTTCTTGTCTATTTCTTTAGTTGTTTTCCAGCTTTCGCATGCATAAATGAGGGTGGATATTACATTTGAATTGAATAGTTTTAACTTGGTTTTTGTGCTTATAACTTTCAAGTGTCATGTGTTCTCAGGATTCTTGAAGGTCAATGTTGCTTTTGCTATTCTAATTCTAACTTCCTTTCTGGTGTCACCATATGGTCTATGTAGCTGCCAAGGTATTAAATTGGTTTACTTCTTCAACAGCTGTTCCTTCTATGTGTATTTTTTCCTTCTTAATTAATGAGAACCTTCATTATTTTTGTTTTGTCCTTGTTAATTTCAAGTCCTGTTTTGCTAGCCATTGAAGACAGGGTATATGTTTTTTCTTGCATGGAATTCACATTGTTACTGATAAGAGTTATGTCATCAGCAAAATCAAGGTCTTCTAGTTGGGCTCATGTACCCAGTTAATACCTGTGTTACCTGTGCAGCATTTTTTCATTATGAAGTCTGTTGTAATCCCAAAAAGTAAAGGAGACAGTATACATCCTTGTTTCACACCTGTTTCAATCTGGAACCATTCACTCATCCCTTCTTCTGTCTTGACTGCACAAACATATCAATTGTGTAAGTCCTTAATGATGTTGACAGTTTTAGATGATATTCCATATAGACTTAAAATTCTCCATAATGAATCTCTGTGTATGCTATCAAATGCCTTTTTAAAGTCTATGAAGTTCATTATTAATGGTTTCTGCTTTTCAATATGTTCTTCAAGTATTATTCTTATAGTAAAGATCTGGTCAAGATAACTTCTCCCTTTTTGAAATGCTGTTTGTTTTCTCTCATTGCAGTATCCACTATATCTTTAATTCTATTCAGAATGACTTTTCAGAATACTTTTGACACAACTGAAAGTAAGGTTACTCCTCTGCAACTACTGCAGTCGCTAAGGTTGCCTTTTTTTCTTATTTTAACAATGATTCCTTTTTTCAGCAGAAACAGATAACACAAATAAGATCAAATGTAGCAGAATACACCTAAAATAAAGTAGAACATGAAAATAACAGAAACATTTTAGCATGACATGAAATTTACAAGCAGGTGTTAACAAGGTGAAAATAAATAAGAAAACATATTATTAAAGTGAAGTATAAACAATAAAACATATTAATAAAATGTAGAATAAATAAGAAAACATGCTAATATAATGTAGAATAAACAAGAATGTAGAATAAGTAAGAATGTAATGTAGAATAGAGAAGAAAACCAAAAATTAAAAAATGAGACACAAGATGAAAAGATGAAAAGAAATTATAATGTCATCATTATACGTAATAATGTTTGTCCTTACAGACCTGACAGAGACATGAAACAGCTGATGTTACCTCTAACAAGAGCAATGATAATATGACCAAACTTCCAAGATGAAATGTGTGTGTCAGTTCATACAAGACTCCATGGTCCACTTCATGTCCTGGCACTTTTGGTTCTATTGCTCTTCTTCTTCTAAGCAGAGAGTTTCTGCTTTGTCCATCAGCTGGAGTTGTCAGCAACAAGTTGACCTTGTTGTTGTTCCACAAGGACGGCCTGCAATATATATGTATTTACACTATTTATACAAGTAAACATACTCAAAGACAATACACACTTATATAAATACTCACACATACATATAAACGTGTATGCAGACATATACAAAAACTCACACAATAGTATATGAATATACACAAACCTTATAAGTGATTGTGTGATAACACTGCACTGGTTATAACATAGACAAGATCACAGTGAAATATGACTGTATAAAAACTAAGATAATATTAAAACAATGATAAATCTATAATCATATCTTTCCCTTTTACGTTCATTGTTGAGCAAAAAGGCAAACAAAATATATCAAACTATATCCATCCAGACTTGTTCCTGGCCAGTGAACTTGATCTTCACTAATTGTTTTGAGAGTTTCTAGTATATGATCTTGTCCATAAACGTCACAACGTTACAGCCCAATATATAGGTTATTATTTGCTTGTATTCATTTGTATGTGTGTATGTCTGCTACAAGTCGTATTTTGAACTTCATGTGAACTTTGTGCAGATTATAAGCACCGACAACTTCTTGTCTAAACTTCATGTGAACTTTGTGCAGATTATAAGCACCGACAACTTCTTGTCTAAACTTCATGTGAACTTTGTGCAGATTATAAGCACCGACAACTTCTCGTCTAAACTTCATGTGAACTTTGTGCAGATTATAAGCACCGACAACTTCTCGTCTAAACTTCATGTGAACTTTGTGCAGATTATAAGCACCGACAACTTCTCGTCTAAACTTCATGTGAACTTTGTGCAGATTATAAGCACCGACAACTTCTCGTCTAAACTTCATGTGAACTTTGTGCAGATTATAAGCACCGACAACTTCTCGTCTAAACTTCATGTGAACTTTGTGCAGATTATAAGCACCGACAACTTCTCGTCTAAACTTCATGTGAACTTTGTGCAGATTATAAGCACCGACAACTTCTCGTCTAAACTTCATGTGAACTTTGTGCAGATTATAACCACCGACAACTTCTCGTCTAAACTTTATGTGAACTTTGTGCAGATTATAACCACCGACAACTTCTCGTCTAAACTCTTGTCATTTTGTCATGGCACTCTCAGCTGCCTCTTGAGTCGTGATGTCTGCCTGATATATCAGAGTCATGATATCACACACCATAGTCATGATATCACACACCAGAATCATGATATCATACAGTCATGATATCACACACCACAGTCATGATATCACAGTCATGATATCACACACCACAGTCATGATATCACACACCACAGTCATGATATCACACACCACAGTCATGATATCTGTCTAGTCATCAAAGTCACCTCCTTCAGTCTACGGGACACCCTTGGGCAAGGTGGAGTACCCGTTAGACCCCCGATCAGGGTGACCTGAAGCCATGGGAGCAGGTGGTGGATGGAATGGGAGAGCAGCTGACAGATAATGTTGGTTATGGTCATCATTCTATGATGGTAGGCAGATGATCTAGCAGATGATCTCAATGTAGGGACAATGGCTACGATCACTGACTAGTACAGTCACTGCCCGGAAGGAAAGCAATGGTAAACTATCTTCTGGAAATATACCAAGAAACTCAAACGGCAACATGAAAAGTCATGGATGCATCAGCAGCATGTCATCTTGCTTACACTGGAGAGAGTTACAGAGTGCTGTTATGGTGGCAAAGTTCCGCAAGGGACATGCAAATGACTGGCTGACTGACTGACATCAAAGTTATATCTGTCTAAAGTAAAAGGTAAAGGTAATCTTGTCATGCCTTAGAGGCACAAAGAGATATGGTATCAAAGTCGTGATATCTATCTCGTACATCAAGGTCATGAAATTAAAGAGAAACATTAAATGCCTTGAGATCTAGCTAAATTTGTTTGCAGACAGGAAACAACGAGGCTTTCGTACAGGAAAGTAACACAACACAGTGCTGTATGGTTAGACCTCGTACAGGAAAGTAACACAACACAGTGCTGTATGGTTAGACCTCGTACAGGAAAGTAACACAACATAGTGTTGTATGGTTAGACCTCGTACAGTAAAGTAACACAACACAGTGTTGTATGGTTAGACCTCGTACAGGAAAGTAACACAACACAGTGCTGTATGGTTAGACCTCGTACAGGAAAGTAACACAACACAGTGCTGTATGGTTAGACCTCGTACAGTAAAGTAACACAACACAGTGCTGTATGGTTAGACCTCGTACAGGAAAGTAACACAATACAGTGTCGTATGGTTAGACCTCGTACAGGAAAGTAACACAACACAGTGTCGTATGGTTAGACCTCGTACAGGAAAGTAACAGAACACAGTGTCGTATGGTTAGACCTCGTACAGGAAAGTAACAGAACACAGTGTCGTATGGTTAGACCTCGTACAGGAAAGTAACACAACACAGTGTCGTATGGTTAGACCTCGTACAGGAAAGTAACACAACACAGTGTTGTATGGTTAGACCTCGTACAGGAAAGTAACAGAACACAGTGTCGTATGGTCAGACCTCGTACAGGAAAGTAACACAACACAGTGTCGTATGGTTAGACCTCGTACAGGAAAGTAACACAACACAGTGTCGTATGGTTAGACCTCGTACAGGAAAGTAACACAACACAGTGTCGTATGGTTAGACCTCGTACAGGAAAGTAACACAACACAGTGTCGTATGGTTAGACCTCGTACAGGAAAGTAACACAACACAGTGTTGTATGGTTAGACCTCGTACAGGAAAGTAACACAACACAGTGTCGTATGGTTAGACCTCGTACAGGAAAGTAACACAACACAGTGTCGTATGGTTAGACCTCGTACAGGAAAGTAACACAACACAGTGTTGTATGGTTAGACCTCGTACAGGAAAGTAACACAACACAGTGTCGTATGGTTAGACCTCGTACAGGAAAGTAACACAACACAGTGTCGTTTGTGCAGATTATAAGCACCGATAACTTCTCGTCTAAACTTCATGTGAACTTTGTGCAGATTATAACCACCGACAACTTCTCGTCTAAACTTCATGTGAACTTTGTGCAGATTATAAGCACCGACAACTTCTCGTGTGAACTTTGTGCAGATTATAAGCACCGACAACTTCTCGTCTAAACTTCATGTGAACTTTGTGCAGATTATAAGCACCGACAACTTCTCGTCTAAACTTCATGTGAACTTTGTGCAGATTATAAGCACCGACAACTTCTCGTCTAAACTTCATGTGAACTTTGTGCAGATTATAACCACCGACAACTTCTCGTCTAAACTTTATGTGAACTTTGTGCAGATTATAACCACCGACAACTTCTCGTCTAAACTCTTGTCATTTTGTCATGGCACTCTCAGCTGCCTCTTGAGTCGTGATGTCTGCCTGATATATCAGAGTCATGATATCACACACCATAGTCATGATATCACACACCAGAATCATGATATCATACAGTCATGATATCACACACCACAGTCATGATATCACAGTCATGATATCACACACCACAGTCATGATATCACACACCACAGTCATGATATCACACACCACAGTCATGATATCTGTCTAGTCATCAAAGTCACCTCCTTCAGTCTACGGGACACCCTTGGGCAAGGTGGAGTACCCGTTAGACCCCCGATCAGGGTGACCTGAAGCCATGGGAGCAGGTGGTGGATGGAATGGGAGAGCAGCTGACAGATAATGTTGGTTATGGTCATCATTCTATGATGGTAGGCAGATGATCTAGCAGATGATCTCAATGTAGGGACAATGGCTACGATCACTGACTAGTACAGTCACTGCCCGGAAGGAAAGCAATGGTAAACTATCTTCTGGAAATATACCAAGAAACTCAAACGGCAACATGAAAAGTCATGGATGCATCAGCAGCATGTCATCTTGCTTACACTGGAGAGAGTTACAGAGTGCTGTTATGGTGGCAAAGTTCCGCAAGGGACATGCAAATGACTGGCTGACTGACTGACATCAAAGTTATATCTGTCTAAAGTAAAAGGTAAAGGTAATCTTGTCATGCCTTAGAGGCACAAAGAGATATGGTATCAAAGTCGTGATATCTATCTCGTACATCAAGGTCATGAAATTAAAGAGAAACATTAAATGCCTTGAGATCTAGCTAAATTTGTTTGCAGACAGGAAACAACGAGGCTTTCGTACAGGAAAGTAACACAACACAGTGCTGTATGGTTAGACCTCGTACAGGAAAGTAACACAACACAGTGCTGTATGGTTAGACCTCGTACAGGAAAGTAACACAACATAGTGTTGTATGGTTAGACCTCGTACAGTAAAGTAACACAACACAGTGTTGTATGGTTAGACCTCGTACAGGAAAGTAACACAACACAGTGCTGTATGGTTAGACCTCGTACAGGAAAGTAACACAACACAGTGCTGTATGGTTAGACCTCGTACAGTAAAGTAACACAACACAGTGCTGTATGGTTAGACCTCGTACAGGAAAGTAACACAATACAGTGTCGTATGGTTAGACCTCGTACAGGAAAGTAACACAACACAGTGTCGTATGGTTAGACCTCGTACAGGAAAGTAACAGAACACAGTGTCGTATGGTTAGACCTCGTACAGGAAAGTAACAGAACACAGTGTCGTATGGTTAGACCTCGTACAGGAAAGTAACACAACACAGTGTCGTATGGTTAGACCTCGTACAGGAAAGTAACACAACACAGTGTTGTATGGTTAGACCTCGTACAGGAAAGTAACAGAACACAGTGTCGTATGGTCAGACCTCGTACAGGAAAGTAACACAACACAGTGTCGTATGGTTAGACCTCGTACAGGAAAGTAACACAACACAGTGTCGTATGGTTAGACCTCGTACAGGAAAGTAACACAACACAGTGTCGTATGGTTAGACCTCGTACAGGAAAGTAACACAACACAGTGTCGTATGGTTAGACCTCGTACAGGAAAGTAACACAACACAGTGTTGTATGGTTAGACCTCGTACAGGAAAGTAACACAACACAGTGTCGTATGGTTAGACCTCGTACAGGAAAGTAACACAACACAGTGTCGTATGGTTAGACCTCGTACAGGAAAGTAACAACACAGTGTTGTATGGTTAGACCTCGTACAGGAAAGTAACACAACACAGTGTCGTATGGTTAGACCTCGTACAGGAAAGTAACACAACACAGTGTCGTATGGTTAGACCTCGTACAGGAAAGTAACACAACACAGTGTCGTATGGTTAGACCTCGTACAGGAAAGTAACACAACACAGTGTTGTATGGTTAGACCTCGTAAAGTAAAGTAACACAACACAGTGTTGTATGGTTAGACCTCGTACAGGAAAGTAACACAACACAGTGTTGTATGGTTAGACCTCGTACAGGAAAGTAACACAACACAGTGTTGTATGGTTAGACCTCGTACAGTAAAGTAACACAACACAGTGTTGTATGGTTAGACCTCGTACAGGAAAGTAACACAACACAGTGTTGTATGGTTAGACCTCGTACAGGAAAGTAACAGAACACAGTGTCGTATGGTTAGACCTCGTACAGGAAAGTAACACAACACAGTGTTGTATGGTTAGACTTCGTACAGGAAAGTAACACAACACAGTGTTGTATGGTTAGACCTCGTACAGGAAAGTAACACAACACAGTGTTGTATGGTTAGACCTCGTACAGGAAAGTAACACAACACAGTGTTGTATGGTTAGACCTCGTACAGGAAAGTAACACAACACAGTGTTGTATGGTTAGACCTCGTACAGTAAAGTAACACAACACAGTGTTGTATGGTTAGACCTCGTACAGGAAAGTAACACAACACAGTGTTGTATGGTTAAATCTTGAAAAACGGATCATAAACAAAGAACTTTCATCCGTGAGATAAAGAAACATAACCTGAGACTTGAACTACGGGCTCCGGTAGGACGAGCAACCGCCTAGCCAAAAGAGTACAGCACATTAATAAACTTTGCTATCTTACACGCCCACCCCCCCCCCCCCCCCCCACAAAAAAGTGTTTGGCATCTAAAACTATAAATCCAACGAAAAATCCTGATACCCGGAAGTAAAATGAGGCCATGAAAGATCAATTCTGCCAGAATGTAAGGATCACTTCTATAAATAATGTAGACAGTAACTCAGTAAGTGATGTCAAGAGCATAGACTTTGAGCACAATGTTACATATACTCACGAGAACTTGTCCTGAAGGACAGGGGAGAGTAGAGGATCACGATAGCCGTGAATGTCAACTCCTAACAGAACCTGCAAGATGGCATGGAGGTTCCACTTGTCATGAATTGTTCTGTTGAGTTGTGGCATCTCATCCAGAAGTACCTGTGTCAGTTTCTCGTCCACATCCTCCAGATAGCTGAGCTTTTCTAGGGGAGATAACACAAACTGTGAATCATTTAGAGATTGCTTAATTGTCTCCCGAAGCTAAAATGCCTGTAAATGTTGCTGAAGATTCTGGCTGTGATGTAGCAATGGATGAGCGGATGATGTTGATGAAAATGACGATAAACAAACAACTGATGTGCATAATCAAACATCCTGTAAATGATAATCATCATGTATGGAATAATTTTTAAAACAATAGACAGGATAAACTGCACACATTTTCAAATATAAAATACAAGCATACACACAAACATACACATAAAAATACGCATACATACACAGACATAAACATACACACATGCACAGGCAAACATAGGTATACACATATACACAAACATACACACATACACAGACATACACATAAAAATACGCATACATACACATACATACATACAGACATACATACAAACATACACATACACACAAACATAAACACAGATACACACACAATATACACACATACACACAAACATCCACACAGATACACATACATAGACATACACAGAAACATGCACATACACAGAAACACACACAAAAATACATATACTTACACAGACATACACACAAACATATGCATACATACACAAAGACACACAAACATATGCATACACAAACAGACATACACACAAACATATACATACATACAGAACCATATAAACATACACAGACATAAACACAAACATATTCACATACACAGGCAAACATACACACAAACATACACACAGACAAACGCATACACACAAGCACACACACACAAATGTAGCATACATACACTAACACACACAGATATACGCATACATACACAGACACATACAAATATTCGCATATATGCACAGACACACACACAAATAAACGCACACATATACAGACACACAAACATAAACATAAATACACAGACATACACACAAGCATACGCACACATACAAGACATACACATAAAAATACGCATACATACACATACATACAAACAAACATACATACGCAGACATGCACATAAACATATAAACACAGATATACACACAAACATACACTGAGATACAAAAAACATACACACATGCACAGGCAAACATAGGTATACACATATACACAGACATACACAAAAATGTTCATACACATACACACAAACATACCACACATACACACAAATGTGTATACACATACATACAGATATACACACAAACATAAACACAGATACACAGCCATACATATATATAGACATACATAGAAACATACACATATACACAAACATATACAGATATGCATACAAACATACACATATACACAAACATACACATAAACAAACCCATAGACATAAACATATAAATATACGTATACGTACACAGACATACCCAAACATATGCATAGATACACAGACACACACAAACATATGTACAGACAAACAGACATACAGACAAACATTCACACACATACACAGACATACACACAAACATATGCATACACACAGGCATACACACAAACATACCCACACATATACTGACATACACCCAAACATACGAACACATACAGAGACATATACAGAAATATGCACACAAACATACGCACAAGCATACACACAAACATACATATACCTACGCAGACACACAGAGAAACACACAAACACAGACACAAATATAAGCATACATATACAGACACACACAAATAAACGCACACATACACAAAAATATACACATAAATACACACACATAAACATAATGATACTTACACAGACATACACACAAACATACACAAACATACGCAGACATACACACAAACATACACATACATACATAGACATACACACAAGCATATGCACTCATACACAGACATACAAACAAACATATGCATACATACACATACATAGAAATAAATATTCATACACAGACATGCACACAAACATACACACATACACAGACATACACACAAACACAGACAAATATACACAGATATACAAACAAAATACACACACATATACATGTACAGACATACACAAGAACATACTCATACATACAGACATACACAGACATACACACAAACATATACACTTATACACAAACACACATACATAGACATACACAAAAACATACACATACATACACAAACATACACATATACACAGACATATACACAAACATACACATACATACAGACATAAACATACAGAAATATACACAGATATACACACAAACATCCACACAGATACACATACATAGACATACACAGAAACATGCACATACACAGAAACACACACAAAAATACATATACTTACACAGACATACACACAAACATATGCATACATACACAAAGACACACAAACATATGCATACACAAACAGACATACACACAAACATATACATACATACAGAACCATATAAACATACACAGACATAAACACAAACATATTCACATACACAGGCAAACATACACACAAACATACACACAGACAAACGCATACACACAAGCACACACACACAAATGTAGCATACATACACTAACACACACAGATATACGCATACATACACAGACACATACAAATATTCGCATATATGCACAGACACACACACAAATAAACGCACACATATACAGACACACACAAACATAAACATAAATACACAGACATACACACAAGCATACGCACACATACAAGACATACACATAAAAATACGCATACATACACATACATACAAACAAACATACATACGCAGACATGCACATAAACATATAAACACAGATATACACACAAACATACACTGAGATACAAAAAACATACACACATGCACAGGCAAACATAGGTATACACATATACACAGACATACACAAAAATGTTCATACACATACACACAAACATACCACACATACACACAAATGTGTATACACATACATACACAGATATACACACAAACATAAACACAGATACACAGCCATACATATATATAGACATACATAGAAACATACACATATACACAAACATATACAGATATGCATACAAACATACACATATACACAAACATACACATAAACAAACCCATAGACATAAACATATAAATATACGTATACGTACACAGACATACCCAAACATATGCATAGATACACAGACACACACAAACATATGTACAGACAAACAGACATACAGACAAACATTCACACACATACACAGACATACACACAAACATATGCATACACACAGGCATACACACAAACATACCCACACATATACTGACATACACCCAAACATACGAACACATACAGAGACATATACAGAAATATGCACACAAACATACGCACAAGCATACACACAAACATACATATACCTACGCAGACACACAGAGAAACACACAAACACAGACACAAATATAAGCATACATATACAGACACACACAAATAAACGCACACATACACAAAAATATACACATAAATACACACACATAAACATAATGATACTTACACAGACATACACACAAACATACACAAACATACGCAGACATACACACAAACATACACATACATACATAGACATACACACAAGCATATGCACTCATACACAGACATACAAACAAACATATGCATACATACACATACATAGAAATAAATATTCATACACAGACATGCACACAAACATACACACATACACAGACATACACACAAACACAGACAAATATACACAGATATACAAACAAAATACACACACATATACATGTACAGACATACACAAGAACATACTCATACATACAGACATACACAGAAATATGCACACACATACACAGATATACAAACACACAAACAGACACATACATAGACATACCCAAAAATATACATACATACATAAACATACACACAAATATTCACACACATACTCAGACATACACACACATACAGGTATACACACAAACGTACACAGACATACACATAAATGTACGCATACATACACAGACATACAAACAAACATACACATGCATGCACTGACATATATAAAAGCATACACACATACACAGACTTGCACACAAACATAGAATACATATACAGACATACATACAAACATACACTTACATATACACAAACATATACACACAAACACAGACAAACACACAAACGTACGTATACTTACATAGACACACACCCAAACATACATCTACATACACAAACATACACATAAACATACACAGACTTACACAGATACACACACAATATACACACATACACAACATACACACAAACATACACATGCATACACAAATACAGACACAAACATAAACAGACATACATACAAACATATGCATACATACACAGACACACACAAACATATGCATAGACACACAGGCATACGCACAAACATACGCACACATACACAGAATACACAAAACATACACACAAACATACGCACACATACACAGAATACACAAAACATACACACAAACATATACACAAAATATGCAGACACACACACAAACATACACATACATACACAGACACATACAAATATACGCATACATACAAACACATACACAAATTTATGCACACCCACAAACATACACAAACATACATAGATACGCACACACAAACATACACATACTTAAAAAGCAAGAAAATGAATGTCGTTAGAAGCAAGATAAAACATAAGAAATATATCGGAAACATGCTGAGAACTTTTAACAAAACTGGAACAGCCGCCATGTTCCCTCTAAGGGTTTGTGGTCTGTGTGCTCATGTGCAAAAAAGTATTGTGTAAATCCATATATACACACACAGTGTAAAGGCCTGTACATTTAATAACAGAATAAACATGCTGTACTTTTCAGTTACTGGTATTTAGATAACTGCAATGATTTCTTTGTTTACTTATCCAGTGATTCTGCTACAGTACTACCAAAACTACTCGATAAAAGATCAGTTGAAACATCCGAACCGAAAGTCATATCTCAACAAGAAAGAAACAGTAAAAGAAAAACATATACCATCGTTGTATTTTTCTTTATGCAATTATAGCACGGAGTAACATCTGGAAACTGGAAAATAAAAGTAGCAGTTTCATTTTTCTTTTTCTCGGCTCCAAAAGTTTTGTGTGAGTATAATTTTTTTTATGTGCAGCTTAGAGGGAACAGTGCAACCGAGACCACATATAGCACTATCAAATTTTCCATGAGTTCATTACATTCATTCATTTATTCATTCATTCATTTGCATGTCCCTTGCGGAACTTTGCCTTCCTAACAGCACTCCTGTAGGCCTCTCGGTTGTGAGCAAGATGGCCTGCTGCTAATGCATCCATTTGCAGATCATCGACGATGTCTTGCAGCCATCTTTGCATCACACATATTTCTGGATACAAAAGTCCTTGTAAAAATTTAACAACAGTTGTACAAGAAAAGCATCTTCATGTACAAGAGAAGCATCACAAAATGCCATATATTTTGTAGAATTCTCTTATGACAGACTTTTTTTAACATACGAAAGCAGAGAAGAAATGACGCCAAGTATACGTCACGGACAGGAGTCACGACTTCCAGCATACATCTCGGACGGGAGTCATGACGCCCAGCATACGTCAAGGGCAGGAGTCATGACATATGCTGGGCGTCATATACATGAGTCACGACGCATATCATACGTCACGGACAGGAGTTATGACGCATAACATACGTCACAGGCAGGAATCATTACATCCAGCACACGTCATGTGCAGGAGTTACGACGTCTATCATATGTCATGGACAGGAGTCATGACGTCCAGTATACACCACAAGCAGGAGTCGTGACGTCCAGCATACGCCACAGGCAGGAGTCATGGCGTTCAGCATACGCCACAGGCAGGAGATATGGTATCCAGCACACGTCATGTGCGGTAGCACAAATAATCAGTGTATAAGTATATCAAAATAAGTATATAACTCTACATGAAGTCATTGCAGTAAAGCTGTGAACAAAATGTATAAACTAGGAAAATGGTAGGATAGCTTTATTAGTTAACGAGCACACAGTTTCGGTTCGCGCCTTAATCATAGAAAAACACACAGGACGAAGAAATAGACAAAGAAGACCAAATATAAATTCACATGAATGCTGTGTAAAAAATAGTAATAGAAAAAAAAATAGAATAAACGGAGCACTCAGCTGTGACTTGTAAGAAGCTGTCATTCGTAAGAGGCTGTGTCCAGAAGTGCGCAAGGTGGAGTGTAGAGAATATTTAAACGGAGACTTGTGATGTGTGATAGGTGGGTCGTATAGGGGAATGGGGGTGGAGACCGTGAAAAGGGGAGAGAGTAATACAATGTTAATCTAAGCGGGGGAAGGTGGAATAGGTGATTGTAGTTGGTGTTGAGAAGTTGTAATCTGATGCAGTGGGGAAGTTCTGAACTATGAGTTACAAGTGAGAAAGGAGTGGAACTTAGTGCAGAGGGATTGTGATTGTGGAAGATTATGATGTTAAGTGTAGCTGAATTGCGAGTTCAAATCGTGTGGTTCCAGCGTCCCATATTCCTGAATGTGGAGGTTTTCAAGCGCAAAGCGGCTTTCTGTCATCAGCGTGACACTGTTTGATGGTTATTACCAGAAAATCAGATTTACCTCTCTGGATGGAACTATTGAAATGATTAGGGACTGGTTTCGAAGCATGCTGGGTAATATCATACAGATATTTCTGGATGCGGACACCTAACCTGAGACCAGTTTCACCAATATAAGTTATCCTGCATCTTTTTCATATGATGGCATACATCACATTACGGGACTCGATCTTGGAGAGAGAGAACAGTTTTGAGAAAGGTAATCGTTTTTGTTTCCCAGTCTACAGGGCAGATAACAACAGATAACACAATAAGGGAGGTTACATTTTCTGCTGGCAACATATACAAGATTCCGCTTCATGTGGCTATGGACGAGGATGTCATTAAAATTCGGTTCCCGTTTGTATGCTAATATGGGTAGACCAGAAATGTCGCGAGTATCGAGGTCGAGTTGGATTATAGCAGATGGTGATAAAGAATTTTCTTAACCATCTGACCATGTGGATGGAAAGGAAGTGCAAACTTGACTGTATTGAATACAGCTATAGCCTTTTTTTCTGAATGCATATTCAAGGCTTATTTTTTTTTTTTTTTTTTGGATACTGTTGAATGCTTTCCGAAGGAAATTTTCTAGGTAGTGGCGATGAGGAGAAATTTCTAATATTTTGTTGGACTGATCCATAAAGTCCGAGATCGTAGGCTACATCCAGCATTCACCTTTTCCACAAGCTCTAAGTCTCGCTCCTTTCTCACTTGTTCAGAGTCTCCCCACGGCATCAGATTACAGCTCCTCTACCCCAACTACAATCACCTATTCCACCTTCCCCCACTTAGATTAGCACTGTATCACTCTCTCCCCCTCTCTCATTTCCGTGGTCTCCACCCTCAGACCCCTATACGACCCACCTATCACACATCACAAGTCTCCACTTAAACATTCTCTACACTCCACCATGCTCATTTCTGGACACAGCCTCTTACAAGTTACAACTTCTTACAGGTCACCGCCACGCGCTCCGTTTATTCTATTTTTTTGTCATTACTATTTTTTACACAGCATTCAGGTGAATTTATATTTTATCTTCTCTCTCTATTTCTTCGTCCTGTGTGTTTTTCTGTTATTAAAGTGCAAACCGAAACGTCTCAGCTGTGTTCGTTAAATAATAAAGCTGTTTCTACTTTCTTCCCCAGTTTTTACATTTCGTCACGTGCATCATCTTACATCCTTCCCGGCAGTTAAACGTCACATAGGGCTCGCAAGGTAGTTCGCTAATTGTTTCTGTTTTCGGTGAGCTTTTCAACTTCATCAAGGGATTTTATGCCGGTTAATTTGGCCTCTCGCAACAATGTCCTCTTTAGAGTTTCACGCGGTCTGCCTCTTTTTCTTTGGGCTGGTGTGGTCCACTTGATAGCTTGTTTTGGAATTCTCTGATCGTTTCTTCTCATCACGTGACCAACATTTGTCCATCTCCTTTTCCTGATCACCCATGAGACTGGTTGTTGTTCAGTCATCTGTCTTATCTCTGCATTGTTCTTGAATTCGTTCCACTTGATGCCGAGTATTTTCCTGAGGCATTTGTTTTCAAAAGAGTCTAATTTCTTGTCTATTTCTTTAGTTGTTTTCCAGCTTTCGCATGCATAAATGTGCATGATACGAGGGATGATTGATAAGTTCTTGGATTAAGGTACAACGGATTATTTGTGGACAACTTTTTGGAGTTATTTCTCAGCACAGTCTCCTTTGAAGTTTATACACTTAGTCCAGCGATCCGGGAGCATACAAACCTCTTCTTTGTAAAAGTCAACATCCTTTGCCAGTAGAAAGTGGTCTACAGTATGAATGGCGTCATCATCTGAAGCAAATTTGCGACCACTGAGCTCCTTTTTGAGTTTGGTAAACAGTTAATAGTCCGAAGGAGCGAAATCTGAGGAATAAGTAGGATATTCAAGACGCAGGAAGCCGTATTCATGAATGGCAGCCATTGCCACCGCCCGCTTGTGAACTGGAGCATTGTCTTGATGAAAGATAACTCCTCTCATCAATTTCCCTCCACGCTTTTCCTTCAGTTTGACCCGCAGTTGCTTCACAAGATTAGCATAATAGGCCCCGGTGACCGTTCTGCCCTTTTGAAGATAGTCTACCAATAGCACACCTTCTGAATCCCAAAAGAAGGAAGCCATCACTTTGCCTGCAGACAGAACCACACTTGCTTTCTTTGGATGTGGGGATACATGGTGTTTCCATTGCTTTGACTGTTCTTTGGTTTCTGGTTGAAAATGATGAACCCAAGTCTCCTCCATAGTCACAAACTGTTGAATTTCAGAATCTGCAGAAAAATGGCCACGATTTTCTCTTGACATGTTGAGTCGCTGTCGTTTTTTTATCAGATCCAAGAAGTTTCAGGACTCATTGGTCAGAGACCTTTGTCAATTGTGAATAATGGCATGAACACGTTCCCGGGAGATACCCAACTCAGTAGCAACGTACCGCTCAGTTAGTCGTCGATCCTCCATTATCATGTCATGGATTCTGTTGGTGGTTTCATCGGTGGTTACCATTCTTGGTCTTCCTGGACGGGGATCATCTTCCAGACTCTCTCTTCCATGTTTGAACTGAGCTGCCCATTTCTTCACCGTGCTGTAAGAAGGGGCACTCTGTCGTAGAGTCTCCACCATACCTGATGGATCTCCTTCGATGATAAGCCCTTGATGCGGATGTAGCGAATTACTGCTCGATGAGAAATTGTATCCATTTTCTCACTTTCTACCACCCCTTACCACTTCAGTAGTCTGTAAAAAAATTAGTTGCAGTTAATTTCTTGAATCTTTGGTTTTTAAATCTTACATTAACCTGATCTACAAATACACCTAATATCAACTGTGTGTGTTTGTACCTTGTTCTAAGAACTTATTAATCACCCCTTGTACATGACGTCCATCACGCGTCACGTGCAGGATACATGACGTCCAGCACATCACGTGCAGAATACATGATGTTCAACACATGTCATGTGCAATATACATGACGTTCAACACATGTCACGTGCAGGATACATGACGTTCAACACACGTCACGTGTAGGAGACATGACGTTCAATACATGTCACGTGTAGGAGACATGACGTTCAACACACGTCACGTGCAGGAGACATTGACGTTCAACACATGTCACGTGCAGGGTACATGACGTTCAACACATGTCACGTGTAGGAGACATGACGTTCAACACATGTCACGTGTAGGAGACATGACATTCAACACACGTCACGTGCGGGAGACATGATGTCCAAAAGAAAGGATGTACAATAAGCATGACATCCAGGGGACAGAAAGTACAGCAGACATACATACAGACAGGAAGCAAAACTTACAAAAGACGTAAGGTCTGGGAGATAAGACGTACAGCAGATATAACATCTGGGAGACAAGACTTTCAGCAGATATAGCTTCCTGGAGAAAAGACCTTATCAGATATAACATACAGGAGACAAGATTTCAGCAGACATAACGTACGGGAGATAAGATTTCAGCAGACATAACGTACGGGAGACAAGACTTTCAGCAGACATAACGTACGGGAGACAATACTTTCAGCAGACATAACGTACGGGAGACAAGACTTTCAACAGACATAACGTACGGGAGACAAGACTTTCAACAGACATAACGTACGGGAGACAAGACTTTCAACAGACATAACTTACGGGAAACAAGACTTTCAGCAGACATAATGTACGGGAGACAAGATATTAATTAGTCTTGGCGTATCAGAGACAAGACTCTAACTTGGGGACAAAGGAGACGCTTGTCAGTCTGGCTCACAGACAGCAGTAATGAGCGATAAGGAGGCGACTTGTAATTATAACGCAAATCTGTAGCAATATGAGAGAGCTTTATTGTAATGAGAATATTTTTGTAATATGTAGAGAGATTTATTACAATGAAAGAAGTCTGTTACAGTGAAAGAGGTCTGTAATGATGCAGGGACTGTTGCAATGGGAAAGGCTTCCAACAATATAACTTCATAAAACAGTGAGAACAACATGTAATAGTTTTCTACTTTCTGTCACTTACCTTTCATGATGAGAATGTCACAGATGAGTTGGCCTATAACACAGACGGCGTCTAAAATAGCCAGCGAGCACACGATGATGAGAACGACGTGTGTGTGGAGGTAGACGGATAACTTCTTCTGACATCTGACAACAATGGCAGGTAAATGAGATATCAGTGGACTCATTGATTATATTATCTCACAGAAGAGCTAAACACTCGCCTTTACAACTCGACAAATGATTCTCAAATTTGATCACAAATTCACAGTGACATACATCTATACATAAAATTGTTTCATTTCGAAGAAGTATAATTTCCAACAAATAAGGAAGTTGAGAACAAGAAAAATTCCATGAAAAAATATGAATGTGCTGGCTGCACTATGCTCTGCTTGGGCTGACAGTCTCTTGACAGGATGCTGGTGACCGAGGTGACAGGAGAAAGTTGGTAAGAGATACGTTCTCTCTAACACTCCCGACCAGAACAACCTTAAAGCAGTAACTTCACATCCCATGCGGTCACAAAGTAGAAGGGTGCTGTCAGGACCTGCCATCGCTAGCAAGACGTTGACAGGCACATCTCCTGTGACAGGCACATCAATTTTTTAAGAAGCAGTAACTCTCTGCAGCTCCGGTCACTTGATGTTTTACTTACCAGATCTTGTTCAAGAGAATTTACATAACATCTAAATCAGTGCTTCTCAACATATAGCTAGCTTGTCACTCAACACATGCAGGACATCTCTTTCTAGTCCTCGAGGGAACTACTCTGGTCGTATCTGTCGTTAAGATCGACTTGAACGAGTCAGAAACTTCACTAGTCAGAAACTTCACTAGTCAGAAACTTCACTAAAGAAGCAGAAATAGAAACTTTATCAAACACGATGTTTCCAAATAATTATAATTTTTATGAATCACTTCGAGTATTTTCTAAACACTTTCTTGTTACCATGTAGGAGAACTTTACAGTTTTCTCTCTCTCTCTCTCTCTCTCTCCGTATCTCTCTGTCTCTCTCCGTACCTCTCTGTGTCTCTCTCCGTGTTTCTCTGTCTCTTTCTGCCTCTGTGCATCTCTGTGTTTCTCTCTCTCTTCTCTTCTGTCTCTATCTCTCTGTCTCTTAAGTTATCTTAAACTGCTCTTACAGACACCGAATACAGTTAATTGTTTATTCTGAATAGTCCCGAAATTTTTGTTTAATAGATAGTCATTTATATATGTATGTAGTTACTTCTTTACTGAGTGAATGTTTAAGAGCGAAACGTAAATATTTTATTTTATGTCTCTCAGCTTCAATGTTAGTTATGTTTGTTATATGAACAGCATATTTGTAGAATGTCTGGAATAGAGTGAAAGATGTATGATAAAGGGCAGAATGTCAGACGGGCCAGCGTGGCCAATTTAACCCTTTTGAAATAAAGATCAATCAGTCAATCAATCTCTTTCTTCTGTCTCTTTCTCTCTGCCTCCCTTCTCTCTGTCCCTCCCTTCTCTCTGTCTCTCTCCTTCCTTTCTTTCTCCCCCTCCCATCTCTCTCCATCTCTTCGTATCTCTCCGTTCTCTCTGTCTGTATGTCTCTCTCTATGTCTCTCTCTCCCTCACTTCTCTCTATCTCTCTGTCTCTCCCTCTCTCCTCTCTGTCTCTGTCTCCCTCCTTTTTCTGTCTCTGTCCCTCCCTCTCCTCTCTCTCTCTCACTGTTTCTCTCTCACTTCTTCCTTCTCTCTATGTCTCTGTCCCTCCCTATTCTCTCTCTGTGTCTATCTTTCCGCTCCTCTCTATTTCTCTGTCTCTCTCCCTCCATCAATCTTTGCTGTTTACATCTATCAAACAGAGCAATGTTCAGAAGTTTATTAAGTCATGATCGCAGAATGACAATGCTGAAATTATTTTCAAGAATGTAATCTAGGGTTTATGTATGGAAGTATTCTCAAGAATGTAATCTAGGGATTATGTATGGAAGTATTCTCAAGAATGTAATCTAGGGATTATGTATGGAAGTATTCTCAAGAATGTAATCTAGGGATTATGTATGGAAGTATTCTCAAGAATGTAATCTAGGGATTATGTATGGAAGTATTCTCAAGAATGTAATCTAAGAATTATGTGCATGACCTGCTTTTATAAGCGGAGCACGAAGAATTTTAACCTGAGAACCGCTGATGTAAAGAAGCCTCTCCTACCAGCACACCTGTCAAGTTTCAGGCTCTCTTGTGTGGTTTTTAACAAGGTGTCCTCTTTAAATAGTTCACAATGTAACTGTTGCTTACACAGGTCTGTTCGAATTTGTAGACAAGGGCTGAGGTAAGCAACCAGGTAAGCAACTTAATGTATGCCACAAAGAGAGGTAAGGGAAGGAGGCGGGGAAGGTGTAACATCTGTCAAGGTGACAGTTTCCATGGAGAATTTCCTATGTTCTCAAACATTTATTCTGCTCTCTCTCTCTCTCTCTCTCTCTCTCTCTCTCTCTCCTCTCTCTCTCTCTCTCTTCCACCTCCCCAGTGCATTCTTGTTCCTGATCTGTGTGGGTCTCATTTCTTAAGCCACCCAGAACTCACTCTTGAACTCACTCTTGAACTCACTGTTCATTTTTCTAAAAACAAATTGTTGCACTGTACACAACAGGATACATCACATGATACTACCAGTATTAACGATGTGAATAACAACTGATACATAACAATATATACTTCAAACATACAGAACACTACCATAGCACGCACATACAATCAAATGATACTACCAGTATAAGCAACATGAATACCAATTGATATATAACAATATATACTTCAAACATACAGAACACTACCATAGTACGCACATACAATCAAATAACACTGAGTAATGTTCTGTATTTTCCGAGAAGAAAAAGACAACTGCAGGTTGGGCGTTTCTACGGAACAGAGCAAAGAACAGACTTCGTGCATGATAGAAAATATTGAAATAAAGGACAAGATATAACTATACTTTTAGGTCTGTGTGCAATTTTAAATATTTATAGCTGTGGATCTTTACATGACATGACCAAACTATTTAAAACATTTATCAGCTGTGTTCATTTATTTTGCCTTCCCGAAAATGTATTATTATTATTATTTTGGCAGACGGAGATGAGATGAGAGTATCTGAATCCACAGACAAATTCTTCTCTCTGTCCGGGCAGGCCTCATCTATTCTTTCTTTTTTAGTCCTCACGTCTTCATTGAAATGTATCACTTACAGAAATATCTAGAACTAGAACTAGAAACATCAAGAACTAGAGCTAGAACTAGAAATATCAAGAACTAGAACTAGAAATATCAAAAACTAGAACTAGAGATATCTAGAACTAGAAATATACAGAACTAGAACTAGAAATATCAAGAACTAAAACTAGAAATATCAAGAACTAGAAATAGAGATAACTTGAAACATTTACAGAAAAAAAATTATTGTTATATTTGAACTAGAAATGCCATTTATAGAATTAATAATATTGTGATAATTGAACCAGAAATATCATATTTACAGAGTGAATGATATTGTGATATTTGAGAAAGATATATCTTAGAAAATGATACTGTGATACTTGAACGAGAAATATCTTAGAGAATGATACTACGCAGATAAACATGAGGCCTGTCCGGTGTGAGATGTGTGCTAGTTGTGAAAGTTTTTTTTTTGTTTTAATGGAAGAAAAAAAATTATTTTCAAATATGTCACAAAATATCTTGACTGTATGTCACAAAATATCTTGAATATACGTCACAAAATATCTTGATTGTATATCACAAAGTATCTTGACTGTATGGCACAAAATATCTAGACTGTATGTCGCAAAATATCTTGAATGTATATCACAAAATATCTTGACTGTATGTCACAGTCGTGGAGTTTCATAGTGCAAGAAATGAAATATTTGACTCTTTTCTTATAGTATTTGTTTACACAATATATCTTGACTGTATGGCCAGTCGCACTAAATTTCAAAAGAAGTTCCAGATCTACAGTTGTTCTTTGTTACAAGGTCTCCCCTGTTCTCGTCACGTGACTGTCCTGATGTGTTGATACATTTTGTATCCTGGATTTTGTTATATAAACGTTTATTTTTCTTGTGTGTGCGTCACACAAGGTCCCGGGCCGATCTGCTGTACTCTTTACCATACTCTACATCCCCAGTCTCAACATTTGTCACACCACTGTATATAGAAGCAAAATCATGCAGTCCTTCTTATTTACTCTCCTCCCCTCCACATACACACACACACATAAACTGGTCTGTCACGTCGCCTTCTATCACAGCTTATAATGCTGTCCCCTTTTCTTTGATCAGTAGTCGCATGAAACAAAGAGAAGAGATTACAGCACAGTTATTGATCTTTCTCGATAAAGGTCAAAGGGCGTACACAAATTTTGATCACAATTAATGTCATTTGCTTTTACCAGCCAATACATTTTCACGATGAACATAATGTAGGTGTCCATGGACAGTGCCTGCAGCCTGCAGAACTTCTCAATATTTCTTTCTTTAGCGAACTCTAGACTAAGTCACATTCTATGGGGCCTGTAATTGTTGATAGAGTAAAACATGTGACGGAAAAGAATGTAGTTCAGTTACTGGGCATATGACAGAACAGAATGTAGTTCAGCTACTGGACATTTGACAGTTACTAGACGTGTCATAGAAGAGAAAGTAGTTCAGTTATTCGACATTTGACAGTGTTCGTTTAGTTACTGGACATTTGACAGTGTTGGTTCAGTTACTGGACATCTGACAGTGTTGGTTCAGTTACTGGAGGTGAGAGAGTTACTAGACGTGTCATAGAAGAGAACGTAGTTCAGTTACTGGACATTTGACAGTGTTCGTTCAGTTACCGGACATGTGACAGTTACTAGACGTGTCATAGAAGAGAAAGTAGTTCAGTTACTGGACATTTGACAGTGTTCGTTTAGTTACTGGACATTTGACAGTGTTGGTTCAGTTACTGGACATTTGACAGTGTTCGTTCAGTTACCGGACATGTGACAGTTACAAGACGTGTCATAGAAGAGAAAGTAGTTCAGTTATTCGACATTTGACAGTGTTCGTTTAGTTACTGGACATTTGACAGTGTTGGTTCAGTTACTGGACATTTGACAGTGTTCGTTTAGTTACTGGAGGTGAGACAGTTACTAGACGTGTCATATAAGAGAAAGTAGTTCAGCTACTAGACATTTGACAGTGTTCGTTCAGTTACCGGACATGTGACAGTTACTAGACGTGTCATAGAAGAGAAAGTAGTTCAGTTATTGGACATATGACAGTTACTAGACGTGTCATAGAAGAGAAAGTAGTTTAGTTATTGGACATGTGACAGTTACTAGACGTGTCATAGAAGAGAAAGTAGTTTAGTTATTGGACATGTGACAGTTACTAGACGTGTCATAGAAGAGAAAATAGTTCAGTTAATGGACATATGACAGTTACCACACATGAAAGAACAGAAAGTAGTTCAGTTATTGGACATATGACAGTTACCGCACATGTAAGAACAGAGAAAGAATGTAAACTGAGGCCGCGTCAATCACCAGACGTAACCAGTAAAAAACGTGGGAAAAGACATTCTGTGTTATCAGAGCAGGGCCTTCCGTCCTCGTGGTTTTCAGCGTGGATAAGGATGTAAGTTCTGGCTGATCTAAAACAGATAAGGATGTAAGTTCTGGCTGATCTAAAACATACAATGATGTAAGTTCTGGCTGATCTAAAACAGACAAGGATGTAAGTTCTGGCGGATCTAAAACAGACAAGGATGTAAGTTCTGGCTGATCTAAAACAGATAAGGATGTAAGTTCTGGCTGATCTAAAACAGATAAGGATGTAAGTTCTGGCTGATCTAAAACAGACAAGGATGTAAGTTCTGGCTGATCTAAAACAGACAAGGATGTAAGTTCTGGCTGATCTAAAACAGACAAGGATGTAAGTTCTGGCTGATCTAAAACAGATAAGGATGTAAGTTCTGGCTGATCTAAAACAGACAAGGATGTAAGTTCTGGCTGATCTAAAACAGACAAGGATGTAAGTTCTGGCTGATCTAAAACAGACAAGGATATAAGTTCTGGCGGATCTAAAACAGACAAGGATGTAAGTTCTGGCTGATCTAAAACAGATAAGGATGTAAGTTCTGGCGGATCTAAAACAGACAAGGATGTAAGTTCTGGCTGATCTAAAACAGATAAGGATGTAAGTTCTGGCTGATCTAAAACAGATAAGGATGTAAGTTCTGGCTGATCTAAAACATACAATGATGTAAGTTCTGGCTGATCTAAAACAGACAAGGATGTAAGTTCTGGCGGATCTAAAACAGACAAGGATGTAAGTTCTGGCTGATCTAAAACAGATAAGGATGTAAGTTCTGGCTGATCTAAAACAGATAAGGATGTAAGTTCTGGCTGATCTAAAACAGACAAGGATGTAAGTTCTGGCTGATCTAAAACAGACAAGGATGTAAGTTCTGGCTGATCTAAAACAGACAAGGATGTAAGTTCTGGCTGATCTAAAACAGATAAGGATGTAAGTTCTGGCTGATCTAAAACAGACAAGGATGTAAGTTCTGGCTGATCTAAAACAGACAAGGATGTAAGTTCTGGCTGATCTAAAACAGACAAGGATATAAGTTCTGGCGGATCTAAAACAGACAAGGATGTAAGTTCTGGCTGATCTAAAACAGATAAGGATGTAAGTTCTGGCGGATCTAAAACAGACAAGGATGTAAGTTCTGGCTGATCTAAAACAGATAAGGATGTAAGTTCTGGCGGATCTAAAACAGACAAGGATGTAAGTTCTGGCTGATCTAAAACAGACAAGGATGTAAGTTCTGGCTGATCTAAAACAGACAAGGATGTAAGTTCTGGCGGATCTAAAACAGACAAGGATGTAAGTTCTGGCGGATCTAAAACAGACAAGGATGTAAGTTCTGGCGGATCTAAAACAGACAAGGATGTAAGTTCTGGCTGATCTAAAACAGACAAGGATGTAAGTTCTGGCGGATCTAAAACAGACAAGGATGTAAGTTCTGGCTGATCTAAAACAGACAAGGATGTAAGTTCTGGCTGATCTAAAACAGACAAGGATGTAAGTTCTGGCTGATCTAAAACAGACAAGGATGTAAGTTCTGGCGGATCTAAAACAGACAAGGATGTAAGTTCTGACGGATCTAAAACAGACAAGTATGCAAGTTCTGGCGGATCTAAAACAGACAAGGATGTAAGTTCTGGCTGATCTAAAACAGACAAGGATGTAAGTTCTGGCTGATCTAAAATAGATAAGGATGTAAGTTCTGGCTAATCTAAAACAGACAAGGATGTAAGTAAAACAGACAAGGATGTAAGTTCTGGCTGATCTAAAACAGACAAGGATGTAAGTTCTGGCGGATCTAAAACAGACAAGGATGTAAGTTCTGGCGGATCTAAAACAGACAAGGATGCAAGTTCTGGCTGATCTAAAACAGACAAGGATGCAAGTTCTGGCGGATCTAAAACAGACAAGGATGCAAGTTCTGGCGGATCTAAAACAGACAATGATGCAAGTTCTGGCTGATCTAAAACAGACAAGGATGTAAGTTCTGGCTGATCTAAAACAGACAAGGATGTAACTTCTGGCGGATCTAAAACAGATCTATAGCAATCAGGTTTTCTTAATTCGTGTTATTTGTTGACAGAACACCTGATTTGTGGACAGAAGACCTGATTCTTTGTTTCATCTTCCACCGCCATCTCAACATTGAGGCTAGAGTGTGATGCTTCTACACTTGTCTTATGTTGAGATAGACTGAGAACTGACACATAGAGAAGACCATCACAGACACAAAAAGAGGAAAACAAAGTGGAAAAAAGCTGATGAGACACGACCAAAGTAAACGCACCACATGCAAGAAACAATCTGGAGAAAAACTTAAGTTCTGTCTTGAGCCCAAAACGTAAATAGATAATTCAAACATCGATTTAAAAAAAAATCTAAGGAAGAAAGAGGAAAAGAAAGATAGAGACAATGATAACTCTTCTGTAAAGACAAAAAAAAACAACATTAGAATCACATCATTTCCCCCACCAGGTTCTCCATCACATTCCCCCCTCCCCAGGTTCTCCATCACATTCCCCACTCCTCCGGTTTTCATCACATTCCTCACATCTCTGGTTTTCATCACATTCCCCATCCCCGGTTTTCATCACATTCCCCTCTCTCTCGGTCCTCCATCACATTCCCCCTCCCCCGGTTTTCATCACATTCCCCTCTCTCTCGGTCCTCCATCACATTCCCCCTCCCCCGGTTTTCATCACATTCCCCACTCTCCCGGTCCTCCATCACATTCCCTATCCCCGGTTTTTATCACATTCCCCACTCTCCCGGTTTTCATCACATTCCCCTCTCCCCAGGTTCTCCATCACATTCCCCCCCCCCCCAACCGGTTCTCCATCACAAAAACATAAAACACAATCAGGAGGCGGAAGAGGACAAACTTTACCAAAAACATAAAACACAATCAGGAGGAGGAAGAGGACAAACTTTACCTAAAACATAAAACACAATCAGGAGGAGAAGGAGTATGGCAAACTTTACCTAAAACATAAAACACAATCAGGAGGAGGAGGAGTATGGCAAACTTTACCTAAAACATAAAACACAATCAGGAGGAGGAGGAGGAGTATGGCAAACTTTAACACAAACATAAAACAGAATTAGGAGGAGAGGAGGAGGGCAAACTTTAACAAAAGCATAAAACAGAATTAGGAGGAGGAGGGCAAACTTTAACAAAAACATAAAACACAATCAGGAGAGGAGGAGTATGGCAAACTTTAAACATAAAACAGAATCAGGAGGAGGAGGAGGAGGGGAAACTTAAACAAAAACATAAAACAGAATTAGGAGGAGAGGAGGAGGGCAAACTTTAACAAAAACATAAAACAGAATCAGGAGGAGGAAGGCAAACTTTAACAAAAACATAAAACACAATCAGGAAGAGGAGGAGAGCAAACTTTAAGAAAAACATAAAACACAATCAGGAGGAGGAGGAGAGCAAACTTTAACAAAAATATAAAACACAATCAGGAGGAGGAGGAGAGCAAACTTTAACAAAAACATAAAACACGATCAGGAGGAGGAGGAGGAGGAGAGCAAACTTTAACAAAAACATAAAACACAATCAGGAGGAGGAGGACAGCAAACTTTAACAAAAACATAAAACACAATCAGGAGGAGGATGAGGGGAAACTTAAACAAAAACATAAAACAGAATAAGGAGAAGAAGGCAGACTTAATCAAAAACATAAAACAGAATGAACAGAATAGCAGAAAACATCTGATAAGTAATAAAAGATCTCATGTTAGACAAATAGAGATGTTGTTATGTTAGGAATCATTGTTAAAATGCCACAAAAGGCAACCTTAGTGACTGTAACAATTGGAGAGGATTAACCTTAACATCAGTTGTGTCAAAAGTATTTTGCAGGGTCATTTTGAATAGACTTAAAGATATAGTGAATACCACAATGAGAGAAGAACAAGCAAGATTTCAAAAAGGGAGAAGCTGTCTCGACCAGATCTTTAAAACGCAGAAACCATTAATACTGAACTTCATAACTTTAAAAAGGCATTTGACAGCATACACAACATCGTGGAGAACTTAAGTCTATATGGAATACTATCTAAACTTGTCAACATCATTAAGGAATGGTTCCAGATTGAAACAGGTGTGAAATAAGGATGTATACTGTCTCCTTTGCTTTTTGGAATTGCAATAGACTTCATAATTTTAAAAAATGCTGCACAGCTAATACAGGTATTGACTGGGTATATGGGACCCAAATAGAAGATCTTGATTTTGCAGATGACATAACTCTTATCAGTAACAATGTGTATTCGATACAAGAAAAAACAGATAGTCTGTCTCCACTGGCTAGTAAAATAGGACTTGAAATTAACAAGGACAAAACAAAAATAATGAAACTTCCCATTAATCAAAATGAAAAAATACACGTAGAAGGGACAGGTGTTGAAGAAGTCAGTCAGTTTGCATACCTTGGCAGCTACATAGACCAGGATGGTGACACCAGAAAGGAAGTTAGAATTAGAATTGCAAAAACCAGCATCGATCTTCAAGAATCTTGAGAACATATGGAATTCAAAAGTTATAAGCACAAAAACCAAGTTAAGACTATTCAATTAAAATGTAATATTCAATTAAAATGTAATATCCACCCTCATTTATGCATGTGAAAGCTGGAAAACAACTAAAGAAACAGACAAAAAATTAGACTCTTTTGTAAAAATTTGCCTTAGGAAAGTACTCGGCATCAAGTGGAACGAATTCAAGAACAATGCAGAGATAAGACAGATTAGCGAACAACAACCAGTCAGGTGATCAGGAAAAAGAGATGAACATATGTTGCTCACGTGATGAGAAGAAATAGTCAGAGAATCCCACATCAAGCTATCACTGGAACACAATAGGTCAAAGAAAAAGAGGCAGACCACGTGAAACTCTAAAGAGGACATTGTTAAGAGAGGCCAAATTAGTAAGCATAAAATCCCCGATGAGGTTGAAAATCTCACCGAAAACAGGAACAATTGGAGAACTACCTTGCGAGCCCTATGTGACGTTTAACGGCACGGGGAGTATATAAGATATACAGGGTCCGGCATAAAGCATAGCTGGATTTAACTGACGTAGTGCGCAGAAACTGATTACGTGTGAAAAAAATATGACGTCAGAGATGAAACAGACAAACGGTTATTTTTAAGAATGGCTTCTTGGCAAACACAACATCGCGCATTCACCATTGAAACTTATTTTTAAAGTTAAGAATAGTCTACTACTGTACAACGAAAATTTCGTCGCCATTTTGAGTTGCATCCCCGTGATAATGTTCCCCATCGGAGGACAAAACAATTTTGAGGTGGGTAAAAAAATTTAAGGAAACCGCTAATTGCCTTAATAAGAAGTCTACTGGTCGTCCAAGAACTCAACAGACACCTGAACTAATTCAAGAAGTCTGCAACGCGTTCCTGATTAGCCCTCGGCGATCAGCTGTTAGGAACGCCTTAGCACCTGGCATCCTCTTACCGTTAATAGTGTTCTTTATGTGCAGATGCTAACTGAATACTTCATTCCAGACTTGGCCAATATAAATAAGAGACTAATATGGTTTCAACAAGATGGAGCAACTGCCCACACAGCCCGTCAGTCCACGGCCGTGCTACTACAAGCATTTCCCAGTCGTCTTATTTCCAGATTTGGGGATATTAATCCCGCAGACTTCTTGTTCTGAGAGTATCCCAAGAACACGGTGTATGCTGGTCGACCACAGTCAGTTGCAGATCTAAAAGATCGAATCCGACACAGCATTCAAAAGATCTCATGTTAGACAAATAGAGATGTTGTTATGTTAGGAATCATTGTTAAAATGCCACAAAAGGCAACCTTAGTGACTGTAACAATTGGAGAGGATTAACCTTAACATCAGTTGTGTCAAAAGTATTTTGCAGGGTCATTTTGAATAGACTTAAAGATATAGTGAATACCACAATGAGAGAAGAACAAGCAAGATTTCAAAAAGGGAGAAGCTGTCTCGACCAGATCTTTAAAACGCAGAAACCATTAATACTGAACTTCATAACTTTAAAAAGGCATTTGACAGCATACACAACATCGTGGAGAACTTAAGTCTATATGGAATACTATCTAAACTTGTCAACATCATTAAGGAATGGTTCCAGATTGAAACAGGTGTGAAATAAGGATGTATACTGTCTCCTTTGCTTTTTGGAATTGCAATAGACTTCATAATTTTAAAAAATGCTGCACAGCTAATACAGGTATTGACTGGGTATATGGGACCCAAATAGAAGATCTTGATTTTGCAGATGACATAACTCTTATCAGTAACAATGTGTATTCGATACAAGAAAAAACAGATAGTCTGTCTCCACTGGCTAGTAAAATAGGACTTGAAATTAACAAGGACAAAACAAAAATAATGAAACTTCCCATTAATCAAAATGAAAAAATACACGTAGAAGGGACAGGTGTTGAAGAAGTCAGTCAGTTTGCATACCTTGGCAGCTACATAGACCAGGATGGTGACACCAGAAAGGAAGTTAGAATTAGAATTGCAAAAACCAGCATCGATCTTCAAGAATCTTGAGAACATATGGAATTCAAAAGTTATAAGCACAAAAACCAAGTTAAGACTATTCAATTAAAATGTAATATTCAATTAAAATGTAATATCCACCCTCATTTATGCATGTGAAAGCTGGAAAACAACTAAAGAAACAGACAAAAAATTAGACTCTTTTGTAAAAATTTGCCTTAGGAAAGTACTCGGCATCAAGTGGAACGAATTCAAGAACAATGCAGAGATAAGACAGATTAGCGAACAACAACCAGTCAGGTGATCAGGAAAAAGAGATGAACATATGTTGCTCACGTGATGAGAAGAAATAGTCAGAGAATCCCACATCAAGCTATCACTGGAACACAATAGGTCAAAGAAAAAGAGGCAGACCACGTGAAACTCTAAAGAGGACATTGTTAAGAGAGGCCAAATTAGTAAGCATAAAATCCCCGATGAGGTTGAAAATCTCACCGAAAACAGGAACAATTGGAGAACTACCTTGCGAGCCCTATGTGACGTTTAACGGCACGGGGAGTATATAAGATATACAGGGTCCGGCATAAAGCATAGCTGGATTTAACTGACGTAGTGCGCAGAAACTGATTACGTGTGAAAAAAATATGACGTCAGAGATGAAACAGACAAACGGTTATTTTTAAGAATGGCTTCTTGGCAAACACAACATCGCGCATTCACCATTGAAACTTATTTTTAAAGTTAAGAATAGTCTACTACTGTACAACGAAAATTTCGTCGCCATTTTGAGTTGCATCCCCGTGATAATGTTCCCCATCGGAGGACAAAACAATTTTGAGGTGGGTAAAAAAATTTAAGGAAACCGCTAATTGCCTTAATAAGAAGTCTACTGGTCGTCCAAGAACTCAACAGACACCTGAACTAATTCAAGAAGTCTGCAACGCGTTCCTGATTAGCCCTCGGCGATCAGCTGTTAGGAACGCCTTAGCACCTGGCATCCTCTTACCGTTAATAGTGTTCTTTATGTGCAGATGCTAACTGAATACTTCATTCCAGACTTGGCCAATATAAATAAGAGACTAATATGGTTTCAACAAGATGGAGCAACTGCCCACACAGCCCGTCAGTCCACGGCCGTGCTACTACAAGCATTTCCCAGTCGTCTTATTTCCAGATTTGGGGATATTAATCCCGCAGACTTCTTGTTCTGAGAGTATCCCAAGAACACGGTGTATGCTGGTCGACCACAGTCAGTTGCAGATCTAAAAGATCGAATCCGACACAGCATTCAAAATATCCCTTTGAACATGTTAAATGATGTTATGGAGGAATTTTCCAGACGCCTGGCTGTTAGTGTTACTTACTTAGTGAGTTAGTCAGTAAGTGTTACTTACTTGCTTTGTCAGTTTGTTTGTTAGTCAGTTAGTTTTACTTACATACTTAGTCAATTAGATATTGAATTCGCCAACTCATTTAACAATAACATAAAATTCACTTATGAAATTTCTGACAAGTCTCTAAACTTTTTAGACATTAAAATTTCTATTGGCACAAACAGGCTTGTCACCCCTATATTTTACAAGCCCACCGACAGCCACACCTATTTGCTTTACACCTCCTCCCATACTGAAGCATGTAAGAACTCCATCCCATACTCCCAATTTCTCCGTCTTCGCCGCATATGTCAGGATAATTTGATCTTTATAGATCAGTCCAACAAGTTATTAGAATTTTTCCGTCATCGCCACTACCCAGAAAATGTCCTTCGTGAAGCCTTCAACCGTATCCAAGTAGTGAGCCGCAAAGAACTATTCAGGAAAAAGCCTGTTACTCCATCTGACAGAGATACGTCAGTACTGCCTTTCCATCCGCATGGTCAGATGGTTAAGAAAATTCTTTATCGTCATCTGCCACTAATCCAACTCGACCCCGACACTCGCGACATTTTTTCTGATCCACTCCTACTGGCATACAAACATGAGCCAAACCTTAAGGACATCCTCGTCCACAGCCACTTGAAGCAGAGCCTTACATATGTTAGCACCAGAAAATGTAACCGCCCCCGCTGCGTTACCTGCCCTGTAGTCTGGGAAACGAAGACGATCATCTTTTCCAAAACTATCCTCACTCTTCATGAAGGATTCACATGCGAGTCCCGTAATGTGATATATGTCATCGTTTGCAAAAGATGCAGGATAACGTATATTGGTGAGACTGGCCTCAGATTAGGAGACTGCATGCAGAAACATTTGTACAACATCGCCCAGCATGCTTCGAAATCAATCCTAAATCATTTCAATGGCCCCAACCACAGAGGCAAATCTTATTTTCTGGTAACAGCCATCAAACAATGCCATGCAGATGACACAAGCCGCCCGGAGCTTGAGAACCGCTGCTTTCAAAACTTTGGGACGCTGGGGCCACACGGGTTAAACTCGCTGTTCAGCTACACTTAACATTCTCTTCAATCATCATAGCACCTCTCACTAAGCTCCACCCCCTTCTTACTTGTCACACATAGTTGAAAACCTCCTCGCAGCATCACTTTGCAACTCTTATTCCCTAACCATCTGTTCACATTCTCCTGGTTAGGTCAACACTGTATCACTTTCTCTCCCCTCCACGGTTCCCCATCCACCACCCCCAGTTACAACCCACCAACCACATATCACAGGTCTCTATTTAAACAGTCTCCAAGTTCTACTAAATCCATTCCCGACACACACCGCCGGAGAAGCCACATTTTACAATTTACAGCTAAGTACTTTTAAAATTGTTTTTTAGTGGTATTCATGTGAATCTATACTTTATCTCCTCTCTCTGTTTCTTCGTCCTGTATGTTTTTGTATGTCTCACGCCGAAACGTCACAACTTTGTAATCGTTAAGTAATAAAGCTGCTCCTACTTTTTTCATAGTTTATACATTCTGGTATCACAGCTTTACTGCAGTGCTTCGTGTATAGTTGTATACTTGTACCAGCCAGCCAGCCAGCCAGCCAGCCAGCTTCGTTAGTTAGTTAGTTAGTTATTTAGTTAGTTAGTTAGTTAGTTAGTTAGTTAGTTAGTTAGTTAGTTAGTTAGTTAGCTAGTTAGTTTCTATTTAGCTAGCTAGCTAGCTAGTTAGTTAGTTAGTTAGTTAGTTAGTTAGTTAGTTAGTTAGTTAGTTAGTTAGTTAGTTAGTTAGTTAGTTAGTTAGTTAGTTAGTTAGTTCGTTCGTTTGTTTGCTTGTGGGACCTAGAGAGTACTTTGTCTTACAAACTACAGATAATCATCTTCAGGAAACAGAACTTAAAGTCAATAAACAAAAAAGAAAAACATACAAGAAGTGCTCTGGATACAGACGGCAACACTGCTAGCGGATAAGAAATAGATAGAAATATAAAAAGAGATACGAATACAGAGATGGACAGAGATATAGATTATCTGTGTCTCTGACCATACGGATATTACCAGCAGATGTTACAAGGTCATGGCGTTTTAGTTGGTCAGCTTCATGATATCTAGTAATGTGGACTGGTCATGTAGTGAGTGTAATGTTGTTTAGCCAACGGTAAATATTGTGTTATCTTGTCCAGTGGCGAATGTAACTTTGCTTATTCAAATGGTAAATGTTGTGTTATCTTGTCCAGTGGTGAATGTAACTTTGCTTATTCAAATGGTAAATGTTGTGTTATCTGGTCCAGTGGTGAATGTAATGGTGTGTGATCAAGTACTGAAAATCGGAATGCTTAATAAGTGATAATACGAGGGGAAGTCACTAAGTAACTCGCAAAATGAAATATTTTATCACTGGCAGTTATCAGGTAGTATTTAAACATATCCTTAGATAGTACCGTCATCCAACTCCATAACAGTTGTATGTAGAGACCGCTGCGAGTTAAGTGCGCATGCGCAAAGCAATAACAAAATGGCCACCCAACTGTTAGTGTGTACCAAAGAAGAACAGAGAAATGTAATGCGATTTTTGTGGGCTAAAGGACATTTTCAGTTGAGGACATTCATAAGGAAATGATTACAGTTTATGCTGAAAAGTGTTTATCATGTAGAGCGGTCTGTAACTGGGTAAACGAATTTTCTCAGGGACGCACCGAAATTGTTGACAAAGTCCGACTTGGCCGTCCTGTTCAGACTGCAACAGAAGGAACTGTGCAATGTCTATCACAGCTGATAGACAAGTAACATCCACCCCATAGTCCTGACAGCTCCAAGTGATTTTCACCTGTTTGGTCCACTGAAAAACCACCTTGATGGGAGAAGATTCTCGAGTGACGAAGAGGTGGAAACAGAAGTAAAAAAAATGATTCAGAAATCGGACTCCCGATTTTTATGCCATGGGTATTGCATCACTGATTACATGATGGGACAAATGTATCAATTTTGGTGGCGATTACGTTGAGAAATAGGGGAATAATGTAGGTTCAAAAATTAAACGTTTTCAAATTACTGTCGCATTTAGTTGTTTTTTTTTTTTTTGAAACGGCATTTGCGAGTTACTTACTGACTTCCCCTAGTACAATATCTTGCAGATGGTGAATATCATATTGTTTGGTCATGTGATGAATGTCAGTTTGTGGGGTCACGTGATAATCTATGTTGATTATTGCATCTTTCTGATGAACCTGAAAACTCACACGGCAAATACTCAAAATGTGGACTTTATGACGAGCACAGCATTCTGAAAGTATGTCTATAAATTTCTGAGAATTGATAAATCAGGACAATTTCCTATTCCAATTTGTTAAAACTTGTTTCGCCTATCTTGTCCTGTTTCTTACTGCACATTTCATTGATGGCACTAGCCGGAACTATGTTACAGGTATGCTGGTCTAGTAATATCAGTCTTTATCTAGTGATGTGATAGTAATATCACTCTTTATCTAGTGATGTGACAGTAATATGACTCTTTATCTAGAAATGTGATTGTTGTGGGTTTTTGTCTAAAGCCAAATTCGGACTATACACGCACGCTTCCTAGTTCATACAATACACACATGTCTCATGTTAGTAAAATAGTTCAGAGACACATGTCTCATGTTAGTAAAATAGTGCAGACACACGTCTCCTTTTAGTAAACTAGTTCAGACACACGTCTCCTTTTAGTAAAATAGTTCAGAGACACATGTCTCATGTTAGTAAAATAGTTCAGAGACACATGTCTCATGTTGGTAAAATAGTTCAGAGACACATGTCTCATGTTAGTAAAATAGTTCAGAGACACATGTCTCATGTTAGTAAAATAGTTCAGAGACACACGTCTCCTTTTAGTAAAATAGTTCAGAGACACATGTCTCATGTTAGTAAAATAGTTCAGAGACACATGTCTCATGTTGGTAAAATAGTTCAGAGACACATGTCTCATGTTGGTAAAATAGTTCAAATACGTTTTTTTGTGTTAGTAAAATAGTTCAGACACGCTAACAGACAAGAACAGAGAACATTTGTCTCTGATGCTAGTGTTTATCAGACTTAGAACACATCAACGTAACCTTACAAAATAGTTATTAAACAGAAAAAAAACAGTAAACATTTGTCTCTGATGCTAGTGTTTGTCCACTTTGACCTGTGGCTAGGATTGATCCAATCTGATGCT